>OY856412.1:1141777243-1142292243 GCA_963693085.1 Alisma plantago-aquatica
TCCAATGCATATATTATTTATGTGAACTATGCTTATATTTATTTATTAACATTTTGTATGTTGAAATTGATAGTGTGTTGTACAAGATGATGATTGTACATGTGGATACTACATGATGCGGTATATGGACCTAATTGTCAGATATGCTGCATAAGAAATTGAAAACATACAATAGGTATTATATAGTCTTGATCATCATATATAAGTATAGTCTCATTAGATAATATATAAATATCAAATTTATTAATTATATATATGCCATTCTCTTTGTAGGTGTTTAAAACTAGTAACTTCACTACATCGGAAAAGTTATTAGATGTACGTGATCCCTATATGATGGAACAATTAGATGACATAAGAGAACAATAGGTAAAAGCCTTTCAAAGGGAGGCAATTTTTTATTATAATTGGGGTACTGATGATGATAAAGAGTGACATTTCTAAACTTTGATGTCATAATTATTTTAGTATTTGATGACATTTATAAATTTTGAAAGATAAGCTTATATATACATGTGTGAATGACTTTTTTTGAATTCTCTTATTGAAATTTGATCTATATACATGTGTGTGAATGTGAAGATGAATGAATGAATGTGCTTCTACATGTGTGTGAATGTGAAAAGAAATGAATGAATGGAACTACAGGTTGCTACATGTGTGTGAATGTGAAAATGGAGGAATGAGTGGAACTACAAGTTTCTACATGTGTGTGAATCATATGAATGAACTAAAATTGTTTATACATGTGTGTGAAACACATAATGTATATATAATCTTGATCATCTTGTTATTATAGGTTTGTGACCTGTTGTTAGTTGAAATTAAACGATGCTATAAACCTATAGTTCAGAATTTAACTATAGGTTCTGCATCCTGTTGAACAGCCGCACGGCAGGCCTGCAAGCTAATAATTAAGAAAAACAATACATAGTCATCGGTTATTTAAAAAACTCGTCACCTAATGTCAACAATGTCAGTTAAATATAGGAAACCGACAAGTATGCTCTAACTCGGGCTGGATTTTTTGTTTGAGCATGGAGATAAGCATCAGCTTGTGACAAAAACTTGATGACTATACCAGATGTTTTTTTGACATATGGAGATAGGTGTCAGTTTTCTAAAACACAACTGATGACTATGGTCCTACTAGTGTCGTTTCTTTTTTTGGTTGCAATCAAGGTCGGATCTATATCGTCGACTTTAGAACTGACGTTGTATGATTCTACCTTTAGTGTCACCCACTTGGGTGTTTCTTAGATACCAACGTAAAAAGTCCATTTTAACTGACATTAAAGGTGGCACCTGTACTAGTGAATGTAGGAGGATGGGTAGCTAGCTAGGGGTCTAAGAATTGGACCTAGGAGCAAATCTCAAAATTCACACATACAAGCAATTTTCCTAAATTCCTAGGTGATTTCAAGCACAAACCAACAAGCAATTCATGAAGAGTGAAATAGAAATAGAATATAATCATTAGAAAATGAAATTATAATGTTTACATATCATTTCCCTCCAACATGGTATCAAAGTAGCATTTTGACCCCAAACAGCCCACCCAAGAGGCCTAGCAACTCATGGAAATGGAAAATATAGAAAGGGAAGAGAAAGAGGAAGAAGTACCCATGTAGCTTGTTGTAGCGAGTGAATCCTCCTCTCCAACTGCTGTAAGGTTGACCTCCTCCTTCTTCTTGGATGGAATGGTGTGGAATGATGGTGGGAAGTTGATGGAAGGCTTGGAAATGAGAGTTTTGGTGGTGGAAATTGAGAAATAGAGTGGAATGGATGTGGAAATGGAGTGGAATGGGTAAGGGGCAAAATGGAGAGCTTAAGGAAGCCAACCTTCAACCTCTAGCTGCCTCCAAGGCTTATATATAGGTCTAGGGTTAAGTGAGGGGGAATAGGGACATCAAGTGATAAAATTGGTGGAGCTCAATGGTAGCACAATTGTGTTGGTCATCATAGCCGTTTTGGCCACCTCCCAACACAGGCATTATGCCTAAAATGGCCATTTTGGCCATAAAAATCAATTCTACAATATCTGTGAAGAGTTTTTGATGAGGCATGTCCTAGAACTCTGTTCCTTGGTAGCACATCTGTGCTAGGGTCCTTACCATGCATTTGGGTCTTGAACTTGGCCATCCATGAAATTTAATGCTTTCATACATTCTTTGACCCCTTTGGGGTAGGTTGGGAGGGTTTTGAGCTTATTTTGGGCTCCTCCAAGCCTGCGGAAACCCTAGATTCAACCATTTTCTCTCCATTTCATCAAGTAGTGGCCAAATTACCTATAAAACATACAAAACCATTCTTAAGTGTATTTGATAGTAAAATACATATTGAGGGAAATAACATGCAATCTAATAGTTATAGATGTGATTGAAATGCAATATGACACAAGATGGAGCCTTAAATAGGGATGGATCACCACCCCAAACTTAAAACATACTTGTCCTCAAGTATGCTCCAACTCAATCTCTCTACAAATTTTCCACAATTGAGAAATGACAAATGCATTGTAATAGATGAATATTGACTAAATGGGATCAAAGATGACTAGGTATATGCATTCCACCCTCTCCTCTCCTCTTTCACAAACCAATCACGATTAGAGCACTAAGCCTGTAAACTTCAAACATAGAGCATAGAAAACAGAATGCTTTCATATGGTTATCATATCACTCCGGGTAAACCACTTCATGGTAGTGTTGGTATGTATGCCCTGAGATCCAATCGTGGGATGATTGGTGGGATACATTAAGATTGATTTGATAAACATCAAAGGCAATCTTCCAATTCTTTCTGGTTCAGTCATATGAGATAGTGATAGAACAGATTGAATGTCTAAAGAATGACAGTACTCAATGACGTATGCCTTCAGGTTAAGGACCTGAACGATGAGATCATACAGATGCTAAGAGTTTGTACATTCTTGTTATGTCCCTAGTCGGATGTCATTGTGGAAGGTAGATAGACAACAATGACACACAAGACTAGATTGTGGTGTTGGTTGATGACAGAATCTCATTAGTCATGATATAGAGATATCAAACCAAACACATAGGTACTTGTTAGAGAACAAGGTACCGGACAGACCCACCGTGAGTTTGACACATGGAACCATGAGATGGTAGTCACAGTCAGTACTCACAGTGATGGTGGTGAGTGTGATTCTTAGACCTGAAATCACTGCACTCAACACATGTCGTTGGGCACACTTTGACATCATCCAACGCAGTCCTGAAACATGGGTTGTTATAAAGGTGATGATTGGGTGGCTTTGACATATGGGGATTTTGAGGGGCGAGTGATAGATATGGGATTTGTCCCTCCTGAGGGAGTTTGATATCCATGGCCACTTGATGAGTAGGATTGAGAAAGGCGTGCACGCATGTGTGAATCAGTATGTGATACTGATGTCATACATATCTCTTCCAATCTGCTCTGAGATCAAGAAAGTGAGTGAACGTTGACAGGATGACAGATCCATGCCTCGAGTTCATTCGGGATATCAGTGACAAAGGAATTATACACTCGCTGTAACACCATTCATGGATTGTAGGAAGAAAGTTGTTCTCCAACTTTCTACTTTCACTTGGGTAGCAATGATGTGTGACTAGGCACCACTCTTTTCTTGTGAAGTCATAAGTGTTATGGACTTTCACTGCCAACGTGAAATAGACCTGCAGGGTCACACACATAGGATTTAACCTGGAAGAGGAGTTTTTCCACAAGCAATGTTTAGATTGATTACTAAAGGAGTTTTGTAGTTCAATTAAACACTCAATCAGTCGATGGCTCAATATCATATGGTTCAAGGTGTTGGACGCATTGATTGGAGTATCAGATTGATTGAAATCGCATTTGACTGATTCTGCACAATCTGCACTCCCAACCGGTCGGTTCATGTGATGAACCGGTCGGCTGAGGTTGCTGAACCGGTCGGCTCAAGGGTTGAGTTGATCGGCTCATGCACTGTGTGGAACGATTGGTTCAAGTGTTGAACCAATCGGTTCAACTGGTGCAATCGAGCAACTTGGGAAAGTAGGATTGGTGTGAATTTTCCTTTCGTTTCGATTTCTAATTTGATTGGAAATAGGATTTCTAATTTGATTGGAAATAGTATTGGTATTTCAATACCAATTGGGAAAGAAACAAGGAAAGTCAATTTGAGCCGGATTAGGACCATGAACCGATCGGTTCAGGGCACCAACCGATCGGTTGGAGTGCCCCAAATGGTCGGCTCATGTCCAACCGGCCGGTTCAGTGGCTGAACCGAGCGGTTCAGCAATGAACCGATCAGTTCAGGTTGCGAGATGGTTGCCTTTTGTGGAAAATCCCGAACCCTTCTACTCCTGCTTTTAGTCCCGTATTTCCTGGGATGGAGAACCCTGTCCCATGACTCTCCTATATATATAGGGGTACTTGGGGGCTTCTCACAGTACATCTCAGTGCAACCAGTTGCTCTGTGAGTTGTCATTCTCTCTGATTTTGGTAACCGTGAGAGAGCCCGAGCAAGTGCTTCCCGCAAAAGGGAGGTGCAGCAAGGGAAAGACAACTGCAGTTGCAACAGGAGGCAGGAGAGCGTGTAGGCGACTAGTATGTCTACAGGAGGGTGCATCTCCTTCCACTTCCTTATGGGACAAGGAGTGTGGAGTTCCAGGTGGTCCGTGTGGACTACTACGGAGGCGGGAGGACACTGCCGCTTTGGAGGACAACTGTCATCCGACAGTCTGGTTCGAGTAGGCGTTGTGAGTCCCGGTGTGATCAGGAGCTGCACAGACACCGTCGAAGTCCGGAGTTGAAGACCGCGCATTGCGCGAGGTATTGTCGCTGAGCAAGCCTCGGGACAAGGTATGATTCCGCAAACCATCCTTTCCTATTATATAGACGTTGACGCGTTTCCTCGGTATGGGTTGGGGGAGAAAATATTTTTGTTTCCGCTGCCTTCTGTGTCTCCCCTAAAACCCTACAGTGGTATCAGAGCCACGTCAACTGCTCTATGTTTTAGGAATATCGATATGATCGATTTTGGTTTGTCGCCTTTATTTATTGCATGCGATGCGAATAATATCGGCTTTATGCATGTCCAATCTTAAATCCACAAATCCCTAATTACATATATGATATGTATTATTAATGCACTCGATATGCGTCGCCCTTAAACGAGTTTTGTGGTGGATGTGTGTAGCATGATTATGGCCTATAAACCCCTTTCTGTGATTGGTTGTGTGTGGTTGCTTGCATCTCGGTCTGCGCACCGATCTTCCCTCTCTTATTCCTGATGTAACTCGAAATAATTCGAGGTTCTTTTCTACCTTTGCTCCCCCCGAATGTAACTCGGGGTTTCCCTTTTAAAGCAAATGTAATAAATAGAATAGGATTTTATTTCCTGTTATGTCAAAGACCGGAGGACATCAAGATGACTTCTCAGACGGTCGATTCAAGGAGTGAACCGATCGGTTGATGACCGGTTCGAGGAGCGATACAAGCGGGTGGCGGACATGATGAGATGCACGACGACCAGGCAAGCCAATCGGTTGAAGGAGTCAACCGATCGGTTGGTGGCGCCCAGACGACCGGCTAGAGAGTACAGATCATTCATGTGATGAGTTGATCAACTCGGATGGCAAGGCACATAGTTCATCTTGTAAAGGTTGCATGTGATGTTGACCTAGATGACCGTGATTCCTCTTGGCTCGAGGAATCACATTAGGATGGCCATAATCATCGCTTTTTATCATTTGTGCATGTTTTCTGTGGGATATAGCATGTATATGATACATACTATGTATTGTGGTGATTGGATATGTATATGTATATAAAACCAAATCCCTCATTAAATATTAAGTTTTAGATGCCTTCCAAATGCGACACACGTGAAAAGCTTGATCGACCAAGTGTGGGCACGCCCTAGCGTGGTACACCGTCTATCTCGTGGAAACGTGAAGGATGAATGTGTGGGTCTGCCCTAGCAGGGTGCATATTCATCGTGTTTGCTTTGGGTCGGACTTAACAAGGTGATCTAGATGGGATCTAGTACCTTGAGGCATGGAGATGATCATTGCAAGGAGTTGTATATAACATCTTATCAAGAGTTGCATATGATGCAATTGGCAAAAGTTGCCTACCTGAGAGATCTATGTTGTGGGTGACAGCCCTAGCTGGTCCATGACTTAGAGGATTTCAGGATCTTGCCCACTAGAAGATTGTACGCTGCAATCTTCCGAATTGATGGTGAGGGCTATCAATTTGAAGTAAAATAGTGGGAGCGATACTTAATTAAAGGCCTAATTATATCGTCAAATTTTCAAATCAATCAAATAAGTCAAAAATGAGTTTTGGACTAAAATTGCATATTTTCCTTTTTGTAGTTCAAATGGCAACAAACAACAACAACTTTTCTTTGCGATCGGTCCTTGACAAGGACAAGCTGAATGGGACGAACTTCCACGACTGGTATCGGACATTGAGAATTGTTCTCACTCAAGAGCGTAAGCTCTATGTCCTGGATACTCCAATTCCATAGGAACCCGCTCCAAATGCACCAAAGGCAGAAAGGGATGCTTACAAGAAGCATTCTGATGATGCCATTGATACAAAGTGCTTGATGCTATGTTCAATGAACCATGAGTTGCAGAGGAAACATGAGAACATGGGTGTCATAGAGATGATTCTGCATCTCAGGAACATGTATGAAGATCAGGCACGGCAAGAGAGGTACAATGTTTCTAGGGCGCTGTTCAAGTGCGTCATGACAGAAGGAGATCCAGTTGGTCCTCACACACTCAAGATGATTGGGTATGTGGAGAACCTGCAAAGACTGGGATTTCCACTGAGCCAAGAGTTGGCTACTGACGTGATACTGCAATCGTTGCCAGAATCTTACAGTCAGTTTGTGATGAACTACAACATGAACAACTTTGATAGGCCACTGTCAGAGTTGTTGGGCATGTTGAGGACAGCCGAGTTACAGATGAAGAAGGACAAGCCTAAGTCCGTGATGGTGATCACGAGCAAGAAGGGCAAGTCCAAGCGCAAGGGCAAGGGAAAAGCTAAGAAAGGTTCTGAAGCTAGCCAGGAGTCCAAGCCATCTTCAGCTCTCAAGGCCAAGGGAGGTGTGACCAAGAAAGGAAATTGCCACCATTGTCAAAAGCCAGGACATTGGAAAAGGAATTGTCCTCTCTATCTGGAAGAACAAAAGAAGAAGGAGGCAACTAAAGCTTCTACTTAAAGGTGTCATGAAAGTAAACTTGTAACACTTCTGAGATATATGATATCGAGATGTAAAGTGTAAAGCATTCTTACTTTGGGCAAGTGTTGCCTTTATAGATAGGAATACTTTAGTTTATTTTCAGCATACAAGGAATGTAATACAGTTACGAACTGCTATTTCATACTTGCCAATAGATAGAAACACTTTATTTTTGCATATTGTATGACAATGATGGCAATCAATAAAGTTGAGTTTTCAATCTTAAAGATGTGATCTTTATGGCAATGCCTTATTTATCTTGTGATATTTGATATGCATAAGATAAGACGATACCTAAAAGTTATAGATAACTCAAACAATTTAGTTAGCATTAATCATGAGAAATTCATTTCTAGTTTCCATGTGATGGATAAAACTAGACTCTTTTGGTTAGAGAACCAGTAAGAGACATGAATATCTTGGACATGATTAATTAATCTTCACTAATGTAGTGGAAGAGTGATTATCCTATTAGGTATAATACATGTGATGTATTTACATACCTATTGGAACAAAATGCTAATACTTCAAATGGTGTTTAGAGAAATACCAATATGGATATCTTGAAGTGTTCAAGATTATCATAAATGAAGTACAAATTTGGTAAAGTAGTAATCCTTGATGAGATCAATGAATAGAATACTTGGACCAAATGTTTGAGATACTTGTGAGTGATTATGATAGTGTATCATAGTGTACTCATGATTAAGGCATGGTGATGTCTAAATCAAGAAGGAATCATACTCTAAGGAGTTAGAGAATGATTATCAAATAACTGAATTCTTCTTAATAAATGAATACCCCACACTAATAAAAGGAAATTAAGAATCACAAGGGTTGTGAGTTCTTATATCCTTAACAGATACACCTCAATTATCTATGTGATGAGTTGTTCATGTGATGAGTCAACTATCAAGATGAATTTGAGGAACCGGATCTTGAGTTATGGTTTATGACCATTACATCCTAAATGACATCCATGTGAACCATAAGGTATGACCTTGATGGTAGCACTCATTGGATCATATCCATAAGTGCAAATGAGTCTTAAGTGTTAATACATAATGGATAACATTTTGAGAAGGATGATGCTTGTTGATTGCAACTTAATGACTAAGACATTTGGCATATGGATACTAAAACCACATTCCTAGGAGGAATAAAACAAGGATGTGTACGTGACACAACCTATAAGGTTTATGAATCCACTAATGCAAATGAAGCCTATAAGTTACAATGAACTAATCAATGTTATTGATTGAGTACAAGCAACTCAAAATTGGATCTTTACTTTGAAGATATAGTCAAAGGGTTTGACTGATATGTCAAAGATAAAGAAGGGATCTGTGATTTAGTGGGAGAGTATTCACATTCCACATATTGATGTGAAATGGAAATGTTCTAAATTGGAAATCCAAAAGTGGAAATTATCTTTAAGGAAGATACAGATGTTTCCTATATGATAGGAATAGAGATCTATAGAGATAGTTCTCGGAAAATCTCTTGACCTGAAAAGAGAAAACATACATTGGCAATCTGTACTGAAGTGTTCAGTATGCACAGATTCAGTGGGAGAAAACTTGTCCATGCTACATGGAGTTAGTATCCCAAGGCCAAGTGTCCAATTCTTATGAAGAATGGGAACACTAAGAATAGATATGGATCTATCATGTATGTAATCATCCCATTACCTTGCATGTGTGACATGGCAAGAATAAAATGTTTTCATCATGTTGTATGTATGACATGACAATATGATGTGATCATCCTGATAACTCGTATGTAGGACATGACGAGTGGATGTCTGTCTGCTTCCAGTAAGAGTTATTGGAATGCCATGAAAACTTGATAAGTACTTGTGAAGTACTAGTTCTATGGAGATAAGGAAGAGTTCGATGTAAAGAGTTACATTGATGTGAACTTCCGAAAAGACAGAAAATTGATCGCAAAATATACATAGGATGTATAAAAGTAAATGTTTGTTGATAATTGGAAGTGTTCCAATAAAACCATTTAAAAGGGAAATGTCGAGTGTCTATGTGTTAGTGAACAACAATAGATACTATATGGATCTAAAAGTTCATGAGATGAACTTGTAGATATTCCACTCATTGATGACAAGTCAAGAATCCTTGATCATGCAATGTGGCTAAAAGTTAGCAAATGGAATACTAGATCGCATATTACGGCAACTCCATCTCATACGTGTGACGTACAGTGAAGAGATGTGAGACATGCAATTTGTACAGACTTTGGCAAGGTGTTGTCATTACTCACTATGTTGGCACTAGAGCACATTAACATGTGTGACATGTTTGAAGATCACTATGAATATGATTCATGGGTGATTGGCTCACAGTGCAAGTGGGAGTCTGTTGGTATGTATGCCCTGAGAGCCAATCATGGGATGATTGGTGGGATACATTAAGATTGATTTGATAAACATCAAAGGCAAGCTTCCAATTCTTTCTGGTTCAGTCATATGAGATAGTGATAGAACAGATTGAATGTCTAAAGAATGACAGTACTCAATGACGTATGCCTTCAGGTTAAGGACCTGAACGATGAGATCATACGGATGCTAAGAGTTTGTACATTCTTGTTATGTCCCTAGTCGGATGTCATTGTGGAAGGTAGATAGACAACAATGACACACAAGACTAGATTGTGGTGTTGGTTGATGACGGAATCTCATTAGTCATGATATAGAGATATCAAACCAAACACATAGGTACTTGTTAGAGAACAAGGTAGCGGACAGACCCACCGTGAGTTTGACACATGGAACCATGAGATGGTAGTCACAGTCAGTACTCACAGTGATGGTGGTGAGTGTGATTCTTAGACCTGAAATCACTGCACTCAACACATGTTGTTGGGCACACTTTGACATCATCAAACGCAGTCCTGAAACATGGGTTGTTATAAAGGTGATGATTGGGTGGCTTTGACACATGGGGCTTTTGAGGGGCGAGTGATAGATATGGGATTTGTCCCTCCTGAGGGAGTTTGATATCCATGGCCACTTGATGAGTAGGATTGAGAAAGGCGTGCACGCATGTGTGAATCAGTATGTGATACTGATGTCATACATATCTCTTCCAATCTGCTCTGAGATCAAGAAAGTGAGTGAACGTTGATAGGATGACAGATCCATGCCTCGAGTTCATTCGGGATATCAGTGACAAAGGAATTATACACTCGCTGTAACACCATTCACGGATTGTAGGATGAAAGTTGTTCTCCAACTTTCTACTTTCACTTGGGTAGCAATGATGTGTGACTAGGCACCGCTCTTTGCTTGTGAAGTCATTAGTGTTATGGACTTTCACTGCCAACATGAAATAGACCTGCAGGGTCACACACATAGGATTTAACCTGGAAGAGGAGTTTTTCCACAAGCAATGTTTAGATTGATTACTAAAGGAGTTTAGTAGTTCAATTAAACACTCAATCAGTCGATGGCTCAATATCATATGGTTCAAGGTGTTGGATGCATTGATTGGAGTATCAGATTGATTGAAATCGCATTTGACTGATTCTGCACAATCTGCACTCCCAACCGGTCGGTTCATGTGATGAACCGGTCGGCTGAGGTTGCTGAACCGGTCGGCTCAAGGGTTGAGTTGATCGGCTCATGCACTGTGTGGAACGATTGGTTCAAGTGTTGAACCGATCAGTTCAATTGGTACAATCGAGCAACTTGGGAAAGTAGGATTGGTGCGAATTTTCCTTTCGTTTCGATTTCTAATTTGATTGGAAATAGGATTTCTAATTTGATTGGAAATAGTATTGGTATTTCGATACCAATTGGGAAAGAAACAAGGAAAGTCAATTTGAGCCGGATTAGGACCATGAATGGATCGGTTCAGGGCACCAACCGATCGGTTGGAGTGCCCCAAACGGTCGGCTCATGTCCAGCCGACCGGTTCAGTGGCTGAACCGACCGGTTCAGCAATGAACCGATCAGTTCAGGTTGCGAGATGGTTGCCTTTTGTGGAAAATCTCGAACCCTTCTACTCCTGCTTTTAGTCCCGTATTTCCCGGGATGGAGAACCCTGTCCCATGACTCTCCTATATATATAGGGGTACTTGGGGGCTTCTCACAGTACAGCTCAGTGCAACCAGTTGCTCTGTGAGTTGTCGTTCTCTCTGGTTTTGGTAACCGTGAGAGAGCCCGAGCAAGTGCTTCCCGCAAAAGGGAGGTGCAGCAAGGGAAAGACAACTGCAGTTGCAACAGGAGGCAGGAGAGCGTGTAGGCGACTAGTACGTCTACAGGAGGGTGCGACTCCTTCCACTTCCTTGTGGGACAAGGAGTGTGGAGTTCCAGGTGGTCCGTGTGGACTACTACGGAGGCGGGAGGACACTGTCGCTTTGGAGGACAACTGTCATCTGACAGTCCGGTTCGAGTAGGCGTTGTGAGTCCCGGTGTGATCAAGAGCTGCACAGACACCGTCGAAGTCCGGAGTTGAAGACTGTGCATTGCGCGAGGTATTGTCGCCGAGCAAGCCTCAGGACAAGGTATGATTCCGCAAACCATCCTTTCCTATTATATAGACTTTGACGCGTTTCCTCGGTATGGGTTGGGGGAGAAAATATTTTTGTTTCCGCTGCCTTCTCTGTCTCCCCTAAAACCCTACAGGTAGCAAAGGTAAAAAATGATTAATTTTTTTGTTTCACATTCATGCATTCAATCTCATATGTCCATTCACACTAAGTAAACCACATGGTCGATAAAAGGGAAAAATGAGCTAGGTTTGATGTTTCCTAGCTCCATGGGCATGCAAAAGGAAGGAAAGGGTTGCGGTATGAATTTGGAGTGCTTTTACACACTCATCTTTTCTTAACTCAGATGCTCTTAAATAGGAGCATCTTTTATTTTCTTTTTGCATATTTTTTTCTTTTTCTTTTTCCTTGGTGTGAATAGGGTGTATGGTGATGAGAGTGAAGTAGGGAGATATAGATTTGGCTACCCCAAACTTTTGGAGGTGGCCACGGCTGATATGTGCACTTTGAAATCCTTTCATGAGGTAGAGAGGTAAGAAGATGGTGGAAGAAATGTCAAGTCAAAGAGGGGTTACTAGTGTGGACATAAACATGAGATCTCCTACATAAAAATTACTCCAACAACTTCATCATGCAATGACACACTACATGAATGAGTAATATTAAAACCACATTTTTATCATGAGATTCTACAAAACTCTAAATGTTTGAGGCTTGCTCCAATCACAATTTAACCGTACATTTCACAAGCATAAGAGAGGTGGTGCACATGTAAAAAGTCATAATTGAGGCCATTTAGCGATATACCATGATAATTCACTTGCATTTGTCAAAGGTCATCATTTTCAATCAAATAAGTAGAGATTGGGTCAAAACACACTTTTAGGCAAGAAATTCTAAATTTGGGCAATGTTGACCAAAATGATGCCAAGTTGCCTTCAATGACATCTAAGCCTATACTATTGAACATAAAGTAGGAAACAAGCAAAATCTAGCTAAATCATGCAAAAATTATCGAAAATCTACATGATGTGCAACGCATGGAAAAAAGAGCAATTTTTTTGAAAATTATGCAAAAATTGCACAAAATTGACCTATATGATATGCATGTATGTAAAGCAAGCACACAAAGTATGGATACACAAGTATGAGATATGGTTATACTATTTGATCATCTTGAGCAAAAATTTAGAACAACGAACATGGAGGAAAGTTGGGTAAAGCAAGGGCTTACCGCCCTAACACCCCAAACTCTTAAACCATGTTTTCCTCAACATGAAATAGAAGTTTAGGATGATAGGGTAGAGGACATGGAGTTGGGGTAGACAGACACCAAGTTGGGAGGGAGATCTCAAGGTTCCCATGCATGATCAAGCCATCACGACTGTGTTGCACAAATCGGACGTTCTGGCTTGTCAACAACATAACTGCGCTCTATAGAACGGCCATGTCGGTCTCCGTCCTATATCTTTTCTACTATTTTGCAATCTTCTTCTTCAGTTATGATCTTCTCCCTGGTTGGTTCTTCCATGCATCATCTTCCCTCCATTGAACGTGTTCTAAAATGATTCACAAACAACAAAACCATCAAGTGTAGTGTGTGTTTTTTTGGAAAGTGTAAAAACAAAACAAAAGTATAAAAAATTGAAGGTTGGGTGAAAAATTCCCAAACCTAGGTGGGTTGCATCTCACAAGTATTGAGTTGCATGCCTTCATCTAGGATTCTTGGTGATGCTTCACTCATTCATCCATTTGGCATCCTCACGTGTCCATTCTTGCAATAAATGCATCTCTCATTTGCAATCAATCTATGTTCGTCATCCCTTTGATCACAAAAATCATGATCAATCCTTTCATCGTGTCCTTCTTCTCTCAAATGACCAATCAGACTCTTAAAGTATATATGTCTAATATCCTCATCTCGGGCTTGCTGGGTTGGGGTCTTGTACATGTTGATCTTGATCTTCATGTCCATGAATGAAACTGTCATTGTGCCACTGCGAACATGTATCTCGACATCAGGTGTGTATAAGAACAATCTTCCCAAGATAATAGGAATCTTCCTATCCTCTGGATCCATATCAAGAAAAAATAAATCCGTCAAGAACACTGCACCCTTTTTTGTCTATCATTACCAAAACATCATCTACTCTTACTCTAAGCACTTTTATAGAACGGTCTGCCAATTGGAGAGTGCAATGTGTCAACTTCAACTTGCCCAATCCCATCTCCACATAGACATTGTATGGCTTCAAATTCACACTAGAACCTAAATCAAGTAAGTATATGTTAATGTGATGTCCCCCTATGTAACTAGGTATGAGTGGGGCTCCTAGTCTTTCCTCTTCACGGGAAGTGAGTGTTGGATGATAGAGCTCACTTGTTCAGTCAACTTCACTCTATTTGGTATTCTCCCCATTAACCTTCTCTTCACAGTGCATAAGTTTTTAAGAAACTTGGCATATGATTGGATTTGCTTGATAGCATCCAATAATGGAATATTGACCTTCACTAGGCGAAACACCTCAAGAATGTCAACATTGTGCTTTTGTCTCCTCCTTACTTCTGGTGACTCATCTAATGCTTCAATGAATGGTGGCCCACTTGCTTTGGCATTGCTTGCATCACATAGTTTTGTTGTGGCATGATACTAGATGGAACACTAAGGATGGTGGAACCTACAAATGGAATGTGAGGTGGAGCAGATGGTATCCCAAAATCAACAGGTGGTGTCAAAGAAGCATCTTCAGCAATTTCAATCACAATATCACCACTTGGCTTCCTTTGCTTTTCTTTATCAACCTTTATTTGACTAGCAGGCTGCTCAAGAGATTTTCCACACCTTAGAACTATCACAACACTACCTTTCTCATTGTGGAGAGGGGGTGCATTTTGTTGTTGTGGAGGAGGTGGAGATGGTACTTGGTGTTGAAATTGAGGTGGAGGGGAGAATTCAGGTTGGAAAGTAATTGTTGAGAAGTTTCTGGTGATGGAGGGGGAGGAGGAGTGTAAGGTTGTAGATGGCCTTGAAATTGGTATATGGGCTGCACTTGCATGGGAGGTGGACTATATAAAACTTGTGAAGAAGGCATTCGTCCACTTGCTCCATTAAAACTCAAGATGGGTTTTGAAGGCAATTTTTCTTCTTCGAGAGCAATTATGGAAGATAGCCTCTCTATCCTCTCTTCAAGCCTTGTCACATTCATTTGTATGTCATCAAAGCTCTTCAACCTAGAGAGAACCTCTTCCTCAAACCTTGAGCTATATCTTGGACTTTGTGGTTCCTGGTAGCTATATGAGTGAGGTGTCTTCTTTTCTTCACTACAGAACTCAATAGAATTGATTGGGTGACAAGGAACATTTGTCACTTGGTTCTTCATGAAGCTTACCATGTCACTAAGAATCTTCATCACTTACGGTCTTGAGTCATTATGAGTAGGAGATGTCACACCAAAGGCATAGCCACCATCATTCATCATGCTAGAAGCTCAAATTCTTGACCCTTAAGCTAGCTACTCAAACAAAGGTCATATCTCCTCAGGTGGCCTAGCCATGAAAACTCCTCCATAAGAAGAATCTATTGTATCTTGGTCCTTTATAGATAGACCATAGTAGAATGATTGAACTATCTGCCACAAAGGGATCTCATGGTGAGGGCACTCTCTCAAAATATTCTTAAATTTCTCCCACACATCATGAAACTGATCATTTCCCATCTGACTAAAACTTGTTATGGCACACCGCATTTGTGTTAACCTTGCTATGGAGTAGAATTGCCTTAGGAAGACATTTTTCATTGCTTCCCAACTCATGATGTCCCTTCTAGAATCAAACCAATCTCTGGCTTTGTCTTTGAGGGAAAAAGAGAACAAGGTCAACCACATTGTGTCATTACTAGACGTTGTCCTGAAGGTGGAGCATACTTCAAGAAATGAGTCTAAGTGCTTGTAGGGGTTCTCACTCTCTGAGCCGTAGAAGGTGGACAGGAGCCCAAGCAAACCTGGAGGGATGGAGAATTGCTCCCCTGTCATTTGATCAACTCTGCTAGCAATTGGCGATTTTTAGTTGCTAGGCATGAAGTAATCTTGAAGTGGCTTGTGAAGTGCATTTTGTCCTTCCATCTTGTCTTCTCTTGAGTGGCTTGTCACATGCACAAGGCACAACCAAACAAAAAAGAACAAGTTAGCAAACCAATATACACAAAGAATGCAAAGAATAAAGAATAAATAATAGAAATGATGAGGGCAGTAGGAAAATTCAAAGCAAAACTAACTAGCTAGGCTGAGCACCTCTACTCCTCGGCAACGGTGCCAGAAATCTTGGTGTGATTCTGCTAATGGCGTCACACACTACTCAATTGAGATTTGAATATATGCAAACCCACGAATAGAAACACATGGTGGATTGAACTTTTGAAATTTATAAAGACCTACACAAACAACCTACTTCTACTAAAATGCTAACCCACAAGTGCATGGGGTCATTTCATAGTATAGGTAAGATGGCAAGTATAGGGTCAATCCACATGGAGAAAAGGGGGCACTAGATCTAGGTTAGTTTTTAGGATAGGTTCCTACTGTGGAGTCTAGGGTTGAAGGGTTAAAGGTGATGTTTTGATTAATTACACTAAGTTGAGCAAGAAAGCAAGTAAAGGAAAGCAAGCAATAAAAAAACCTAAGTTAACCCTAGATAGTTAATTCTAATGAGCAAGAAAAGACAGAACAGGGAAAGAAAAGAACAATCTACACTAAGGCAAGCACGAAAAGGTCTACACTGCACTAAACTAGAAAATAGGGTAAAACAACAATTAAGGATCTAAACGAGTAAGAACAAAGCAAAAATCTAACTAAGAAAGAGCTAACTAAGCTAACACTATCTAAGCAAGAAGGCAATTAGGGCTTTAAATCAATAAAGGGAAATGTGGGCTGTTTGGGGGATGCACTTATCAATTAGGTTGGGGTGGCATGTGTTCATTTAGATCACCAAACCAAACAACAAGTTAGAGTCTAATGAATTTCCCTATACTACTAACTAGCCATGGGTATGCTAGGTTGTGTATAGGGAAACTAGTCCCTAACACCTCCTACTACCCTTACGAGGCTCAATTGGGTTAGGATCTAGGTGCAATTCAATTGGAGTCTAAACAAGCCTAGGTTACTAGGTTAGATGATTTTAGGATGATTAGGGGTTGATACTAGTAATGGGAGTGGAAGTGAGATTTTAGGCCTCCCATCACTCACATTTTAGCCTTGAGAAAGCTCCATGCTAAGCACACAAAATTCATCAAAACTAGCTACTTAGATTTCTCAACTAGGGTTAGGATAATTTATTAGAGCGTGGGAGGATGGATAGCTAGATAGGGGTCCAAGAATTGGACCTAGGAGAAAATTCCAAAGTTCACATATACAAGCAATTTCCATACATTCCTAGGTGATTTCAAGCACAAACCAACAAGCAATTCATGAAGAGTGAAATAGAAATAGAACATAATCATTAGAAAATGAAATTACAATGTTTGCGTATCATTTCCCCCAACATGGTATCAAAGTGACATTTTTGACCCCAAACATACCACCCAGGGGGCCTAACTACTCATGGAAATGGACAATACAAAAAGGGAAGAGAAAGAGGAAGAAGTAGCCATGGAGCTCGGTGTAGATGAGTGAATCCTTCTCTCCAGCTACTACAAGGTTGACCTCCTCCTTCTTGGATGGAATAGTGTGGAATGATGGTGGGAAGTGGATGGAAGGCTTGGAGATGAGGGTTTTGGTGGTGGAAATGGAGAAATGGAGTGGAATGGAGGTGGAAATGGACTGGAATGGGTAAAGGGCGAAATGGAGAGCTCAAGGAAGCCAACCTTCAACCTCTAGCCCCCTCCAAGGCTTATATAGAGGTCTAGGGGGTCTAGGGTTAAGTGGGGGGGGTATAGGGACTTCAAGTGATAAAATTGGTGGGGCTCAATGGTATCACGGCTGTGTTGGTCAGCATGGTCATTCTGGACACCTCCCAGCAAGGGCGTTCTGCCCAAAATGACCATTTTGGCTATAAAAATCAATTTCTACAAGTTCTATGAAGAGTTTGTGGTGGGGCATGTCCCAGAACGGTCGTTCCTAGGTAGAACGTGCATTCTAGGGTCCTTCCCATGCATTTGGGTCTTGAACTTAGCCATCCATGGAGGTTATTGCTTCAATACATTCTTTGACCACTTGGGGTAGGTTGGGAGTGGTTTTGGCCTCATTTTGGGCTCCTTCAAGACTAGTGAAACCCTAGATTCAACCATCTCTCCATTTCATCAAGTAGTGGCCAAAGTACATATAAAATATGAAAAAACCATTCTTAAGTGCATTTGATAGTAAAACACATTTGAGGGAAATAACATGCAATCTAACGATTGTAGATGTCATTGAAATGCAATATGATACAAGATGGAGCCCTAAAATAGAGATTCATCAGTTATACATGCATGTACATGGGTTGGACCAGGATGGGCCACTTTTATTCTCATCCCTAGCTAAAACTATTATCTTATCACTCTCAACACTTGTGCGCATGTACAAGTTCTTAACTTGAAGCACTAGACTTATTTTATCCTTGTAACCTATATAACTGGTTTGACCCCACCTTTAAGCTTCATGACATTCATGTGGTTATCAAGAAGCAAAGCCATACCTAGATACCATGAGTGGTCTACCTTCCCCTCCTCTGCCCTTGACACAAAATCTAGCATCATTGCCCTTATTGTACGCTACAATGTACATCCAAAGAAAAATTAAATAGACATTGTAGAAAATATTGCTTTGACCCTACAACATATCCAAATCTCTAGTAATGGCTCAACCCTTCCTTTGATTAGGCCATTTTCTAAATATTAATCACATTTTCCTAAATTAAATCATATGAAGAGTAATTAAGAGGCAAGTAATATGATGTGTTAATATCCTTTCATATGGTGTTTTCTTATAAATAATTAATTTACATCAGAATTAGTTATATAAATTCATCATTAAATAACTTTTGATCTTATTTTAACACTCTAGAATAACCATAAGTCTTATTGATGAAACAAGTGAATAAAAAAGGAGAATGAATGAATTTAGTGACTAATGATAATTAAACAAAGAAACAAGCTACCTAATTTACAAAATGGTAAAATTTAATTTTAAATTTTAATTCTTCATATCATGTTAAGCCTATATGTCAAATGGTAAATCAAACCGGCATTGTTTACCGTCCCATTTAGTTAACTGAAACACAATCTTCTAGTACATATTCAACACCTAATTTTCTAGTTAGTTCCCTATAACACCATGTTACTATCTCCCCCCCACTAGGAAAGCCTATGCTTCCCCGCAAGCATTTCTCCCCCTGTGTGGTTTGCATCTTCCTTCCTCGAGGTAGATAATCCTATTTCTTCTCTTTGTCTTCTCTCTCTCTTATCTCTTGGAATCCTTCTCTATTCCTTCACCTCCTCTTCTTCCTCTCTGATCTTCCTTCCCTCTTCTCCACAGTTGTGGCAAGATTGTTGGCGTCAACTCCCAATGAATGCCATGGAGAATCACCATCATTCTCCATCAACATTAGGGAAAACCTAAGTTTCTCTACCATCCATTACTCCTCGTCCATTCCTCCTTCCCAATCCTCAAACTCCTTTTATCCATTAATTCCTCAAGTCCAAACTATCACTTCCATGAATACATATGACTGTCCAAGAAAATAAAAACATAGTTGTTACCCTGATCAATGCCTTCCCTCAACAACAAAACCCAACCTTACATCTTCTCCCTATCCTCCTCGTCTAAGGAACCTATCCCAAACCCTAGAAATACCTTCATTACATATACTCTAATCAAAACCACCATGAAAACAACCTACAAACTCAATGGCCAACACAACTTCCTAATGAACCATAGACGACTACCAAACCTTGTTTCCCTCCATTGATACCAAAAACCACTATAGTGCTTTCTTATCTTATTTCCTCACTTCTTTACTCCTCTAATCTATAGGTTAGGGATTCCACCTACAAAGATAGCATCACGTCCTAACTTGTAAAGAGTGGGATCCAGAGGGGATCCACTCCCTACTAAAAATTTGAAGAATAAAACATACAATCCAAACACACCCAAAAAGGTATTATGGAGTGGGTGTAAAATTTTCAAATCTTATTAATGGTATTCAAAACAACCAAAGTGTAATAGTGGAAGAAAATAATGACTATATTCAACTTCTCAACAAGATTACAAAAGTATATCTTAATCTCCCACATAGGGTTTACATGTATGATACAACAAAATGATCTAAGATAGGGGGAAATCTAAGCCATAACAACCTTGTCTCCAAGCTTTAGCTCCTTAAGCTAGGTTCATATCTTTATGCCATGTCCTCCATGTCCTTCACCTAGGTTAGAAGCAACCCCAACAAGAAGATAAAAATAGATGACATCAACAAAGGCTGGTATGTGCATACGAAAAAGTAAATTGAGCAACATATAGTAAAAAGGACAACAAATATAGAATACCCAAACGGGAATCAAGAGGAATGAATTGCTAACATATGATAACAAAAGAATACTTGCCATTACTAAAAACTATAAGGTTGTGACACATAAGCACATATCATGAAATTAGGGCACACAACCCATAATCAATTATCATCCTACAGGCATGTGAGATAAACATAGCCCTAGAACAAAATAAAGACTATGGTGGCCAAGCCTCATAAACTTGAAACTTGGTATAGAATGGCACATAACCAAACTCCCCATTATATAAAATGTTGGCCAAATCTCATAAATTTGAAACCCGGGTATGGGGCACATAACCTCCATCCTAAAAGCATAAAGGGCACATAACCAAAAACTAATGCAATTCCACTACTCTAGTGCTATTGAATCACATAGAACATTTAATGTAGAGGCAAGTAAAAAGTATAGTCAGATTATATAAAGTAGCCACCACAAAAGTGACCAACATATACATCCACCTCATAAGTGGGAAAATGACATCACATGTCATCATACAGAGTTCCATCATGTACAAAGCATATGAAAAGATTCCAAAATTATATTCATGATCACATGATTAATAACAAATAAGGTAGTTCACATGAACCATGATTTTCAAAAGAAAAGATGTTGTGTATAGGCTAATGTCCATAGGACCAAGAGAAAGAAGGAAGTAAGATAATTGCTTAACAAGAATAATCGAGATGCAAACATGCATTAAGAGAGGGAAAATTCTCAATATAGAAATAATATGGGATGTAAGCATACCTCACTTTAGAGTCTATACAAGTCCAGGTTAGATCTAGATCCAAATCTAGGTCTCCAAAGCACCTATTAATCACGTATGTGAAATTATGGCTAGATTTACATTGATTTCACAAACACTAAAAATCGCCTTTTTAATATTAGTGAATTAGGTTTTCAAAACCATGTCATATTTTAGATTATCTTCTTCTGAGTTCAAAATATATTTTATTATATTTTTCTGAGTTTTACATACTTAGTTATGAATTTTGCAAGTTATTACTTATTTAGTAAAATCCATTAAAATCACATATTTTCAACAATGGCATAAAAACTAGTACCATTAAAAAGCTCGTATTTTTTTATTTCAAAACATATTTATTTTATTTTTCTAAGATATAAATAATTAGTATGGATTTTTGAAAATCAGCCAACTAGAAATTCAGATAAAGCCACATATACAAGATTATCCATTTGGATGAATCATGGCTTGTTGGCCCAATCTGAATCAGACATGTGGATTGGTCTTACCGCAAGCCAGACAAATTAAACATACGGTCAACAAAAATAACCTAAAAGTGAAAAGTTAGAAATCCCCTTTCACTCGTACAACAAAAACCAAACACGTGTGAGGGCATATTGGATAACATAGACTCTTGCTTTGTCGTCCTCAACAACAAGGTATCGGGGACTCGTGAAACACCAGTCTATGGACAGAATGAAGGACTCCCACTTATGTATCAGGGTTTCTTATTGCTCAAGAAAAATCCCTAAGGGATTTTGCATCCAATACATGATGCATCAACGAGTTCATCGACCCAAAAGTAATGCGGCGATGGAAATCACGAGACCCAAAACCAAGCCTCCGCCATGGCTGTCAAGGAGGAGTTGAAAATTGGCGCTAAGGGAAAAAAATAAGAAGTTGGTCATCCATGTAGCTTCAATACACCTGGGTGAAGTCACAACAAGTGTAAACTAAGATTTTTTGGTAGTGAAGGGATCGATAAAGCTAGAAATCTCAGAAAGGGGTAAAAAGAGGGGAAAGCATCCTACCCGAATATCAGTGAAATTGAACAATTTCATAGAGTCTTGGACGTGAGTACAAGATGCCAAAATCATCAACCATCCCCATGATGCTTTGAGGTGCGATGATGAACCGACTCTAGCTTATTGTAGATGGTGGAGTTGGGTTAACCGACCTGGGGTTAAAGGAGGCCAAAACAACACCAAGGGGCACCTGCTTGTGCTATGCTAAAGATGAGAGGAGGGTTTTATATGGGTCCAAAGCACCAGGGTGGAGAGGAAGCAGTAGAAAAGAGGAAAATAGGGCATGAATAAGGGAGTGATGGCGGCACACGAGGCTAGAGGGTTTGGGGTATTAAAACCCTAGGAAACCTAGGATGGAAAGGTGCGAAAGTGAGTGAGGATGTCAAAGGAGAAGAAATTAGAGGCAATGGTGGACCAGAGAGGGAGAAAAATTCGAGATGAAATCAGGAAACCGAGTCACTACTATAGCACACCGAACGGGAAAGAAGTGAGGAGGAAGAAAGCCCGATGGCTGTGAGATCAGAATTGGATGGCTAATAGAAAAAATAGATTTTAACAACAGTCCAAAAATCAAGTGTGACACACAACAATATCCTAATCAAAATCATATACAGTGATGCATTGATTTATTTATCTTTTCTTTATCCTAATTTGAGGGTCCAAACATTATCCAAATTAAATGAAAATTAACACATAGCCTACTTTTGATATGGGGAATCTGAATATGCAATTGATTTTACCTTTTGGGAACTTTTAGTGTAATAAATAAATCAAAACTTATTTTCTCTTTAATCCTTCATTAATGGTTATAATATTCTCCAAATTTGATGAAACTTCACTCACAAGTCACATTAAGTGCCTTGGATACGAATTTGCCATCAATTTCATATGTTGGAGTTGTTTGTATTTATTTAATATTTTCAAGGTTCTACACACCTTCTCTCTCCTAACCTCGCATGTATATTAAAGATTATCCAAATGATATGAAAATTTACCCAAAGACTCTTTTTAATGTGTAGATCATGAATCCAGGATTAGTTTCCATTTTTGGAGTCATTTATTATTTTATTTGATATTTTGGGAAAAACTCATATCTTTCTTTTTCCAAATTAAATAAAATAATAATAATAATGTGAATGATGTGAAACTTGACCCCCAAGGCAATTGGGACCCAAGGAATATTATTTTTAACTTAGATTTCACTTTTTGGGTTTCCTTTAATGAGTTATGACACAGTTAATATTTGTGGCCATTAATATCACATTTTTACTCATGTTATCATATTATATTACTATTATCATTATTGCTCATCCATTTATGTCCCATAGCTTGATATTATCACCAAATAAATTGTGTGTGATTATTTGCACAAAATTTAATATAATTCATTATTTCGCATGTGATATATTTTATGTGTCTATTATTGATTTAAGACTAATGCGAGAACATTAGGTTACATTAGGGTGATTTATGCATGCATTATCTCATTAGAGTTATACTAAAGATCATTTACATTTATCCTTAACCTTATATGGCTATGCTCAAAACACCAAAGCTCTAGGATAGGGTCCAAGATCTAGTATGTTACATAACTAAACTAGTTGCAAATCCACTTCTTTTCCTCTCCTACAACTCTGCTATCAATATAACCTTGCACCTTCTACCTAGTGTCTGCGCCACCACTTGAATCAGGATCCATAAAAAAATACATGCTAAGCTCTGACTCTTCTCTTGTCTACTGCCATACTAGTACACTCTATAGATCGTTTGCAATAAACCAACAAATTATGTTGGACCTCCTCAAGTCACCTCTTCATTAACACCATCTTTGGTCAAAGTCAAGTAGTACATGGATGGGATCCAACCCGCCTCAACTTGTAGAATCCAATCTATATATGTTCACAAAAGATTAGTTCAATCTAGATTTATGAGTAGGTAAACTTTCGCATTCTACATTTTAGATTTTACATGGTTGTAGGACTATTAGGTTGTATGAGCCATATTAGATAACATAAAAGGATTATCATGAAAGCCAATAAAAGTAGTTGGCCAATCAAATCCATCCAATCAGTACATATTTATGTATCTATAACTATATATAGAACATTTTGTGTAGGAACATTGATAAAACTTGATTATGTAATTTTGTAGATGATACCAATATATCCAACATAGTTTAGATAGGTATAAAACTTGTTTTATAGTAATAACTATTTACAAGAAGAGGGATAGAAACTTGACTTTGTGTTCATAGGAACACACCTATATATACAAACTTGGGCAGTGACCAATAACCCAATTACATAGTATGGGACTAATCCCACATATACATAGAAATATAAGAAAATAATAATGAACAATAAATACATATTATTCTAACACCCCCTCAAGATAGTGCATAGATATCATAGGCACCAAGCTTTCTACATAAAAATTTGACTCCACAACTATTTAGGGGTTTCGTAAATAGATCCTCTACTTGATTTTCAGACTGGACTGGAAAAAGCACGATTTTTTTATCTTGTATCGTTTCCCAATTGAAATGACAATCACCCCAATATGTTTAGTTCTTTTTTAAAAAACTAGGTTCGAAGCAATGCAGATAGAAACTTTGTATCAAAAGGCGCTCCATTGCCACATACTGGATGTACCCATGTTCTTCTTCAATGTTCTTGGTCCATAAGAGATCATTGGCCACATGTATCATGGCTCGATATTTAGATCCAACAGTAAATCGTGCTAGGGCAGTTTGATTTTTTCTTTTCCATGATACTAGATTGCCTCCTTAAGCACACAATTTCCTGAGATAGACATGTGATTATTAACACATCTTTCCCAATCAACATATGAGAATTCATGTACTTTGAAAAATCCATGATTTGAGTATGGTGTACCTTATCCAAGACTCTTCTTAAGATATCAAAGAATTTGAATGACAACCTCCATATGACTAGTACGTAATTTTTCCATGAATCGACTAACTACACTAGTAGCAAAGGATATATCTCGATGAGTGATGGTAAGATACTTAAGTTTTCTAACTAGTCTTCTATACCACCACAAACCAGTCTGCTAGTATTCCATTAAACTTCATGTTACTGTTGACGTGCTTGTCTTCTTCAAGAGAAGTAAACTCCTTAAAGAAGTTAATAGAATTTTTATCACTTTGATTCCAAAGGCCAATGATTCTCATCTTATTAATAACTAGAGACCAATCATGCTATGTAATGTTGTATATAAGGTTATCTAAAAAATCCTTACCAACAAACTCAAAGTTGTTCTTCCTTCTATTATTAGTGCCAACCAATGTGATTTTTTCAAAGGGAGAAGCATTCAAGATGTTATTCTCCCATCTGACAAACTTATTCACGATTTTACAAAAAAAAAGAGGGGACCATAAGATGTGTTTTAGGGTATCAAAGCCTATAACACTGTCAATTGGTCTGCTTTGTTCAAGATTCTTGATATTATGAATTTTCTTAAGTGATGGATTGTTTCGTTTAGAAATTTTTTTGATACTACTACTTATGAAGTTCTTTTTAACACTGAGACTACTTGTTCCTTTAAACCTTCTAACGGCATCAGAAAGGGTGACCCTTTGGCACCCTATCTTTTTGTATTGGTTATGTAATCCTTCACTTAGATAATTGGAAAAGAGGTTTCTGCTAAGAATGTTCAACTTCTGTAGGCATCTAAAAATTAGAAAGTCTCTCATTTAACCTTTGATAATGATCTCATGGTCTTTATAGAGTCCAATCCTGAAGTTGTTCCTTGCCTTATAAGCATTTTCGATGAGCAAGCTCGCATCACTAGCCTCAAGGTTAGTCTAGAGAAGAGTATTCTTTTCCTTAGGCTCTAATTGATTCGTTTTAGTTGGTCCAGAAAAGTTATGAACTGGAGTTCCTTAAATAGTTTTTCATGATTTGTTCAAAGCAAGTGTTGAAACTTGAGTTCCATGACTTCTGGTGAGTTACAAGATTACATACAAAACATAGTTCCTGAGTTCCCTCTTAAAAAGAGCGGAAAATGAGTTATGGGCCAGCTAACAACATTTTTTATACAATTATATTCTTCATTTTCCATAATTGACACTTGTAAAATATTTATGATTAGAAATGTTAGCAGTGCGATATAGTTTGTTTCTAAAATCATAACATAATACAACAAAATATCATACATTATAATTACACATGTAAATTATTTTATATTACAACGACCATTATGAGTTTCAATTAAAAAAATATACAAACATCATAAAAAAATACCACACCTTGTGAAAATAATGTAATTTTCCTAATATATTTTATTCTTCATGTTTAAATATTATGATGAGAAAAATGATAGTTATATATAACCATGCACAAATAAGATAGTAAAAATTCCCTATAAAAACAATATAAAAATAATATTCTACATTGTGTTAAACAATGATGAACCAAAACTTACATTTACAAACACAAGAAATGGGGAATTGTTCCAAAAATTGTGGAACTTTTTACAATAATTTGTATAGTAAAGTGAAATAAAAATATTTTGATGTGATTTTAATCATAATATTTTTCTTAAGTTTATAATTGTACCATAATAAAATATTTTTAAAGGAAAAATATTTGCACCATGACCACTTGTTGAGGTTATTATGATTTAAGAATATTATGATTTTCATACATATGTTTTTTTATGTCTTTGCCATCCTTACTTATTTATATTACAAAAAAAATATTTTAATAATTTCCATGTTTACACTTACTATAAACCAAGCAATGGAATTGAATGAAGCTTGAGTTCTGGAAACTGAACTGGAGTTCCCAGAAAATGAGTTCCACGGAACTTATGATTTACACCACACCAATACGAGCCTTAGCGCAAAAGCTGACAAAGTCATGATTCCTGGTATTCTTGGGATTCGAGAGACGTCACAAATATTTGGGTATTCCTCTTTTTATTAGAAAGTTATCCAAAAATTACTGCATTTCTCTTATTGATAGATTAAAAGGGAGTTGGAAGTCAAAATGGATGTTTCTACTGGGAAGATTAGAGATAATTCATTCAACTATCTCTATGATTCATATCTATTGATCTAGGTTATTCTTGCCTCTAGTCTGGTCTCAGATTAAGAATATTACTAGAGACTTCCCATGGAGCCAGATTAGAGGCAAGAACAACCTTCACCTTGTCAAATGGGACAAAGTGTGCAACTCAAAAACTAAATGTGGTCTTGGTACTAAATCTGTTAGAGATGTTTGCAATGCTCTATTGTTTTTTTTGGAACATACCAAACGATAGCAAAAAATTACATAGTGTCTGAGAGGGGGATGAAAAGTATGTTGAAAACTTGAAGATCTTCATGGTAAGATGGAAGAAGGGTGGTTGGGAAGGTAGCCCATGAGAATGAGCCATCAGGTTGTTTTAGGCATTGCTTACCTTGCCAGTCTGCTAGCTTGTTCTGGCTTCTTCGCTGAAATGCCACCTTAAAGAGCAGACACTCTTCACATAGGAGTTGGATGGCCTTGGTCAGGAGGGCATATTTTGGTGGGGGTACATCGAGACCCTTGATCCAGTTCGTGGCATTCCATGAGTTTGTGATCTGGATTCCAGACTTAAGACCTTCATGTTTCACGTATAGCAGAGCTTCGTTGATGGACATCAGTTCTCCTCTCATTGGGTCTGTACCGTGAGAGCGTTGAGTTTGGGTGTGGAGCCAGGTGCCTTGTAGGTCTCTAACGATCAGGCTTGTAGCTCGTGTACCTTCAGCTTTGTTGAGAGTCATATCCACATGAATTATGAAGGAATTAGGAGTGATGGAAAAGCTTGTAGTGCTGGGGGTGACACTGAGGGAAGTGTCGGGGGGTATTAAAGGTCTGGGCAGCTGTGATTTTTGCCGCTCTGCAATGAGTGATGATCACCGAGGGAGGTAAAGATTTCTGCTCAAAGATGTGGAGATTCCAGTTTTTCCATAGCCACCAGTAAGTTGTTGCAAAGCAAACACCCCAATTGGTTATCCTACTAAGGGTCTTAAAGTTATATGAGATCCAATCCTTGGTGGAGTTGAGATTGAAGAAGTGTGTTGTGTCAGGAGGCAACAGTTGGATCCACACTGCCTTCGCTTACGGACAATCTCTTATGGCATGGATAGTATCCTCTAGAGGACATTGGAACTGCACGCATGATGAGTCTTTTGTTAGGTGGCGTCTGACCCTTAGCTTGTTGGTGAGAAGCATGTCATGGTGGAGTAGCCACAAGGTGGTTTTAATTCATTGTTGAGTCTTCAAACCCCAGATAGAGTTGTAGCAGTCTATGTTGGTCATTTTGGTGAAGTTCATGATGATCTTGTAAGTTGAGTTGGAGGAGAAAGCATCGTTTGTAGAGGTTATCCATAATCTTTTGTCTTTCCCATAAGATTGACTCGGTGGTGGCATGAGGGAAATGGCTCGTGTTGAGGTTTCGTCAAACCAGAAATTGATAAAGCTTGTGTCCCATTCTCCAGAGTCAGATACGAGGCATGACACTGTCATGTCTCTTAGATCTTCTGAGATCGTGAGATCCATCTTAAGGGTAGAGGCAGCCCCATCTCCAACCCAAAGGTCTGTCCAGACATTCATTTTGTCGCCAGAAATAGCAGTCATAGACGAATTGTTCAAAATGAGAGGGAAAAGCATTTTGAACCCCCTCCAGGTGTGTGAGACATATGTGGTTTCACTGCTTTGCCTGCCATATTTGGCATGCATAAGTTGTATCCAGGGTGTCGGGCCTTGCTGAATGTACTCCCAAGCAATCTTTGCTAATAGAGATTTGTTGGAATCGACTGTTGTTCTCACTCCGAGGCCACCTCTGTGTAGAGGTTTGGTAATGTGCCTCCAGGAAACCAGGTTCAATTTTTTGGTGTTCTTCGTTCCGCTCCATATGAAGTTACAAATCATTTGGCCAATTCTATCCAAAGTAGAGATAGGTAGCAAAGTGGATTGCATTGTGTAGCATGATTGGGTGGATAGTACAGATTTCACCAAAGTGACTCTACTTGCCAAGGAAAGAAATATGTTCTGCCAGCTATTAATCTTTGAGCAGATCCTGTCTATAAGATATTGATAATGGTCCTTGCTTTTCCTCTTGTGGATGATCAGAATGCCTAAGTGTCTTCCCAGGTCAGAGGTTTCTTTGATATCTAATGCTCTACTGACCTCTGATCTTATGTGCCTTGGGGTGTTTGAAGAGAAGAAAATTGAGGATTTCACATGGGAAAGTACTTGTCCTGAAGCTTGGCTGAAGCGGTAGAGGCACCAGTTAATAGTGTTTGTCTGGTGAATAGAGGCTTCACCGAAGAGTATGATGTCATCCGGGAAGTTGACGTGGGTGAAGGCGAACTTTTGTCTAGTTAAACAAATAGGTTTCCAGTAGCCTAGAGAAGTTTCTTCTTTGATCAGTTGGCTTAAACGTTCGAGACAAAGGACGAAGAGGTATGGAGAGAAGGGATCTCCTTGCTTCAATCCACAAGTCAGTTTGAAGGAGCCTATTTCCTCTCCATTCTAGAGAACTGAGGTCATGCCTAAGGTAATGATCTACATGATTATATGTGCAAGGTTGCTAGGAATTTTCATTCTGGAGAGAGTATCTGCGATGAAGGGCCAACTAAGCTTGTTGAAAGCCTTCATAAGATCGAGCTTGATGGCATAGTAGTGTTTTTATTTCTATTTAGATTCAAGGGAATGGATGATCTCTTGGAAAAGTACTATATTGTCTCCAATTTTCCATCCGGGCATGAAGTTGGATTGGTAAGGTGAGATCCATGATGAAAGGTATGGCTTCAGTATGTTGGCGATGACCTTGGATAGGAGTTTTGAGCATACATTACTCAAGAAAATCGGGCGCAGCAATGAGCAGGACTCTGATTGAGACACTTTGGGGATGAGGATCAGGGTCGAGTTTGTGCTGCTTGGCTCGATGGAAAGCCTCGCAAAGGGGCCTTGCACAAGATCACAAATATGTTATTTGAGAACAGGCCAATGATTTTGGATGAAAGATGCAACTATAATATCTAGTCCAGGAGCCTTCAGTGGCTCCATGGATTCAAGAGAGGCCTTTATCTTGTCATTGTCTGGGGTCTGGGCCAGGGACTCCAAATCCTCCGCGCTAGGTGGGACAAAACTCCCGATAAAGGTGCCACTGGTGTGACGATGCAGATCAGGCGACATTTCTTGGTAGACGTTAGAGAAAAAGGACAGGATAAGGTTATTAAGGTGCTTACCTTCTTCAATCCAATTGCCTTGGGAGTCCTTCAAGCGAGTGATCTTGTTCCTGCTTCATCTCATCTTGACGATTGAGTGGAAGTATTTTGTATTGTTATCACCCAGCTTGACCCAAGAACAACGAGTCTTTTGTTGCCAATCCAACTGTTCCCTCCTTAGGATCTCATCCAATTGACATTGTAAATTCACTGTGTTTTTTGTTGGGTTATAGTAAAAGTTGAGGGCGAGTTGGAATTGGTTCCATTGAATTGTGTTTCCAATTTGATCTTTCCTTTTTTTGTCTTCTTCCTTCTTCTTTACAACCCACGATGTTTCCTTTTTCAGAAAGCTTGATCCTGCCCTACCAAAAGAGGATTTGGGATCCCAGTTGCTAAGAAGGAAGAGGTCGAAGCCCTCTGTCTCAGACCAACTGGATGCTCTATTGTTTTTAACACTTAGAAATTGAATTCCAAGAAAGATAGTTTATGATGAAGTTCAATGCATTCTGTTGGCTGCTGAATGGTTGTTGCGGGAGTGACCGAGGGGGCGACTGTCGGGGAGACGGAGGGGGTGACTGACGAGGTGGCGGCCGCAGACCCCCCAGATACAGAAGTTGCAAACCCTACTCGGAATCCTGTTAGGCCAAAGGTGCTTCCCAGAGTCACTGGGAGCATTTCTGTTGCGGAGCAACCCAAACAATGGTCCTATCTATTTAAGATGGATAGCATTGGTCATGTCAAGCTGAGAAAGGAAGAGGTTCGATTCGAGGAGGGGAAGCTAATCTACCCGAAGTCTATAGAGAAAAGGAACCTTTGCAGATGGAGTCGAACAACTGCGGGGTACGTGATTGGGTTGAAACCTCAGTGGCCGGCACTTGCTAGACATCTGGCTCAGATCTAGAATGCAAAAGGGGCGATAGAAGTTAGATCCAGAGGGCGAGGCTTCTTCATCGTCATGTTCGATAAAGATGAGGATCTCGCTACGACTGTGGATGGAGGTCTGTGGTTTGTGGCAGGGAAACCTCTCATCATTAAGAAGTGGGAACGGGGGGAGCTGTTAGAGAAAATGAAACTCACAGAGATCCCTGTTTGGTTGAAGATCCACAAGCTTCCGCTCAAATTATAGGATGCCGAGATGTTCAATATCATCGTGTCTTATTTGGGAAGGCCTCTTCAACTGAACAAGTTTACATATGAATTCAGGAGACTGGAGTATGCCCGATTGCAGGTAGTTATCTCGTCTAACTTCAGTTTTCTGAAGGAGCTATAGATTATGAGTGATGATGGACACTGTGATACGATAGAGTTTGAATATGAATGGAATCCACCCAAGTGCTCATCATGTGGATTGTTTGGGCATGAAACGACCTTGTATGACTCATCAAAAGCCTTGGACAAAGGATCTCTGAAGAAGACGATGAAAAGGATTTGGGTTCCGAAGACCAAAAATAGTGATGAAGAGAGTGAAGTATTCATTGATGTTGTTGAAGATCAGCCGGTTACTGAGATGATAGTAAGTCCTCTTATTGAGGTGAATGAGTTTCCGCAGTTCGGTGGAGGTGAAGCCTTATCTGCTATCTCTGCTTCTTCGCTCACTCCTATTCCGTCCCCTAAAGGGGGGTGGGAGCAAAAGAGGAAGAAATCCAGATCCACGCCTAGGGTCGCTCCTAAGAACACTTCTAGGAATATTCATGCTTCTATTAACAAATTTTCTCCTCTATCCAGCTATGATGGTCCCGATGGTCAGGAAGGGGAGAGTTGTTTACATCGTGATGATGGGGGAGGGGTGCTTCATCAATTTCCCCCAATGGTTAATCCTCTTTCTATTCTATCCTGGAACGTCTGTGGTTTGAACAAGCCTGGATGCCAGGATGCTGTGAGGGAAGTGGTCTCCAGGAATTCTTCTTCTTTGGTCTGCTTGTATGAAACAAAGATTAGAAGGAAGAAAATGATCAGAACTATTAATAGATGTTGGCCTTTTGCTATATGGATTTCTAACCATGATAAGCATCCTTTGGGAAGAGTGGTGATCATGTGGTCTAGTGACTCTATCAAAGTTACTCCTCTATCTTATGACGATCAATTTATTCACTATTGTGTTTCTATTGATGATTCTTCTTTCTATTTTACTGCTGTGTATGCTCATAACCTGGAGTCCAAAAGGGCTATCCTTTGGCCTAAGCTGCTGAGTATCAGAGATATGGTTGGTAACTCTTATTGGTTGATTGTTAGAGACTTTAACTATGTCCGTTTTTCTACTGATAGGTTTGGTGGCGCTGAACCTTATTATAGGTCTATGTCTCTTTTTAATGATTTTGTGAATGATGCTAGTCTCTTTGAAGTTTTCTTCTCGGGCTCAGACTTTACCTGGGATAATAGACAAGAGGGTGTTAATCTTGTGATGTCAAAAATTGATAGAAGCTTCTATAACCTGGAGTTTATTGATAAATTCCCTCATCTCTGGGGAGTCATCTCTGCTTCTATTCACAAGGATCATAGAATCCTTGTGATCCATCTGGAGGAAGGGGTGAAGAAAAAGACTCCTTTTAAGTTTATCAATGCTTGGACTGAGAGACCGGATTTTCTAAATTTGGTTGAGGAGACCTGGCAGTCTGAAGTTACTGGGAACGCCTATGTTTCGGGTGTGTGAGAAGATGAGGAAACTGAGGGTTGTTCTCTGTGACTGGAATAAAAATGTAGTTGGGAATCTCTTTGATAACAGAAGAATTAAGGAAAGTGAGGCATGTTATGCTCAACTTGAAGCAGACAGGAACCCCTTAGATTGTTCGCTCTAGTCTATTGCTGCTTTAAAAAGGAAAGAAGCTATTGACGCTTATAACGCAGAGGAATCTCTTATTAGACAAAAATCTAGAGTGCAGTGGTTGAATTTGGGCGAAAAAAACTCTAAGTTTTTTCATGCATCTTTAAAGTCCAGGAGACAGAGGAATAGTATCAGGAGTATTATGATTGATAATTCTATGTGCTCGGATGAGGATGCTATTGAAAGTCATATCTCTGGTTATTTTCAGGCTTTATTTGCCAATGATTCTCATTCTTCTTCCATGGAGTGGGATCCCTCTTGGTCTTTACCTAAGTTGTATAAGGAAAACTTTGATAATCTTTGTGGTATCATCACTCAAGATGAGATAGACTATGTCATTCACCATTCTAATATAGACAAAGCTCCTGGTCCTGATGGCTATAATTTCCATTTCTTTAAAACCTACTGGCACATTATTGGGAGTGATGTTTCTAAAGCTGTGTTGAATTTCTTCTCGAGTGGTAAACTCCTCAAAGAGGTTAACAAGACTCATATTACTCTTATTCCTAAAGTTAGTAATCCTACTTCTATCAAGGATTGGAGGCCTATTTCTCTCTGTAATGTTTTTCTCAAAATCATCTCAAAGATTTTGGCCAATAGAGTACAGAAGATTTTGCCCTGCCTTATTATCTCCTCTCAAAGTGCCTTTATTAAAGGTAGATCGATCAATGAGTCTATTCTTCTTGTTAATGAGATAATTAATAATATCCACAAGAGCTCCAAGCCTAAGATGTGTGTCAAGACTGATATTATGAAGGCGTATGACTCACTTGATTGGGGTTTTGTTAAGATTATGCTTCGTACTATGAGTTTTCCTATGTGTTTCATTCACTGGGTTGATGTGCTTCTTAGTTCTGCTAGCATGCAGGTGTTAATTAATGGTGTCCCTAGTTCTTCTTTTAACCCTGGAAGGGGTATCAGACAAGGAGACCCCTTGGCTCCGTATATCTTTGTGATTGTGATGGAGGGGTTTACAAGTATTATCAATTCTGTTGTTTCTCTTAGGTCCATTCATCCCATCAAAGCTTCGCATGATTTTGCTGTCTCTCACGCTATTTTCGCAGATGATGTGGTCATCTTCTCAGAGGCTGATCCAAATTCAGTTAAAGGAGTCAAGAAGGTTATTGAATGCTTTAGTGGTGTCTTGGGCCTAAACATCAGTTTGGAGAAGAGTGTGGTGATTTGCAATGATGCTACTACTTCTATTGTTGAGAATTCCAGCTTGAATATTAAGATTGGTAAACTGCCTCTCAAATATTTCGGCCTTCCCCTTTTCAATGGTAGGCTCTCAAGGGCGTTATGTTCACCTATTATTAACAAGATGAAACGCATGCTAGCTGGTTGGAAATCTGTTCACCTTTCTTATGTTGGTAGGCTTGAATTGATTAAATCTACCCTGTCTTCTTTTCATGTCTATTGGGTGTCATCTTTTCCTCTTCCTACTATTGTAATTGATGAGATTGATCAGTTGTGCCATGATTTTCTCTGGAATGGGTTGTCGAGTGCGAAAACCTCCCAAGCTGTTGCGTGGAGTAGTGTATGCAAACTGAAGAAAGAAGGTGGTTTGGGTATTAAATACTCTGTTGATATGGTTAAAGCTTGTGTGGTTAAGAACATCTGGAGTATTTCCATGAAGAAAGATTCCCTTTGGGTTCGATGGGTGCACTCGAGATATCTCAAGGGTGACTCTATTTGGAGCTGTAGCAGCTCCTCTAATTCCTCCTGGATGTGGTCCTATATTTTGCAGACCAGGAATATGATTGTTAAAAGAATTTCTATAAAACCCAACTCCAACACTCTTATCTGGAGAGAACCTTGGCTTCCTAATAGGGAGTTATTGGAAAGTATTCTAGATCATACAGATATTATGAAGCTTGGTAAAGGCAAGCTAGCAAATATTGGTAGTCTTTTGAATAATGGTGCTTGGATTGAGCGCAAGTCAAGACATTATTCAAGGATTTTGGGTACCATCAAAGCAAACTACTTCTCTTCTTCTGATTCAGCTGGTTGTATCTATCTTGATGATGTTGTGCCTTGTAAGCTGAAGTATTTATGGGAGTTGCTTAGGGAGAAAAAGGCTTCGGTTGTTTGGGATAATTGGGTTTGGAAAACCAAAGCCTCGATGAGATACAAATTTCTTATGTGGAGGATTATTCTTGATAAGCTCCTCACCCAAGATCATTTGAAGCATAGAGGTCTTGCTTTTGCCTCTAGATGTGAGCTATGTAGATATGACGTTGAGGATCTTGGTCACATTCTTTTTTACTATCCTTTTTTCTTGAGTATTTGGGATTTTTCCCGTGGGGATGGGTATGTCCCTTTTATTCTCATTTCTATTTCGGGTCTCATTCAATTTTTTGTTCAGAAGAGTAGAAGTTGCTCACAACTGATCGCCTATGCTATCTGGAGTGAGAGGAACTAAAGAATTTTTGTGGGGTTGGATACTAGTGCTTCTCAGGTCTGGAAGCGAGTTAAAAAGGATGTAGATTCTCTTGTATAGATAGTTCTTGTTTGCTTTTCCTTGTACAGTTTTTCTTCTTGGATGCCTTGGTGGTTTTCTTTCTGCCTTGGCGATAGTTTTGTACGTTTTTCCAAAAATAAAAAATAAAGAGCAACACGCGTGAGACCAAAAAAATGATATTGTCAATTGGTTGGGAAATCAAATCAGAGATAATTAGCAAGTTTCTTGAATATTGATAAGTGCCCTAGATAATTAGTTGAATAGTTATCTAGCCTTTACTTGAATTCCAAGTATTCGAGTATCAAATGATCATAATATGAGCTAACATTTGGCCTCATACAAGATAATAGGCAAATAAAGATAAATCCAAGTTTTAGGATGATTATGTGATTATCTATGACCTAGGAAATTAAATTAGCCAAATACTTGAATAGAAAGAAATAAGCACTCACGTTAGTATTTTGAGCTCAAACTTAGTCAAATCTGAGACAAACTTATTAGGATATATTTCCAAAGTTTGGTGTCTTTTAGGTATTCCTAGTGATCCACACAACTTTATAAAGATCTAGATGATGTTTAAAGGATTTTGGATAATCATAATTTTAAAAATAAATCATCATCACACACCTAAGTTCGGTTGAGTCAGGACTAGGAACAAATGTCATGGATGTATTCTTTAGTTGATATCAACGATCCAAGATAGGAGGGTGCCTGATCTATCTTCAACCTAATGACATGAAACCCACACAGGTTGGACATTGGCCCCAACACGACTCTTCCCTCTCTGGGCATAGGGTAATGTTTGCCCTGATATTAGTCCCATTAGACTTGGGGGGAGCGGCAATTATAATAAACCCTATCTTTTTTGTTATCTTCCCCCGTGATGATAATGCCTAATTTTATGGGGATCAAGAATCATAGTGCTATCCAAAAACCACCACCACCCTTTACCTAGTGCCCATATGAGGCCTTGAATAGCACTATCGAAGGAAGGAATCGAGATCCAACCATTGAATTGTGGCAACAGAGCCACCATCCATCACCCTCTACTCAACATAGATTCTTACATAAACTGCACAACCACCAGAGATCAGTAGCCTCATTCGAATTGCATGTGCCCACACCATCTGGAGGACATGGAGAACACCTCTATGGATTTAGTGGGGCAAGACTTTTCCTAAAGCTCTCAGTCAATACTGGACGCCATTGGGCACCCTTGGATTCTCGTCGAAGCCTATACTCTAGATCACCATGAGACATCACTTATGATGGGAAAGACAACTGGGAACTCCACGGACCACCTCCAATAATCAGATCATCAGTACATAAGGTACTCCTTACGGTTTTAGTTTCTATGTATGTTAGTAGTGAGCCCGACCTAGGAAAACCTTCCCTTCAGTGACCTTTGTTCGTTTGAGACCCCTTGTTAGGTCTGGAGAAGGATTTTGACGTTAGTGGAAATCTCAATTTCCCTCTCGCAACACATTGCAAGGCAAACTCCATGGCTACTGATGTGAGCTATTGGTAGGAATGAAGTATCCCAGGGTCAATTTTTCCCTAGTACCCTTATGCACGTGACATGTTTATCAACATCGCATGGGCATTGTATACTTCTTTCCCTAGCTCATGAGTCGACCTGTGTTGGAACCTAGAGCTGATGGAGCACCAGCCTATTGGCCGAGCCCAGTCACATGGCAAACTTTCAAAATTGTTGACTTAGCATTATCTGATTGGAAGATAAATGTGTATCTTGTAAATAAAATTATTGGTAGATCCAATGATAATGAAAGTATATATCAAATTGCTCAGAAAAATTCATAGATTCTACATAAAATGGTTTGAATACTTGATTCTGAGCCTGGTTCCATAAGTATAGGTAGTACATGATTCTAAGATGCTTTATATATGAAAAACTTAGTTTTAGTTAATTGGATATTAGACATGCTTAGTTTGAGATGTACTATGAATATGTTTATGTGAAAGACTGGATTTGTGAGCTTAATTTTGAGGACGAAATATCTTTTAAGGTGTGTAGGATGTGATGGAGTGGAATTTGGAATCCTTAAATATCAAAGGACATAAGTAATTTTGTTGATTGATGTTAATATCATGATTAAGGTCTCTATTTTAATGCCTTCTTGAGGAATTTAATTGATTGGTCTTATAGTCGAGTTTTGGCACCAAGGTTGGATGTGAGATAGCTGGGCTGATGATAAGAATATGAGCAAAGTTTCATTAGATTCCCACACTCCTAGATGGAGATATACAAGTTTCAAATAGGCCTAATGAAGATTAATTTGATGTGCTTGGGACCAATGTTTCACATTTAGAAATATAGGCTATGATCAATTGGATGCTTTTTATGCGCACACCTACTTTGGTTTTGGTTGAATTGACCTTAGTTAAAAGCTAAATATTTCTATTTTGGAGAAAAGAAATGGTGGCCTTTGGATGCAGATTGTGAGGTGGAGACTTGTTGTCTTTTGCTTTGGCACAATAGAAGTAGTGGGACGAAACCCATCGTGCATGCATGGAAGCATCACGGCCACGATCTCCGAACGTGCATAGAACAAAAGAGGGACCAATTAGTTAGTCTCGACTCATCTTAAGGAGCAACCTGGCCCTCCACTCGTGTCCATTAGATCGATCTACATATAGACAGAGCTCTCCATTCCCAGCGGCTCTCCGCCGTAATGAGCAGCAGGTGGTGGCTGAGATTAGAGGATGAAGAAAGAAGGAAGCTCTGAGGAGGACAAAGAAGGAGAATGAAGACCGAGGTCTGGGGAGACAAGAGCAGGATTTTGTGTGTCCTGCGATGGTGGTCCTCGTGGTCGGCCAACCCTTTTTGGCTGGAGCTTGAAGATGAAGTTCAGGTCCTATGGGAAATGCTTATCACCAAGAATGGTGGCTGAGGTCGAGTTCGGGACACCTTGCAAAGCTGCCCGAAGCTTCAGATCAGTCTAAGGGGGGAGCGGAGGTGAATCACCTCTTTGCTCTACCACAACCAAAGCTAGGCGGTGACACCCATGCATGGAATGAGCTCCCCAGTCGATGCCTAGGAGAGGTGAAGCCACGGAGGAGAGAAAGTGGACGTCGGGGATGCTAGATCCCAGCGGCGGTGTTGATGGACTGGGGAGAAGACCAACAACGACGTTCATGCGGGGGGGAGCCTAGGGCGGCTAGCCTTGCCGGACTCCCAAGCAGCAGGAGGAGGCGATCGGGCTTGCGGAGGTAGGTATGAGTGAGGAGGAGGCCATGTTTCTTTCTTGGTCGCAATCAGGTCCAAGCACCAACGGCGCTCGCACAGATGGTCACGCAGCAGGAGGACACTAACGGAAGAACGGACGCAAAGATCGCGTTGAGCGCAACACGGAAAAAGAAGAAAGGATGCAGACCGAGCCCATTTTCCCAGACCGCCGACTCAGTGCGGACAGGGTATAAGGAGCCGCATCCAAGCAGAGCTATGTGGCGACTGATGGTTGGCCCAATGGTAACAAATTCCAGTAAATACCTTTATCTTCAATAATTCACTATAATTATCCTGGTTATCAGAAAAATACAAACAAGGTATCAAAATGTTCAGAAAAATGAATAGAACATAGTAGAATAATAATATCACGCTTTTGAAGAGTTATCGCTGGGATATTATGTAAGTTGTGATCATCTTATGGATAATAAATATCAAACGATGTCCTAAAATTATGATAAAATGTCAATAAACCTATATATTATGATCCATATGTTATCAGATATGATCAGGTTGATGCACGAAATCATGTAATTTGCTCAATATAGATAATTAGGGCTAATAACCCTAAAGAAAATGTAATAGATACTTGCATGCTCATTAAATGGTGAAATTTACAGAGTAGGTTCATATCACTAATCTGAAGATAATATGTAACTTGAATATCAATCACATGCATAGAATTCATTTTATATGTAGATGACTCGTAATACATGTGATGTAACCCTAATTCGAGTAATACATTTAACTTGGGGTTAATATGTATAAATAATGATATGGAACCTAGTAATTAGATTACGTATCCTAATCTGAAATATAAGATCATTAATATCATCCCAAGAAGATAATACAAGTAATCATGAGATTATCATAACGAGATAAGGTGAACCCTAAAATGGACTTAACTAGGGTTAATGATGATGAGAACATGATGATAGTATGTGATCTTGTCTTAATCAGGGTTGATCAAGGATACAGATGACATGAAGAATATGATTAGGATATCTCTTTGGAAGGTACGCCATCACCTCTTATTTGGCTTATTACATAATATGCTTGTGTTATACGTGTAGTAAAATACTTGGCATATGGTATTGGATGAAATGATTGTTCTTGTATGATATGTTGCATGATTTTCCATACTTATTGTTATGAACACATGAAACATAATATGTATGTTCCATTATATGAAAGCACTATATCTCTTTGGTAAGCATAGTGCTAGTGAGTGATCTATCTCTTTGGTAAGCAGATCATGAGGCCTGGATGCATCTATCCCATTGGTAGGCAGATGCACAAGCATATAATGGAAAATGAGCTTAAAATATGTGTTCTCTTTTGTTAATGAATATCTTTGTGCAAGTATATAGTTTTTCTTATATTTGTTTAATGCTGCCAAGTATTAGTTTTATCTTATTGCCAAGATATGATGAGAGGTATATAAAAGACACGTAGGTGTACTCAGTACAATATTCTTGAATATTGTGCTGACGTGTACCACATGTAATCTTTTCTTTAGGTTGTGGTTATGTGATCTTGAATATCTGGATAGTTGAGAGTTGTGTGGCGAGCTGATGTACAGGTGGACCTATTGTCTTAAGATCCTATAGTTTAGTGGTAGTACATGTATATGTATAACTTTGTTGTTCAATATGTAATATCAAATGTTGTAACAATTCATGTTGTAATTATATGTTGAATGGTGAACATATGTTGTATGGTTTTATTATTGTTCATGTGCATGTACTACTGTGTTTCCTTCTGACTCCCTTGATTTTCTTCTTCTTAGTCTGGTGTGGGGTGTTTAAATTGGGATTCTCGCTGAGGTGAGGGTTTCAATTTGGATGTCACACATCGGATTAAGTTTTAGAAAATTCGGGGACGTCACAGTTTAGTAATGATGATGATATAGGTTCTCAATTGGAATTAGTTTACAAAGATGATCTTTATGCTTGCTAAGTCAGTAATTAGATAAATAGGGTTTAATGAAGCTACATCTTTGTTCAGATTGAATTATGATTTATACCCATATTCCTAACCTAAACCCAATGTAATCCTAAACCCTATTCTACGACATAGGTTAGGCATGACTAGCATGTTATGAGTGTATGGTGACACTTTACGATTGCATACAATTACAAATCATGTTTGATTGATTGGATGTACGCTTGTTTTATTTTTGTCCAAATAAACTAGTGTGGCTATTTTTGTAAGTCAGATTTACAAAACATCATTACTTAGGGAGAGTAATGCAAAAGGAAAAGAAAAATTGTACAAGGATGGAGAAAAGGATAAAAATAATTGTACGTGTATCCACATATAAGACTATTCTTTGAACTCTAAGGAAATAGAAATTGGAAAAAAAAAACCCCAAAAGATACTTCAAAAGACCACCTGAGGAAACCCCAGGCAAAACTATCTACACAATTGTATAGACCAACTTCAGGGAAATTAGAGGAACCTTTTGATGCATATCCAAAAAAACTTCAACTTGAAGAGAAGGTCACCAATATGTACATGTTTCCTCCCAACCTTTCAAATAGAGCAAAGGAGTATCCATGTGTAAACACATTTCTATAGTACAAATACCACAACAATATGAAAAATCCTTTAAATCTAGATATCCACATCACAAGAGCAGACTAATAGTAGTTCAACTCTTAAGACACAAGAAATCCCCTTTGATGCAAACCCACAGAGATTCAACAGAAGAAAAATAAGTATCATGTACACACATGTTTCTCTCATTCCAAATAATATACTGAATAAGAAGAAAAAAAATTCTTTTATCTCCTGAAAATCCTTCGATATCCTTCCAATTTGAATGTAGAAAACTAAAACCCAAATCACTGTCTACACATGAATATATTCTCCTCGCAAATGAACACTCAAAAACTAAATGGAAAACATCCTCATAACCATCACAACAAAGAGGGCACATAGATGCCAGTTTTATACCAATTCTTATAATATAATCACCAGTGGGCAACTTGTTCAGAAACATTTTCCACATATGAAAGGAGCATCTTCTAGGAACATTATTTTTACAAATCCATCTATAAAAAACTAGACTCAGATTTTTTAACACAAACAAAATTCCAATAAATTTCAACCTTGTATTCACATGATTATCAAACTCAATAGAATCATAAGTAACAATGGATTATTCTGAGAAGTAATAAGCACATAAAGATTCTTATTCATTCTTCTGTCCAGAACTCGTCAATCGGTGTCAATAATAAGACTGGCAATAGAGCAGTCAGTAGGAAATCCAAGTTTTAATTTAGCTTCCATTCCCAAGACATCAGTAATAAAAACATTACCTTTTATATAAGTATCTTGCCATAATATTGTTTTCTTTGCCATCTCCTATGATAAAATGGATATGAGAGATTATATGAGGTCTCTGTTTAAGCACTTTTTTTAACATCCAAGACCAGTTTGAATTAGTTTTGACTGACTAGAAGGAAGAGCATGTAACATCCTTGACTTGGGTTATGGCCTAACCCTAGAAGTTTTGCTTAATTAAGTTGTTTACAATTTTTTTTTAATCTTTTGAAAAGTAATTAAGACTCTTGTGGAGTTTAAATTTCAAGTTTGAGGTTATTTGCAAACTGTTTGTGCAATATATGATAGTTTGGGTATAAAGTGCAATTTACCGAAGATGAGGGGCTATATTGCAAAATGCCACATGTTGAATGTACCTCATGTGTTCTAACATCATAAGAGAGATAATGATGTTAAAGGATGGCTTGTGGAAAGCCTAAATTTCAAGTTGTAGCTTGTTTGAATAATGTTAGTGCATTGTGCACCAATTTTGGTACAAATTGTAATTTACCAAAATGTGGGGTTAATATGCAAATTACCACCTCTAGAGTGTCCCTACTCCCTCCTAGAATCCTGTAGAGGAGAGCGAAATAATTATACACCATGTTTGAATCATTTGGGAATGATGGTAATCTTGGTGATGAAATGACCAAGAAAAGGGGTTGAATATGAAGCTCTAACTTGAGTTGTATCAAGTTGAAAAGCTTATATATGAAAGCCTATCGGGCGAGGAGCCATAGGAGGAGCCTCATATAGTTTTGTGAACTCTTGGAAAAGGCCATATCATGCAAAGCACCTCAAGGAGGTGAGTAGTGACGGGTTACAACTTCCTTAGCAAAATTGTGACGGGTTGTGCATAAAGTGATGAATTAATTAATATATTTTATTCAAAAGGATAAGTAATGGCCGAATCTTTATCTCCAAATGATCCTCAACTGTTTTTCATGTCAATATAAATGTTTATGCATGCATGTACACGTGTCACCCATCCATCGACACGTGGCACCTACTAGCTCAAAATGATGACACCTCATTTTTACCTTTCTTCATGTCCAACAAGTATATATATCCCTAGTTTCACCCTTAACTGAAAATTTTCGACCCTTACCACCCTCCTATCCTACGTTATCGTGCATAGAGACCTTTTATCGTGTAGGAAAGCAAGGGTATCATGCATAGGCCCTTGGATATTGCCCATAGCAAAAGCATATCGGCCAAGTAGGTGAAATTGGCCATATAAGGTAATATCGGAAATAGGGTAAAGAGTTGAGTGGCATGTCGTGCAAGTGAGTGCCATATCATGCAAGAGGGTTGGCATATCGTGAAAGGACACTAGTGTATCGTGCAAAGTTGTTAAGGAGAAAGAAAGAGCTCAAAACTTAACCCTAAGGTGAGGCAATGATCATCTTCAACATTGGATTGAAGCATGAATTTAGGGTTTTGATCTTCTTTTCTTTTCTTCTTCACAAATTGATTATCCATGGTGAATCTCTGCATATAGAGGAGTTTTGAAGTTCATATTCAACCTTAGGAACGTGTATCTTTGGATCTTTGAGCTTTGAAGTTGTTCTTAAGGTGGGTTATATAACTTGAACCCAATTATATTATTATGCGCCTTCATTTTTCCATACTTGTTGAACTACTTGCAATTCATTTTATCTTGAATAATTGATGAACCTTTGAGTTCTAAAAGCTTCATGGGACTGTGGTCCATGACTTAGAACAGTAAGAACAAGGATCTTGAGGTTGATAATGATGACATCATCAGTATCGTGCAAAAGCACACAAGCACACACCTTCAACTCGATATGGAAAAGTAGCTCTAGTTTACTTGGAAATCGATAGTGGTGTGCATTGGTTTGTACTTTGGGTTGATAGTGGTTCAAACAGTTGTCTAGCCTGTCACTTAACCCTTGGTGAAGGGCAGGTCATGGCCATGAAGGTTTGAAGAGGTCAAGCACTCAACCACACACCTTCAACCCGATATGGGCTAAGCTACTATACATACACCTCTAAGCGATATGGTGTGGAAGTACCTTAAATTGCAATATACTTGATGGAGAAACACATGGAGTGTTTTATATCAAGTCATACATTGAGTAGTATGGAGTTTAATTATTAATGATTAAGTAGGCGAATGTACCTAGAAGGAAAGGTTGAGCCAACTTAATAAAGTATGAAGTGATCAACATCCTAGAGAGGATGAGAGAGAAACTCATACTTGTGAACCAAACATGTAATCTGCATTTATTAATGTTTCTAATATGTGTAAAGTATGAATTAGGGTTTGATCCTTGATAATGTGATCTTGAAACCCTAATCAATAAAGAATGGGAAACCCTAACCCTAATAAGTGAATAGTGGTGTTACCCTTGTTTTGCATGGTGTTGATATGTAATTAAGATGGTTGTTATCATGTATACTAACCATGCAGGTATCATAAGATGATGAGCATAGCTAGGTATGAGCTATGATGTTTATTTGATAAAGATGTTTAATGGGCCTTGTGAGCCATGTGAGATGCTTGTGTAACAAGTATCATGTATACCTTGGTCAAATGACCCAGGGGTATTAGTTACCTAGTAAGTGGTAACTCTGTTTTGTGATGAACTAAGGGTTTGAATACCCAGATTTCATAATCATGAAGATGATAATGTCAAGGGATGAGAATTCCCAGTAATGAAATAAGGGATTGAGATCCTAAATGTTATATGTTTTTTAAAGATTTGAAAAGTACTTGATACATGTATTACATCTTTCTTTGTAGCATTTGTAATAATAAATGTTTGAAAACTTGGCTGATGCTAAAAGAATATGGTAATGTACTTAATTAATAAAGTGGAATCTTATCATGTAGAGCCCTGACCATAGATCCATCATCGTCAGTAACTGGTGATGGTGAAACAGGTTTTCCCACAGGATCTCCTGGAGATCGCATATTTTTGAATATGTGGGGGTGATGGGAGAAAATCTCCGTACGCCCTAATATTGAATTGACGTGAGATAAACATGAGATCTCTCAATCCTTCATTATATGTGTCGGTATGGATGTATCATGAATCTCCCGATGATGTTTAATGCCGGGATTGATGGTAGATAAACACGAGATCTCTCAATCGTCGAAGGAGTGTTGTCGTCGTTGTATCTCTATAGCGAAGTTGCCAGTATATCCTGGAAAGTTATGTAAGCAGTTGACATGGTCCTGCTTGTGGTCTCGCACTGACCGAGACAGTAGAGGTCTTGGAAGCCGGCTCTTCCATTGATCTTGTATGGTATCGATTTCGACTTCGCAATGGTCGGATGGAGTATGAGCGGTATAACTCATCTCCTCATTGCATAAGTGTGATTGAAAAATGTAAATCAGCCATGTAGCGTATTTGCATAAGGATGAAATACGGAAATCATTGGTTGATGTTGCATTGCTTAATGTATCCTAAATGGATAAATGTTACACATGTTCTTCATATTCCTTATTAAAATGAATAGATGATTTACTGCTTTATCATATATAGATGCAATGCTTCAGAAGATGATATTGCTCTATTCTGCTTAAATAGTGTTTGAATCTTGTTAATTAATGTAGACGAATCCTCTGCTCAGTTTTATACTATTTAATTGTGATAATAATATGGTCAGTGGAGAGTTATATCTCTCGCTGGGAAAATTACAATTGTCTCACCCCCGTGGGATCCAAAATTTTTAGGTGGACGCGGACGAGGAGGTAGGGACTATATAGCAGAGGGAGGACAACAACATCAGGAGAAGCAGTAACATCTCAGGTTGAGTTATTGTCTGTCGTGTCATGTAGATATGAGTCCTATATGTCGTCTCTGTATTCTCGGGTCCTTGGAGTCAGTACTTAGTGGTTTTATGATCGATCTGTGATTTTGGCTTGTATGCCTCGAGGTTTTACGTTGCTCATGTATAGTTTGGTAAAGCAACTATTGTATATATTCCTCGAGATGAGATGGTACATGGTGTGTACAATGTGAACCATAATGTATGCAGTACTTTGGTTCTCTTCTTAAGAGTTTTCTGGAAATGGATCTCTTTGCAAATGGTTTTAATTTTTAGTGATTTTTGTTATTCCACAATTATTTACTGGTGATGATTTGATTTGTGGTCGGATCGTCACAAAGCTTTGGTATCAGAGCGTAAGGTTCCTTGAGTCTATAGAGACATAGGATTAAGGTTCTTGAGTCTGTTCTAGTTTCTTCCAGTTTATCTGATAGTGACTTCTGCTCATATAGGAGAAGAAGTAAAGCTTAAAGATGGCTGGATCACACGAAAAACATGTTGTTGAAAGCAGTGTTGCTGCACCTAGAAGAGGTGCAAGGGATCAGGCTAGAGAGGAGCTAGTACCTGAGAATCCCCAGCTTAACCAAGCTTGGATAGAAAACCCAGCTTTTCATGCTCTGTTTGGACAGTTCATGAATACAGTGACACATATGGCAGAATTGATGCCAGCACCAGCACCTAGGGCACCAGTTCCGAATGAGGGGCATGGATCTGGTAAGACCTTTGAGCGGTTACGTCGGGTAGGAGCCACCGAGTATGCCGGTACAGCTGACCCAGCATACACAAATTCATGGCTTAGTGAGTTGTAGAAAGCCTTTAGAATTCTCAGTATTCCAGAAACTAAGAAAGTTAAGCATGCTGTATACCTATTGAAAGGGAGTGTTGGCCACTAGTGGGCCATTGAGGAAGAGAAATGACCAGGTGTTGAGGTCGAATGGAGAGAGTTCCGACGAGATTTTGTTAGTAGATACTTTCCCAAGACTTACTCGAATGAGAAAATCTCTCAGTTTGATTGGATAAGGCAAGGACCAATGAACATTAGTGAGTATGAAGCTAAGTTTATGGAGCTTCTATAGTTTTGTCCACACATGGCCACTACATATGAGGAGAGAATTCGGCATTTTGAGAAGGGTTTGAATGTTGATTTAACCACACCTGCATCTGCTCTAGAGAATAGAGAGAGGTTTGCCACCTTTGTGGAGTCAGTTAGGTGGATAGAAAGGTCCATGACGGAGAAACGTGAAACCAACAGTAGGAAAATGCATACACAGTTCCAAGGACAGAGGTCCAAAAGTTTTAAGAAACCAAGGTTTTCTGCACCAATAGCACCACATAGGTTTAGTTCTCAGACATAGTGGACGTCCAGCAAGGGTAGAGGTCGTAGTCTACCACCAAGTAGAGCCCAAAGTTCAACATCAATGTCAGTAACAGGACCATCTAGGCTGAGATGGGAAAACCTAAGCTGCTTCCAGTGTGGGAAGCCAGGACACCTGATGAGGGATTGTCCATTTGGAGAAAGGATTGTAACCCAATCACCTAGGCAGAGTCAACAAGGCTCTCAGAGGCGACAATTTAGCAGTGGCCCATGAGGATGTGGACAGGCGTCCCAAGTTGGTTCATCTGCACCCGGTAAAAGGACGTATGACCGACAACCACCAACGACAAGATTCTATGCTATGAACCAGCCTGAGGCAGTGGTCAACCCACGAGTCGTGACAGATCAGATGGAATTATTTCATTCTGATATGTCTTCATCCTGCTTTGTATCTGTTTTGATTGATCTGGGTGCTATGCATTCCTTTATCACTCAAGAAGTGATTCATGACTGCAATATGATTGTCAGTCGTAGAACGGATAATTTATTATTAGAAACTCCATTAGTTGGATCTGCAGTGTTGTAGGAGGTATGTTCTCCCTGTATTCTTTCCTTTTTAGAACACAACATTCAGGTGGATCTTATACCAATTGAGATGCATGGGTTTGACATAATTCTTGGGATGAACACCCTAGAAAGGTATAAGGTTGTCTTAGATTGTGGTTCCAAGCAAGCTATGTTTACAGACAATGGTGAGACATGGGTCTTTCAGGGGGACAGAAAGATTCTTCCAATCTGTCTATTGTCATCTATGGTAGCAGAAAAGTTGATGAGACAAACATGCTTCACATTCTTGGCACATGTGGTAGATACCAGAGTAGAGAGTCCTAATCTTTCTGGAGTTCCAGTTGTTAGGGAGTTTGAGGATGTGTTTCCTGAAGAACTTCCATATGTTCCTCCACCCAGAGAGATTGATTTTAAGATTAATCTAATCCGGGGTACGCAACCTATAGCTCAAAAACCTTATAGGATGGTGCCAGCTGAGATGGCAGAACTTAAGAAACAGTTATAGGAGTTGCTTGAGAAAGGTTTGATTCGACCAAGTACTTCTCCGTGGGGTGCTCCGATTCTTTTTGTTAAAAAGAAAGATGGGTCTATGAGATTATGCATAGACTATAGACAGCTCAACAAGGTGACAATTAAGAACAAATATCCTTTACCAAGGATAGATGATCTGTTTGACCAGTTGTGTGGTACAACAGTATTCTCTAAGATAGATTTAAAGTCAGGATATCATCAATTACGTATCAAGGAGAGTGACATACCTAAGTCAACCTTTAGGACAAGGTATGGTCATTATGAGTTTGTAGTTATTTTGTTTGGGCTAACTAATGCACCAGCTGCATTCATGGAGCTGATAAATAGAATCTTCCGACCATTCATTGATCAGTTTGTAGTAGTCTTTATAGACGACATCCTGATATACAGTAGAGATGGTAAAAAACATGAACAACACCTTCGTCAAGCCTTGACTTTGTTGAGACAGCACAAGCTATATGCTAAGTTTAGCAAGTGCGAGTTTTGGTTGTCAGAAGTGTCTTTTCTTGGACACATTATATCTGCTTCAGGTATTCGTGTTGATCCACAGAAAGTGGAATCTGTATTAGGGTGGGAATAGCCCAAGAAACTGACTGAGATTCGCAGTTTCTTAGGTCTGGCAGGTTATTACAGAAAGTTTATCAAAGACTTCAGTTCTATAGCCTTACCCCTAACCAAGTTGACCAGGAAGGAAGTTTCTTTTTCCTGGAATGACAAGTGTCAGCATTCTTTCCAGTTGTTGAAAGAAAGGTTGACCAGAGCACCTGTGTTAACTTTACCTGAGCAGAGAAGGGATACATTGTTTTCTGTGATGTCTCCAAGAATGGTCTAGGATGTGTGCTGATGCAGAGTGATCATGTAGTTTGTTTTGCTTCACAAAAACTTAAGAAACACGAGGAAAATTATCCGATACATGATCTAGAATTAGCTGCAGTGGTTCACGCGTTGAAGATCTAGAGACACTATCTCTTTTCACAGACCATAAGAACTTAAAGTATATCTTCTCACAACACGAGTTGAATATGAGACAACGCCGCTGGATGGAGTTAATCAAGGACTATGATTGTACAATTGATTATCATCCAGGAAAAGCTAATGTAGTGGCAGATGCACTAAGTAGAAAATCATCATCGCCAACCATAGATAAAGCACAGTTGAACTCTTTAGTGTGCTTTAAATGAGACATGGTTGTCTCATTGAGGCAAAACAATGTACATCTTAAAGTATTTTTGTTAGATGGACTGTTAGCTGAGATGCAAGTGAAGCATACTCTAAAACAACAGATCAAAGAGGCACAACAGGATGATATTGTGATTCAGCAGATCAGGTCAGAGTATGGCAGCGAGAAACGGGATGGTTTTCATGAGTCAGAGGATGAGGTAGTTTGTTACCATGGTAGGATGGTAGTACCTAATGCCAATGACTTGATGAAGTTAGTCATGGAGGAAGCTCATTCGTCCATGTATGCAATGCATCCATGGAGTACCAAAATGTATCATAACTTAAAAGATATGTATTGGTGGCCTGGTTTGAAGAAAGATGTAGCTGAGTTTATTATGCGGTGTCCAGTGTGTCAGTAGGTTAAAGCTAAACATCAGAATCCCACAGGAACAATGCAACCTTTACCTATACCACAGTGGAAATGGGATCACGTGACCATTGACTCTTTGGTTGGTTTACCCAGAACAACCAAAGGTCATGATTCCATTTGGGTGATAGTTGATAGGTTGACTAAGTCAGTACATTTTCTTCCTGTCAAAACAACTTATACTGCTGAGAAACTTGCACATATCTATATAGATGAGATAGTGCGATTACACGGGGTTCCAGCTACAATTGTATCTGATAGAGGTCCCCAGTTTACAAGTCATTTTTGGGAACAACTACATAAAGCCTTGGGTACTCAATTGAAGTTTAGCATAGCTTTCCACCCTCATAAAGATGGGCAATTCGAAAGAACTATACAAACTTTGGAAGATTTGCTTAGAACATGTGTTCTTCAGTTTGTAGGAAGTTGGGACATACACTTGAGCTTAATAGAGTTTGTCTAAAACAACAGTTACCAGATTAGTATTGATATGGCACCATATGAATCCTTATATGGTAGACGTTGTAGATCTCTATTATGCTAGTATGAAATAGGAGAATACCAACTTCTGGGTCCTGAGTTAGTACAATAGACAACTGAGAAGATTAAAGTAATACAACAACAGTTGAAAGCCGCCCAGGATAGACAAAATTCTTATGCTGACAAGCGTCGTAGACCCTTAGAATTCCAAGTTGGAGACAGGGTGTATCTCAAAGTCTCTCCTTGGAAAGGTGTTCTCAGATTTGGGAAAAAGGGTAAGTTAGCTACTAGATTTATGGGACCTTATCCAGTGATAGCATGGATGGGAAAGGTAGCTTATAGGTTGGAGTTGCCACCTGAGCTATATAAACTACATACAGTGTTCCACGTATCTATGTTGAGAAAATGTCATCCCGATATAGAGTTGGTGTTGCAATCTGTAGAGGTAGAATTAAATGAGGATATATCCTATGTGGAATGTCCAATGATGATTCTTGATAGAAGAATCAAGAAGTTGAAAAAGAAATACATAGTTCTTGTGAAAGATCTATGGCATCACCGTGGCATTGAAAAAGCCACATGGGAGCTATAGGAAGAGATGAGGAGGAAGTACCCTTCTCTTGTCTCTTCAGATTTCGGGGATGAAATCCTTGTTAGGAGTTGATAATTGTAACATCCCTGACCTCGGTTATGGCCTAACTGTTGGTATGTATGCCCTGAGAGCCAATCATGGGATGATTGGTGGGATACATTAAGATTGATTTGATAAACAACAAAGGCAAGCTTCCAATTCTTTTGGGTTCAGTCATATGAGATAGTGATAGAACAGATTGAATGTCTAGAGAATGACAGTACTCAATGATGTATGCATCAATTTGGCACCGTTGTCGGGGACGGCACTGTTGTTTTTCAGATCTGGTTGTCTGTATATCTTGTATAATCCTTGTTCATATTCTCTAACTTTCATAACGTTAGTCTTTTTTATAATTTCTTTTAGATTTTTATAATTTCTTTTTGCCTTCCAAGCACAATTCCGGAAGTGTATCTCCTCTTTCTGCTGAGTTTCCATTCCAGCAGTACTTCTTTCTAGTTACTTTTTTTTTGTAATTTTTGTTATTTCATAATTTCTTAGATTTATAATTTTTAGTTTTGTTTGTAATTTTGACTAATTTTTTATCTCACAATCTTTCTTCTCTCATTCGTTGATTGACATATCTTTCAGGAACCTTTCTTTTCAAATGGAGTGTACATCCCAATATCCCCCACAGTGTTATTATTGTGGTTTTTACCACCATGCATCTCTTGCCTGTCCGACTCTACCCCATTATTATAATAGCACCCCTTTTAATTGCGAGCCCGTTCATCCTGGTGGATACAATGTGAATCCACATTTTTCTGAGAACCATTATGGGGAACCTTGCTATCCATATTCTAATGGGGGATATGATCAACAAAATTTTGTGGTGTGTAACCAACAAAACCTTGGGGGTTATGAACATGTTTATGAAACCCAATGTAATCCTCAACAAGAAGAGAAACTTAAGTCCCTAGAGAATATGGCAGCAAAACTCCTAACTAGACAAACCTTATTGGCCACCTTAGTAGAAGCCCAAACCCAAAATATAGATTGTTCAAATATGTTTCCTCATGAATTGGTGACACCTTATAATATTGAATCTTCCTACCAAGATGGACGCAATGGAAATTACAATCCACCATCTTCTGGAGATTATTATGAGGAGCAATGCCACCCAAAACAATATGAGGAGTACTATGGCCAAGGACACTATGGGGATGTGGCGAGGATGAACAAAATTTTGGGGTGTATAAATCCTATGGTGAAATGCAAATTGATCTTGAACTAGAAGAGAGACTTAAGGACCTAGAAAAGAGGGTAGCAGAAGCACAAGTAAAACTTGAATCCAGTCAAGCCATGTTAGCTACCTTTCTAGAGGATCAATCACAAACTCCCCCTATAGAGCTTGAGCAACCCAAGATGGTTCTTCCTGACAATGACGATGATGATCCTTATTTTGTGTCATATATGTCAGATCCTGAAGAAATAGAACAAACCATTGAGACATATTTTGTGTATGATGAGGACGTTGGTATCCCTATCTTTCCTTTACAGACTCTATTACTTGAATATGAAATGTCATTGCAAGAGAGTCATTCTAAAGATCCAACAACTCCTCCCATCCTCAACATAAATTTGAATGATACCATAGACTAATACCCTTCTTTTGAGTCTATTTTGGATAATGAGAATCAAACCCCCTTTATGATTCTTCCCGAGCCGTCACAGCCAATTTCCATCCCACACATGGCTGATCTAGAAGGGGAGATACCACCGTTGAAATAAGCTCACACACCCCATTCTATTGTTTGTAAGGAAGTCGTACTCATCCCTCCTGAATCCTTGGGGACCCCTTGTACAATAGAATTTGAGCCATATGTTATATCAACAATGAAACTTACCAAACCCAATGTTGATGACATTATTTTTTAGGAGAAGCAAAACAATTTTGTAAATAATTTGAAATCTTTTTCATCAACATCAATTCTCCCATAAACAGGTCATCGTGATGGTGGAAAACCTGAACCAGATCATCCACCCAACTCATTTCATCCTGCTCTACTAGAATCACTAGTCAGGTACCCACCAACCTCCCCAAATCCACATCCATCTTCAACACTTCCCCTTCTATTGATGGAAGATCTTTGGATCCTATTGGAGGGAATGCAAGGTGAAAGAAAATACGAGCACCCCAATGAGCTTCTACAATTACCCTATCATAGGGTACACTATGAGGCTCCTCAGATAAAGGTCCCAGCCCTCATCGACATTCCCTTCATATGGACATATTTTGAGCTACCAGGACCTCCTGGTGAACCCAACAAATTTCTTCCCTCCATCTCGGGTTTGGGTTTTGCTCGGGACGAGCAAAAATCTAAGTCCGGGGTGGAGGTGGGTGGTATGATTCTATTCCACCCCCTTATCTTTTTATTCTTGCATTATTTCTACTTTTTTTTAGTTTTGCATATAGTTGCTTTGTTTATGGCCATTATCTAGTCGGCCATATTTTTATTTCTTTTGTTGCAAAATGGCCTTTATCTAGTCGGCCTTGATATGATCATTTGTCAAAATACTCCCCTTAATGATGTAACTATCTTGCAACTAAAATTTTGAAACTTTCATGACTAGAAATCCTCCTGTCACTTAGGACCTCAAATAATAATCACTCCTTGGAAAAGATGGCAAGCCATAGAGGACTGATAGGATTCAAGAGTGATGTTTTCTTATCATGTGCAACTTGTATAAATTTTATTGATTTTTCGCATGATTCGGTAATGGGTGAACCAATGCATGGTACTCCTAAAAAAAAAGATGAAAAAAAAAGTTGCACAAGAACAGCCTCTTCTACTCTTCTTCTACCACTTCCAAATCTTTCCATTCGTCAAAAAGAAAAAAGCCAATAATGCCCAAAAGGCTAAGTTTGGGGTGGCACCCCTTCCTCCTCTTTCGCTTCTTCTATACCCACGCAATTGGGTGTATCACCAAAAATAGAAGAAAAAAATTACGGTCAATGTAACTGCATGTCCACTAAATAAAAAGGTCTCGAGTCGAATAGAGGAGAGACTGTCCTTCTTCCATACCTCCTTCACTCCAATTTTCTACGCAGGGAAAAACTACAAAAACCCCAACCATCCAAATCAGCCCTGTTCTTGTGTAAAACTTAAAAATAAAAATTTGGAGTACCAAATGCAAAGGTGAAATGAAAATATGTTTTATTGCAAGTCTTGAATAAATGCAAGTTTGTGAAGTAGGAAATATAAAAGTCACTTTATGTGAATTCAGGAAGTCAGGGTCGCTTGGCCATATTTTGGTGGAAGGAATTCAGTGATTGTTAGGAGAGTGAGGATGATAGGTTGAGAGTATGTCTTGAAAGTATTTCTTGATTTTAATGTTGCTCGGGATGAGCAAAGTTTAAGTTTGGGGTATTTTGATGAATGCATATTCATCTCTTATTTTTGCTTCATTTAGAATAATTAATTTGGACATTTTTGTTAATTTTAGCTAATTCAAAAATAAATAGTACTTTCATCTTCTTGATATACTTTTCCTGAATTCTTATGATATTTTTCTTAATTTTCAGGAATTATCTAAGTAATTAAATCGAGAAAAGAAGAGATGAAGGTAGGAGGCAATTCGGTTTCCCGCAATGCTGATTTAAATGCATACCTTGCACCAAAATTAGCATAACTCTCACATCCTAAGGCGGAATTTAATGTTCAAATATGATTTGGAAAGGGAATTCAAAGGTCTACAGGAAAATCTTATTTTCGGGCGCACTTTAAATTCTCTGGACAACGGAAATTCACTCGAAATTGCTGCTGCGAAAATCTGCATTAAAGAAAGACAATCAAGAGTTTGTTGACTAGATCTGAAAATTCAAAAGGATGGTTCCCTCTCTTTTTCCCCCTCTTTTTTAGATAGCCTACCCCTCCTTCTCCTATAAAAGTAAGGGCACTTCCTCCTCCCAAGTACCATCTTTTGTAGCATCTTTTGTATCATCTTTTGTATCATCTTTTGTACCGGAATTCTGAGCATTTGTTCTCCTATCATTCAAGCAATAGAATTTCTTCTTAGTGTTCTTTAATTCTTGCAATTTATATTCTTACAATAGATCTAGTTGTTCTTCCTTTCTTCTTCTTTCTCTTCCGTGGATTGGATCAAGGGTTGAAGAGATTGGCCATTTTATTGTCTCTAGTAAAAGGATTGACTCCTAATTTTGGGCTAGACTATGGCCATTTCGCTTCTCCCCTCCGCCTCCATGTTTTCCACAAGCATGTGTGAGTAGACTTCTATCGAGGCAAGGGGAATAACCCCTTAGCCATGTGATGACTAGATTGAAGATTTATACGATTTTTTAGATAAATGGATTTTGATTTGGATCTCGACGATTTTAACGAAGTGATCTCTCGTTTTCATCGCTTGTTAATCTTGGCGGATGCGACCGTGGAACCCAAGATTTAGAACAACCAAATTGATTTCATGGGAATTTGGATGAGACCTCGGAAAAGTCCCCATTAGGATGATTGAACTAGGATCTGTGAATGCCAGGACCAATGGGTTCACGGGGAGTTTATCTTTTGTGAATCATTTTCAAATGTTTCACATGCCTTCTTTTATCTTTCTTATCATTTCTTTGATCTCGTTTCACATCGACTAGGGTGGTAAAATCCCTTAGCTTCAGTATTTCTTTTTCTTGATAGTAAAATTTTATTTCAGCACTTTTATTTTTGTTCTTAGTATTAATAACTCTCTCAAATCGGGATTTATTTCTTGTACTTTCAATCGGATTTTGAATTTCGACTTTTTTCTTCTGTCGTCCCTTGGATCGATACCTATCTATACTAAGTTGACTTGTTGTTCACAACAAGTTGACAACCGGGTTAGAAGGTTAAACTCTAGGACTTTTCCTAGTGATTGTTGCGTGTACAACGATGCGCATCAATTGGGTATGTGGAGAACCTGTAGAGACTGGGATTTCCACTGAGCCAAGAGTTGGCTACTGACGTGATACTGCAATCGTTGCTAGAATCCTACAGTTAGTTTTTGATGAACTACAACATGAACAACTTTGATAGGCCACTGTCAGAGTTGTTGGGCATGTTGAGGACAGTCGAGATACATATGAAGAAGGACAAGCCTAAGGCTGTGATGGTGATCACGAGCAAGAAAGGCAAGTCCAAGCGCAAGGGCAAGGGCAAAACTAAGAAAGGTTGTGATGCTAGCCAGGAGTCCAAGCCGTCTTCAACTCTCAAGGCCAAGGGAGGCGTGACAAAGAAAGGAAATTGCCACCATTGTCAAATGTCAGGACATTAGAAAAGGGATTGTCCTCTCTATCTGGAAGAACAAAAGAAGAAGGAGGCGACTGATGTCTCTACTTAAAGGTGTCCTGAAAGTAAACTTATAACACTTTTTGAGGTATATGATACCAAGATGTAAAGTATAAAGCACTCATAATTGGGGCAAGTGTTGCCACCATAGATAGGAGTACTTTAGTTTATTTTCAGCCTATAAGGCATGTAATACAGTTATGAAATGCTATTTCATTTTTGCCAATAGATAGAAACACTTTATTTTGCATATTTTACGACAATGATGGCAATTAATAAAGTTGATGTTTCAACCTTAAAGATATGATCTTTGTGGCAATGCCTTATTTATCTTGTAGTATTTGATATGCATAAGATAAAATGATACCTAAAAGTTATAGATAACTCAGACAATCTAATTAGCATCAATCATGAGAAATTCATTTCTAGTTTCCATGTGATGGATAAATCTAGACTCTTTTGGTTAGAGAACCAGTAAGAGACATGAATATCTTGGACATGATTAATCAATCTTCACTAATGGTAGTGGGAGAATGATTATCCTATTATGAATGATACATGTGATGTATTTACATACCTATTGGGACAAATGCTAATACTTCAAATGGTGTTTAGAGAAATACGAATATGAATACCTTGAAGTGTTCAAGATTATCATAGACGAAGTACAAATTTGGTAAAGTGTTAATTCTTGATGAGATCAATGAATGAAATACTTGGACCAAATGTTTGAGATCCTTATGAGTGATTATGATAGTGTATCATAGTGAACTCATGATTAAGGCATGGTGATGTCTAAATAAAGAAGGAATCATACTCTAAGGAGTTAGAGAATGATTATCGAATAACTAAATTCGTCTTAATAAAAGAATACCCCACACTAATAAAAGAAATTAAGAATCACAAGGGTTGTGAGTTCTTATATTCTTAACAGATACACCTCAATTATCTAGATGATGAGTTGTTCATGTGATGAGTCAACTATCTAGATGAATATGAGGAACCAAATTTTGAGTTATGGTTTATGGCCATTACATCCTAAATGACATCCATGTGAACCATAAGGTATGACCTTGATGGTAGCACCCATTGGATAAAATCCATAAGTGCAAATGAATCTTAAGTGTTAAGATACATGGATAACATTTTGAGAAGGATGATGCTTGTTGATTGCAACTTAATGACTAAGATATTTGGCATATGGATACTAAAACTGCATTCCTATGAGGAATAAAATAAGGATGTGTACGTGACACAACCTATAAGGTTTATGAATCCACTAATGCAAAATGAAGTCTATAAGTTACAATGGACTAATCAATGTGATTGATTGAGTACAAGCAACTCAAAATTGGATCTTTATTTTGATAATATAGTCAAAGGGTTTGACTGATATGTCAAAGATAAAGAAGGGATCTGTGATTTAGTGGGAGCGTATTCACATTTCACATGTTGATGTGAAATGGAAATGTTCTAGAATGGAAATCCAAAAGTGGAAATTATCTTTAAGGAAGATAGAGATGTTTCCTATGGGATAGGAATAGATATCTATAGAGATATTTCTCGAAAAAATCTCTTGACCTGAAAAAAGAGAGCATACATTGGCAATCTGTACTGAAGTGTTCAGTGTGCACAGATTCAGTGGGAGAAAACTTGTCCATGCTACATGGAGTTAGTATTCCAAGGCCAAGTGTCCAATTCTTATGAAGAATGGGAACACTAAGAATAGATATGGATCTATCATGTATGTAATCATCCCATTATCTTGCATGTATGGACATGGCAAAGAACAAAATGCATTCATCATCTTGTATGTAGGACATGTCAATATGATGTGCTCATCCTGATAACTCGTATGTGGGACATGACGAGTGGATGTCTGTCTACTTCCAGTAAGGGTTACTGGAATACCATGAGAACTTGATAAGTACTTGGGAATTACTAGTTCTATGGAGAAAAGGAAGAGTTCGATGTAAAGAGTTACATTGATGTGAACTTCCGAAAGGACAGAAAATTAATCACAAAATATACATAGGATGTATAAAAGTGAAAGTTTGTTGATAATTGGAAGTGTTCCAATAAGACCACTTAAAAGGAAATGCCGAGTATCTATGTGTTAGAGAACAGCAGTAGATACTATATGGATCTGGAAGTTCATGAGATGAACTTATAGATATTCCACTCATTGATGACACGTATGGAATCCTTGATCATGCAATGTGGCTAAAGGTTAGCAAAGGAATACCAGATCGCATATTATGACAACTCCATCTCATACATGTGACGTACAGTGAAGAGATGAGAGACATGCAATTTATACTGACTTTGGTAAGGTGTTGCCATTACTCACTATGATGGCACTAGAGCACAGTGACATGTGGGACATGTTTGAAAATCACTATGAATATGATTCAAGGGTGATTGGCTCACAGTGCAAGTGGGAGTTTGTTGGTATGTATGCCCTGAGAGCCAATCATGGGATGATTGGTGGGATACATTAAGATTGATTTGATAAACAACAAAGGCAAGCTTCCAATTCTTTTTGGTTCAGTCATATGAGATAGTGATAGAACAGATTGAATGTCTAGAGAATGATAATACTCAATGACGTATGCTTTCAGGTTAAGGACCTGAACGATGAGATCATACGGATGCTAAGAGTTTGTAAATTCTTGTTTTGTCCCTAATCAGATGTCATTGTGGAAGGTAGATAGACAACAATGACACACAAGACTAGATTGTGGTGTTGGTTGATGACAGAATCTCATTAGTCATGATATAGAGATATCAAACCAAACACATAGGTACTTGTTAGAGAACAAGTGTACCAGACAGACCCACCGTGAGTTTGACACATGGAACCATGACATGGCAGTCACAGTCAGTACTCACAGTGATGGTGGTGAGTGTGATTCTTTGACCTGAAATCACTACACTCAACACATGTCGTTGGGCACACTTTGACATCATCAAACGCAGTCCTGAAACATGGATTATTATAAAGGTGATGATTGGGTGGCTTTGACACATGGGGCTTTTGAGGGGTGAGTGATAGATATGGGATTTGTCCCTCCTGAGGGAGTTTGATATCCATGGCCACTTGATGAGTAGGATTGAGAAAGGTGTGCATGCATGTGTGAATCGGTATGTGATATTGATGTCATACATATCTCTTATAGTCTACTCTGAGATCAAGAAAGTGAATGAGCGTTGACAGGTTGACTGTTCCATGCCTTGAGTTCATTCGGGATATCAGTGATAAAGGAATTATACATTCACTGTAACACCATTCACGGATTGTAGGATTGAAAGTTGTTCTCCAACTTTCTACTTTCACTTGGGTAGCACTGATGTGTGACTAGGCACCGCTCTTTGCTTGTGAAGTCATAAGTGTTATGGACTTTCACTGCCAACGTGAAATGGACCTGCAGGGTCACACACATAGGATTTAACCTGGAAGAGGAGTTTTGTCCACAAGCAATGTTTAGACTGATTATTGAAAGAGTTTAGTATTTCAATTAAACACTCAATTGATTGATAGCTCAATATCATAATGTTCAAGGTGTTGGACACATTTATTGGAGTATCAGAGTGATTGAAATCGCAATTGACTGATTCTGCACAATCTGCACTCCCAACCGATCGGTTCAAGTGTTGAACCGGTCAACTAAGGTTGTTGAACCGGTCGACTCAAGTGTTGAGCCGATCGGCTCAAGTCCAGGGTGAACTGATTGCTTCAAGTGTTGAAACGATCGATTCAACTGGTGCAATCGAGCAAATTGGGAAAGTAGGATTGGTGAGAATTTTCCTTTCGTTTCAATTGCCCAATTTGATTGGGAAATAGGATTGGTATTCGATACCAATTAGAAATAAAAGAAGGGAAGTCAATCGGGAACCGACCAGGACCACCAACTGACCGGTTCACTTGTGAACTGACTGATTGAGGTATCCCAACCGATCGGTTCACTTGTGAACCGATCGGTTCAGGTTGCGAGTTGGTTGCTTTTGTGAAAAATCTCGAACCCTTCTACTCCTACTTTTAGTCCCGCATTGCTCGGGATGGAGAACCATGTCCCATGACCCTCCTATATATAGGGGTATTAGGGGCTTCTCAAAGTACAACTCAGTGCAACCAGTTGCTCTGCAAAGTTGTCATTCTCTCTGGTTTTGGTAACCGAGAGAGAGCCCGAGCAAGTGCTACCCGCAAAGGGAGGTGCAGCAAGGGAAAGACAACTGTAGTTGCAACTGGAGGCAGGAGAGTGTGTTGGCGACTAGTACGTCAACAGGAGGGTGTGACTCCTTCCACTTCCTTGTGGGACAAGGAGTGTGGAGTTCCAGGTGGTCCGTGTGGACTACTTCAGAGGCGGGAGGTTTCTGCTGTTTAGGAGGACAACCTTCAATCCTGTCAGTCCCGGTGTGACCAGGAGCTGCACAGACAGCGTCCAAGACAGGTGGTGAAGACCGCACAAGCCATGAGGTATTGTCACCGAGAAAGCCTTGGGACAAGGTATGATTCCACAAACCATCCTTTCCTATTATATAGACGTTGACGCGTTTCCTTGTTCTGGGTTTGGGGGAGAAATTTTTTTTGTTTCCGCTGCCTTCTCTGTCTTCCCTAAAACCCAACACTAACCCTAGAAGTTTTGCTTAAGTAAGTTGTTTACAAAATTGTTTAATCTTTTGAAAAGTAATTAAGACTCTTGTAGAGTTTAAATTTCAAGTTTGAGCTTATTTGCAAACTGTTTGTGCATTATATGATAGTTTGGGCATAAAGTGCAATTTACCGAAGATGAGGGGCTATATTGCAAAATTTCACATGTTGAATTTACCTCATGTGTTCTAACATCATAATAGAGAGAATTATGTTAAAGGATGTCTTGTGGAAAGCCTAAATTCCAAGTTGTATCTTGTTTGAATAATGTTAGTGCATTGTGCACCAATTTTGGTACAAATTGTAATTTACCAAAATGTGGGGTTAATATGCAAATTACCACCTCTATAGTGTCCCTACTCCCTCCTATAATCATGTATAGGAGAGACAAATAATTATACACCATGTTTGAATCATTTGGTAATGATGGTAATCTTGGTGATGAAATGACCAAGAAAAGGGGTTGAATATGAAGCTCTAACTTGAGTTGTATCAAGTTGAAAAGGTTATATATGAAAGCCTATCGGCCAAGGAGCCATAGGAAGAGCCTCATATCGTTTTGTGAACTCTTGGAAAAGGCCATATCATGCAAAGCACCTCAAGGAGGTGAGTAGTGACGGGTTACAACTTCCTTAGCAAAATTGTGACGGGTTGTGCATAAAGTGATGAATTAATTAATGTATTTTATTCAAAAGGATATGTAATGGCCAAATCTTTATCTCCAAATGATCCTCAAATGTTTTTCATGTAAATATAAATGTTTATTCATGCATGTACACGTGTCACCCATGCATCGACATGTGGCACCTACTAGCTCAAAATGATGACACCTCATTTTTACCTTTCTTCATGTGCAACAAGTATATATACCCCTACTTTCACCCTTAAGTGAATTTTTTCGACCCTTACCACCCTCCTATCCTAAGGTATCGTGCATAGAGACCTTGTATCGTTCAGGAAAGCAAGGGTATCGTGCATAGGCCCTTGGATATTGCCCATAGCAAAAGCATATCGGCCAAGTAGGTGAAATTGGCCATATAAGGTAATATCGGCCAATAGAGTAAAGAGTTGAGTGGCATGTCGTACAAGTGAGTGCCATATCGTGCAAGAGGGTTGGCATATCGTGTAAGTACACTATTTTATCGTGCAAAGGTGTTAAGGAGAAAGAAGGAGCTCAAAACTTAACCCTAAGGTGAGGCAATGATCATCTTCAACATTGGATTGAAGGATGAATTTATGGTTTTGATCTTCTTTTCTTTTCTTCTTCACCAATTGCTTATCCATGGTGATTCTTTGCATATAGAGGAGTTGTGAAGTTCATATTCAACATTAGGAACGTGGAGCCTTGGAGCTTTGAGATTTAAAGTTGTTCTTAAGGCGGGTTATATAACTTGAACCCAATTATATTATTATGCACCTTCAATTTTGCCATACTTGTTGAACTACTTGCAATTCATTTTATCTTGAATAATTTCTGAACCTTTGAGTTCTAAAATCTTCATGGGACTGTGTTCCATGACTTAGAACAGTAAGAACAAGGATCTTGAGGTTGATAATGATGACATCATCAGTATCGTGGAAAATCACACAAGCACACACCTTCAACTCGATATGGAAAAGTAGCTCTAGTTTACTTGGAAATCGATAGTGGTGTGCATTGGTTTGTACTTTGGGTTGTTAGTGGTTCAAACAGTTGTCTAGCCTGTCACTTAACCCATGGTGAAGGGCAGGTCATGGCCATGAAGGTTTGAAGAGGTCAAGCACTCAACCACACACCTTTAACCCGATATGGGCTAAGCTAGCATACATACACCTCTAAAACGATATGGTGTGGAAGTACCTTAAATTGCAATATACTTGATGGAGAAACACATGGAATGTTTTATATCAAGTCATACATTGAGTAGTATGGAGTTTAATGATTAATGATTAAGTAGGCTAATGTACCTTGAAGGAAAGGTTGAGCCAACTTAATAAAGTATGAAGTGATCAACATCCTAGAGAGGATGAGAGAGAAACTCATACTTGTGAACCAAACATGTAATGTGCATTTATTAATGTTTCTAATATGTGTAAAGTATGAATTAGGTTTTGATCCTTGATAATGTGATCTTGAATCCCTAATCAATAAAGAATGGGAAACCCTAACCCTAATAAGGGAATAGTGGTGTTACCCTTGTTTTGCATGGTGTTGATATGTAATTAAGATGGTTGTTATCATGTATACTAACCATGCAGGTATCATGAGATGATGAGCATAGCCAGGTATGAGCTATGATGTTTATTTGATAAAGATGTTTAATGTGCCTTGTGATCCATGTGAGATGCATGTGTAACAAGTATCATGTATACCTTGGTCAGATGACCCAGGGGTATTAGTTACCTAGTAAGTGGTAAATGTGTTCTGTGATGAACTAAGGGTTTGAATACCCAGATTTGGTAATCATGATGATGATAATGTCAAGGGATGAGAATTCCCAGTAATGAAATAAGGGATTGAGATCCTAAATGTTATATGTGTTTTAAAGATTTGAAAAGTACTTGATACATATATTACATCTTTCTTTGTAGCATTTGTCATAATAAATGTTTGAAAACTTGACTGATGCTAAAAGAATATGGTAATGTACTTAATTAATAAAGTGGAATCTTATCATGTAGAGCCCTAACCATAGATCCATCATCGTCAACAGCTGGTGATGGTGAAATAGGTTTTCCCACGGGATCTCCTGGAGATCTCATATTTTTGAATATGCGGGGGTGATGGGCGAAAATATCCGTACACCCTAATGGTGGATTGATGTGAGATAAACACGAGATCTCTAAATCCTTCATTATATGTGTCGGGATGGATGTATCACGAATCTTCCGATGATGTTTAATGTCGGGATTGATGGTAGATAAACACAAGATCTCTCAATCGCCGAAGGAGTGCAGCCGTCATTGTATCTCTATAGCGCAGTTGCCAGTATACCCTGGAAAGCTATGTAACCAGTTGACATGGTCTTGCTTGTGGTCTCGCACTGACTGAGACGGTAGAGGTATTGGAAGTCGGCTTTTCCATTGATCTTGTATGGTACTAATTTCAACTTCGTAATGGTCGGTTGGAGTATGAGTGGTATACCTCATCTCCTCAGGGTATAAGTGTGATTGAAAAATATAAATCAGCCGTGTAGCGTATTTACATAAGGATGAAATACAGAAATCATTGGTTGATGTTGCATTGCTTAATGTATCCTAAATGGATAAATGTTACACATGCTCTTCATATTGCTTATTAAAATGAATAGATGATTTACTGCTTTATCATATATAGCTGCAATGCTTTAGAAGATGATACTGCTCTACTCTGGTTAAACAGTGTTTGAATCTCGTTATTTAATGTAAACAAATCCTCTGCTCAGTTTTATACTATTTAACTGTGATAATAATATGGTCGGCGGAGAGTTATATCTCTCGCTGGGACAATTACAATTGTCTCACCCCCGTGGGATCCAAAATTTTTAGGTGGACGCGGACGAGGAGATAGGGACTATATAGTAGAGGGAGGACAACAACATCAGGAGCAGCAGTAACATCTCAGGTTGAGTTATTGTCTATCGTGTCATGTAGATATGAGTCCTATATGTTGTCTCTGTACTCTCAGGTCCTTAGAGTCAGTACTTAGTGGTTTTATGATCGATCTGAGATTTTGTCTTGTATGCCTTGAGGTTTTACGTTGCTCATGTATAGGTTGGTAAAGCAACTGTTGTATATATTCCTCGAGATGAGATGGTACATGGTGTGTACAATGTGAACCATAATGTATGCAGTACTTTGGTTCTCTTCTTAAGAGTTTTTTAGAAATGGATCTCTTTGCAAATGGTTTTAATTTTTAGTGATTTTTGTTATTCCGCAATTATTTACTGGTGATGATTTGATTTGTGGTCGGATCGTCACAAAGCGCTTCAAATACCTTTCACCAACCCATTTTGCCCATAATATATCTTTTTTTTTTTCGTAAGGTTCCAAGCATTCAAACAAAGATAGACCCAGGATACCTCCTTTGTACTTCTGATACCCAAACCTCATTCACTTTTAGGAAGAATGATAGTTTCCCATGGAACCAGATGCAGGTTGGATTTATTTTCTGAGCTACCCCATAGAAAATTTTGACACAATCTATCAATCAAATCACAAACTAAAATAGGAAGGGGGAATGTTGCAATCCAGTTTAGATGCAAAGTAGACGAAGTGAACTTAACCAACTCACAATGACCTGCTAAAGAGAGAGAGCAAGCCTTCCAACCTTCAAGCTTAGACCTAACTTTATCAATGAGAGACTCACAGTCTTTCCTTTTCAATTTACCAATAAAGAGAGGGACTCCAAGAAATTTTGCAGGAAGCTGACATTCAGGGAAACCAAGGATATTCATAATATCATGTTTAGGCGAGCTTCTTCTAAAGAGAATAGAACTCTTAGTAGCATTAATTCTAAGACTAGACATAGCACCAAAAGCATCAAAAAGATACTTAATAAATTTCACATTTGATTCAGTTCCCTCTAAGAAAACCATAAGATCATCAGCAAAAATAATATGAGAGATGTCAAAAGAATCAGAAGCTTTCAAAGTAGTTAAAGAATTATTAGAGATTGCCTTCTTAATCAACATAGATAGGCCCTTCATAACAATGACAAATAAATAAGGGGTAATTGATCCCCTTGCCTAACACCATTAGAAGGGTTAAACCTTGCACTAGGTTCTTTATTAATAAGCACTTGGTAAGATGTCGACAAGAAGGTAATCTCTTGTCTTGATGTACACGTGTTTGTTGAATATACTTAATGATTGAATTGCATAAAGTACACTTTGAAATATTCTACATATTTGTATGGAAAAGGTATGTGGTTACATTTATGAATACTCGGATAGTCGAATTCTAAAAGTTTATGAGGTTTCTCGAGATCAAAGTAAACTATGATATTCTAAACTATGGGATATATTGACCAAGGGGTAACACATAAGTCCAATGATGGATAATGATTTCACCCAAGATAGTAGACCAAGTATGACTTAATATCTTAATGAAAAGACCAACTTATATGAGCATCTATTTGTTGATTGAGAATATAAGTTGTTATCTTATATCCACATCTTTGTATTCAACCCCACATACACGGTGTAGCAATATATTGATTTGTTCTATTTGTCAGCATTTTTGATTAATCTACATCTATTACTTGAAAACATGAAGAATCATGAAATCTTGAAGACGTTAAAGATTGGTCAAGGAGGATCAGCTAGATGTAATACTTCTTCTCATGTATATAATTTCTTTGACAATTCATGTAACTCGTTAGAGGAGTATCATTATACGTTATGTAACCAATTTTTAAATTAATGGAAATTAGCTACTATTTTGATTCAATAACTCAAAAACTCAGCACGACCGTGGTGGGGTGATAAGGGAACGGGCGTGAGAGGGTACACAGCCGTTTTGGAAGGAGGAAAGTTAGTTATTTTTGCGACGGGCTTGCTGAGGTCTTGACACCACGATCGTGATTCGCTACATGATCGTGTTGATTCCTTCTTGGCACATTCGTGTATTCCAACATGGCTATCCTGCTGAGTTTGCTTGTTTTGCTTCATCTTTGTGACATTCTTTGCTCTTTTTTATTTTCTTACATGATTATGTTTGAGGAACCTTTTTTTTAATCGGCTAGTCTTTGTCCCGCTAAATGCATAGATACACATTTTGTACATTCTACAAAATTTTAAAACATAAAAAGAAACAGAGAGCTAAATTTTAAAACCACGTACACGATATAGCAATATACTGATCAATTTTGTTTGTCGGCATTTTTAGATAACCCACATCTATTAGTTGAAGACATGAAGAATCAAGAAATCATGAAGATATTAAAGATAGGTCAAGGAAGATTAGTTAGATGTAATACTTCTTCTCATGTATATAGTTTCTTTGACAATTTATATAACTCATTAGAGGAGTATCATTATACATTATGTAACCAATTTGTAAATTAACAGAAATTATTTACTATTCTTTATTACTTATTAAAACTGATCCTAAAAATTTAGAGTAATGATCATCAATTTTGAGGTCTTCTTTTAACCGAGAGACACTAAAAAGTGGGAGTCGTTGTACCCTCTCTTTGGAATATGATCACATGTGTTGTTATGGGTCTGATTCAATAACTCAGAAACTCAGTACGACCGTGGTGGGGTGATAATGGAACGGGTGTGCGAGGGTACACAGCCGTTTTGGAAGGAGGAAAGTTAGTTGTTTTTGCGATGGTCTTGCTGAGGTATTGGCACCACGACCGTGGTTGGCTACACTGTCGTGTTGATTCCTTCTTGGCACGTTCGTGTAGTCCAACATGGCTATGCTGCTGAGTTTGCTTGTTTTGCTTCATCTTTGTGATATTCTTTGCTCCTTTTTTTTCTTTAAGGATTCCGTTTGAGGAACCTGTTTTTTTTATTGGCTAGAGTTCCCGCTATATGCATAGATACACATTCTTTACATTCTAAGAAAATTTAAAACACAAAAAGAAACGGTGAACTAATGTTCACTGAAAAGAAGGGGAAAAAAAAAGACAACATGAACATAACTGTCTTCCCTACCCAAGAGGGTGTCTAACTCGTGATCTTGTCTATTAAGTCATCATGGTGCCTAATTAGGATCAATGTTCTTCCTCGCAAGTTACTGACTGGGTCAATGTTCTTCCTCGCAACTTAAACATGTACTCTCCTCAAAATTGCTTATTCTTTATGAAATCTCAGCTTTTGGTACGAGTAGCCAACCCATCCATGCATTGTTTGATCGTACCTGTGCGTGCCATTCATATATTGGGAAATCGGCTTAGAAAGTAAACTGATGATACTTGTATGCAAGCATGAATGGATATTGACCTATATGTTGGTCCATAATTGCATTCACTTGTGGGACTGACATAGATGTTAAGGATGTGATTCAAACCTTTTATGTAATGTTCAGGGTCTGTTGAGCGTGTTTGAGTTTTTCAGTTAATACAAATAGAGTGCTCAGATACACCCAGTGCGACTCTTTGTTCTGGGCACCCAGTGTGATTCAATCTTTTAACCAACGGTTGTCCTGTTACATTTGATTCTGATTCCCAAATGAACATTGCTAGGTGGATACCATTTTGGAACCTAAAATGGAACCCAAGTCATTATCCACCCCAAAACAAAGAGCATAACCAATTAAATGTGTTATTTGTTTAGATTTCCTTTCGGTGAAGATTGATTAAGGTTCCATTTTAGTTCCAAAATGTATCCACATTGCAAATCCCATTACATATGCTGCTGTAACGATGTAATCAAACAACCAGAACAGGACAAACCTTCATCAACTCCTACTGATTGATTACCAACCACGAAACACAGAGACGCATGCACTCATTCACTGAAAAAGGCGAAGGCAGAGAAAAGCGGTACACAGAATGTTGTATCTAGAGTTGCTACGAGGAAGAAAGATGAGAGAAAAAGAAAGAAAGCAACATATCTGCTGATTTAAACCGCAGTACAAACAGAGCGTTGTCGTTGTTAGTGCGAATACAAGTGGGCGTGGCGTGCTCTTCTTAAACCACGTTCTCAGTAACAGCATTAGCAGGATCGCAGCAGCAATTCTCCTTGTCCATGGAGTCCGGCAGCAAGCCTTTGTCTTTCCTGATCACGGGCGTGATTTGCAGTTGCAGGTGCTGCTGACACGGTCTGGGTTCCTGATTAGCCCCAAGTGCCTTCTTCCGTGCCGAGCCAATCTCCCCAGGATCCTGCCCCTGTAATGTTGTCGGCGCCCCAGCAACAGCATTGCCATTCCTCTGCTTGATGCGGACGGACTGGGTCAAACTCATGTAGTTGGGCCGACAAGCCGTCCTCACCTTGTCGTCGTTGGCGGTCGTCACCTTGGACACTGGCGTGGACGTGCCGAGCGACGACGTCGACGCCGAGCTGTCCCCGTGGTGATGATGCGGCTCCACAGAGCTTGAAGATGAAGAAGCCGAGCGCGCGTGGTAATGAGTAGATGGAGGCGGTGCGGCAGAGACTCTAGTAGTGACGTTATTCCTCCGAACGCTGACCTCAGAAGGTTTATGATTAGCAGCAGCGGCAGGGGACGGCTCTGTCTGCTGCTCCATGAGTCGGGTCTCCCATGGCTTGGCGGCCATCCATCTCTCGAGCCAGCTCCAGCCCCATCCCGACTGATCGAACTCGTGGGCCTTGGCGGAGGAGCTGGACGCCAGGTTGGCTTTTGACGACGACCTACAGTGCTGTGGAAGTTGATACAGACATGAGTAATGAACAGTAGTTAGCGGAGAGAATCCTATGGACAGGGTATGTATTGGATTTGACAATACGGGAAAGCAAATATATATATAGTTTGAAGCAACAGTAACTAAACAACCTTTTGAGAGAGGGAGTAGGCGATAGCTCTTTCCCTCCTTAGAGCGGCTTCCTTCCTTAGCTGTAGTTTCGTTCTCACCTGCTCAAGTGTTCCTGGGCTGTCGCACCAGCCTTCCTGGAAAGGGGACAAAATGCACAGCATCATAAACAGTAGTGATAGGATGATGAATGATGACTAGTTGCTGTTCGAGCATCCATTTGATGTTTGGACTGTGTTGGTTAAACTTGTCCGTTCCAAGGAGGAAGAAGAAAGAAGAAGAAAACACAACAGTGTAGCATCATCGGGAAGGGTGAGCAATCTCGTAGTAGTAGATTACGAGGTAGAGAGATTGAAAATAAGGAGACACCACCGCCACTAGTATATCGGACTATCCGCGAGCAAGACGGTCGTCGGGTTGCGGTGTTGGAAACGCGAGTCTTTCCTTTTGACCACGCATAGGTGCTGCAGGTTGCAGAGTCGAGGCACACAAACATAGAGGAGGAGAGTTGGCACTGACAACAACAGCAAGAGAAATAAGAAAGGCCGCACTCACCTCGGCTTCCCTGAGTTCGTCCTGCTTGGTCCGGCGTGTCTCGAGCATCTTCTGCACGGCCTGTCCCTCGGTGGACATGCGCACCCGGCGAGCCCTGACACGGGCCTGCACGCGGACAAGCGCCTGCATGCACCGGAGTGTCACCGCCGCCTGCTTCCGCACCTGACGACCTCGGACGATGGCCTGCAGACGCACTAATCCTTTGAGAGCGCGGAGTGCCCTTCTTGCCTGAAACACCAAAGTTGCTTTCTTTTAACCAACTTCAATGATGCGTTGTGGAACTTATTTCCAAACTTCTTTTTTCTTTTTTCAGAGCAGATATCAGGGCAATGTATAGAAGTTCCGTCAGAAGGATGGTGGAATTCCATGGTTTTGCAGCAGCAGTGAGGTCTTTAAAAAAAAACGTGGCAGAAGAAAATCGGGAAAATCTCCCAAAACGAGAGCTAGTGGCAGAAGAATCTTGTCTATTTTTTCTTTATAAATTTTATTAGTACGTCAGAATGACTGCACGCCACAACCAAAAAAAGAAGGGCCCTGGAGCAGAGGAGGAAGCAGCAGAAACAAGGCATATTTTACAGCGAATTAAAATAGCACAGCCATTTTTTTCTCGGGAAATGGAGGAGGACTAGTCTCGAGATCGTTTCTCAAGCTGGACACTGATGATATTGTGCTTACCAGGAACCCCCGGAACGCCGTCTGGATGCGGATGGCCGCCCACTCTGCCCTGACCGCCCGGAAATCCCTATGCGGAGCGCGGACCACCGTGGCAACGGCGGCGCTGAAAGAGTGTTTTAATCTTACGGCGGCGGATGTAGTAGTGGAGGCGCCATCAGAAGTGGAGATCTCGCCTGCTGCCTTCCATCCGACGTCGCCCGATGTGCTGCGCCACAGCTTCCACTTGGGACCCTTGCCGCGGCCGCTGCTGCTCCTGCTCCTTCCCAACTCATCCTAGAACAAGAGAACCATTAGACACTCCTGAGAAGAGCTAGTGGGAAGAGGAGAGTAGAGAAAGTTTGGGAGAAGGGGATGTTTCTAGTATTCACATGTTGTTCGTCCTTGTCGCTTTTCTTGACGCCGAGAACTGTCTTTATCCACCTAGCGGAGCCGCCCATCCCGCCACACTAGAGTTCAAGATCACCAGCAGTTTCACCCGGAGCAAAGAGAGGAACAGCTGCAAAGTAGACCGACCGGATCAAGGCACCTAGGGATTCACTACAGCAAACTGCTTTTCAGTCTCCACATGTGGCTGCGACGTGACAGTGCCGTCTGGGAGGAACACTGGCGGTTGGATTGCTGAAAGAGAGGAATCGAGAGCGACTTGTGATGTCGGCGGTGGAGAAGCGGCGGCGGCAGCCAGTGGGAAGAGGAAGGAACGAGGCGATGAAGAAGAGGGAGCGGAGCGGGCTTTTTGGGTTCCGGAGAGAGAGAGAGAGACTGAGGTAGTGGGGTTAGTTGGACTGAGCAAAGGAGATGGGAGCGGGAAGCAAGTATGCGGATGGCTTTTTCCGCCTTTTGCCCTTTTGGAAAGTGGGGGTCGTGGGGGCGGAGGCTCGCAGTAGACAGTACTAGCCGCTTGCGGCGTTTTGAAATGCGGAAGAGAGCGAGGGAAGTGGGAAGGGAGGAGGAGATAGAGAGGCGGGGAAGGATGACTGCGGCAGACTGGGTCGAGTGCCAGTGCCCATATGACACACAGAGGATCAGAGAGAAACATGAGAGAGAGAGAGAGAACATAGAGCGAGAGAGGGCGGCCAGTCTCTCAAAACAATTCATTGGATGCTTTCTGTTCTTTGTTGGGGATTGTGATTCTGCACTAGTTGCCACATACACACGCTGCCACCATGCATCGACGGCTTTCGAAACCCAACTCCCCAAAGACCATTTAGGGCGACCATTTAGGGCATGTTTGTTTTGCAGGAGTTTTGATGCCAGCGTCTAAAATCTTAAGTTTGGTTTATCGAAGCAGGAAAATGTAAGTAATACATGATTTTTTTACCATTCACAAACTGCGGGAGTCTAATTTCCATTTCAAAATTGTTGGACGCCGTCGTCCAGCAATGACGGTCTCCTCTCGGGCTCGGGGTCTCGCCTTTTTTCCGTCAGTTCTTCGTCCATTCATTGCTTTTTGCCCCCTTCGTCCGTTTTATCCAGCCTACCCACATTTTTCGCTCTACTTTCTTCCGTGAATTGCGTCACCCGCCTTTCTTATCCGCGTACTCTCTCAGCTATATCATATGTCATTCTCTCTCCTCCGCTAATGAATAAAATCAACGTGTGGTGTGCAGCGGTGGATACATTTTTGTTATACTTTTCATCCAGCAACACAAGACCAGCAGACCAAACATAACATACTAGTTTACAGTATTCCTATAATACCAGAAAATCTAATTCCTGCATTCCAAGAATCTAGTAATCATAGGAATCCAGACAAATCCTAATAACCAAACATGCCCTTAGGGCATGCTAGTTTTGCAGGATTTCGCTGGATTGGACTGGAGTTTTGATCCTAGCGTCTCAAATCTTAAGTTTTGTTTATCGGAGCAGGAAAATGCAAGAAATAGGGGATTTTTTGCCATGCACAAACTGCGGGAGTCCATTTTCCATTTCAAAACTATTGGACGCCGTTGTCCAGTAGTGACGGTCTCCTCTCGGGCTCGGGGTCTCGCCTTTTTTCCGTCAGTTCCTTGTCCATTCATTGCTTTTTGCCCCCGTCGTCCGTTCTTATCCTGCCTACCCACGTTTTTCGCTCTACTTTTCTTCCGTGAATTGCGTCACCTGCCTTTCTTATCCGCATACTCTCTCAGCTATACCATATGTCATTCTCTCTCCTCCGCTAATGCATAAAATCAACGTGTGGTGCGCAGCAGTGTATATATTTTTGTTGAACTTTTCATCCAGCAACACAAGACCAGCATACCAAACATAACATACTAGTTTACAGTATTCCTATAATACCAGAAAATCTAATTCCTACATTCCAAGAATCTAGTAATCATAGGAATCCAGACAAATCATAATAACCAAACATGCCCTTAGGGCATGCTAGTTTTGTAGGATTTCGCTGGATTGAACTGGAATTTTGATCCTAGCGTTTCAAATCTTAAGTTTTGTTTATCGGAGCAGGAAAATGCAAGAAATAGGGGATTTTTTGCCATGCACAAACTGTGGGAATCCATTTTCCATTTCAAAACTGTTCGACACCGTCGTCCAGTAGTGACGGTCTCCTCTCGGGCTCAGGGTCTCGCCTTTTTTCCGTCAGTTCCTCGTCCATTCATTGTTTTTTGCCCCTGTCGTCTGTTCTTATCCTGCCTACTTTTCACTCTACTTTTCTTCCGTGAATTGCGTCACCCGCCTTTCTTATATGCATACTCTCTCAGCTATACCATATGTCATTCTCTCTCCTCCTCTAATGAATAAAATCAACGTGTGGTGCGTAGCGGTGGATACATTTTTATTGTACTTTTCATCCAGCAACACAAGACCAGCAGACCAAACATAACATACTAGTTTACAGTATTCCTATAATACCAGAAAATCTAATTCCTGCATTCCAAGAATCTGTAATCATAGGAATCCAGACAAATCCTAATAACCAAACATGCCCTTAGGGCATGCTAGTTTTGCAGGATTTTGCTGGATTGGACTATAGTTTTGATCCTAGCGTCTCAAATCTTAAGTTTTGTTTATCGGAGCAGGAAAATGCAAGAAATAGGGGATTTTTTGCCATGCACAAACTGCGGGAGTCCATTTTCCATTTCAAAACTTTTGGACGTCGTTGTCCAGTAGTGACGGTCTCCTCTCGGGCTCGGGGTCTCTCCTTTTTTCCGTCAGTTCCTCGTCCATTCATTGCTTTTTGCCCCCGTCGTCCGTTCTTATCCTGCCTACCCATGTTTTTCTCTCTACTTTTCTTCCGTGAATTGCGTCACCCACCTTTCTTATCTGCATACTCTCTCAGCTATACCATATGTCATTCTCTCTCCTCCACTAATGAATAAAATAAACGTGTGGTGCGCAACAGTGGATACATTTTTGTTGTACTTTTCATCCAGCAACACAAGACCAGCAGACCAAACATAACAAACTAGTTTACAGTATTCCTATAATACCAGCAAATCTAATTCCTGCATTCCAAGAATCTAGTAATCATAGGAATCCAGAAAAATCCTAATAACCAAACATGCCCTTAGGGCATGCTAGTTTTGCAGGATTTCGGTGGATTGGACTGGAGTTTTGATCCTAGCGTCTCAAATCTTAAGTTTTGTTTATTGGAGCAGGAAAATGCAAGAAATAAGGGATTTTTTGCCATGCATAAACTGCGGCAGTCCATTTTCCATTTCAAAATTGTTGGACACCGTCATCCAGCAACCAGTGACCGCCTCCTCTCGGGCTCGGGGTCTCACCTTTTTTCTGTTAGTTCCTCGTCCATTCATTGCTTTTTTCCCCCGTCGTCCGTTCTTATCCTGCCTACCCACGTTTTTCTCTCTACTTTTCTTCCGTGAATTGTGTCACCCGCCTTTCTTATCCGCATACTCTCTCAGCTATACCATATGTCATTCTCTCTCCTCCGCTAATGAATAAAATCAACGTGTGGTGTGCAGCGGTGGATACATTTTTGTTGTACTTTTCATACAGCAACACAAGACCAGCAGACCAAACATAACATACTAGTTTACAGTATTCCTATAATACCAAAAAATCTAATTCCTGCATTCCAAGAATCTAGTAATCATAGGAATCTAGACAAATCCTAATAACCAAACATGCCCTTAGGGCATGCTAGTTTTGCAGGATTTCACTGGATTGGACTGGAGTTTTGATCCTAGCGTCTCAAATCTTAAGTTTTGTTTATCGGAGCAGGAAAATGCAAGAAATAGGGGATTTTTTGCCATGCTCAAACTGCAGGATTCTATTTTCCATTTCAAAACTGTTGGACGCTGTCGTCCAGCAAGCAGTGACCGCCTCCTCTCGGGCTCGGGGCCTCACCTTTTTTCCGTCAGTTCCTCGTCCATTCATTGCTTTTTGCCCCCGTCGTCCGTTCTTATCCTGCCTACCCATGTTTTTCGCTCTACTTTTCTTCCGTGAATTGCGTCACCCGCCTTTCTTATCTGCATACTCTCTCAGCTATACCATATGTCATTCTCTCTCCTCCGCTAATGATTAAAATCAACGTGTGGTGTGCAGCGGTGGATACATTTTTGTTGTACTTTTCATCCAGCAACACAAGACTAGCATACCAAACATAACATACTAGTTTACAGTATTCCTATAATACCAGAAAATCTAATTCCTGCATTCCAAGAATCTAGTAATCATAGAAATCCAGACAAATCCTAATAACCAAACATGCCCTTAGGGCATACTAGTTTTGCAGGATTTCACTGGATTGGACTGGAGTTTTTGATCCTAGCGTCTCAAATCTTAAGTTTTGTTTATCGGAGCAGGAAAATGCAAGAAATAGGGGATTTTTTTGCCATGCACAAACTACGGGAGTCCATTTTCCATTTCAAAATTGCTGGACACCATCGTCCAGCAAGCAGTGACCGCCTCCTCTCTGGCTCGGGGTCTTGCCTTTTTTCCGTCAGTTCCTCGTCCATTCATTGCTTTTTGCCCCCTTCGTCCGTTCTTATCCTGCCTACCCACGTTTTTCACTCTACTTTTCTTCTGTGAATTGTGTCACCCACCTTTCTTATCCGCATACTCTCTCAGGTATACCATATGTCATTCTCTCTCCTCCGCTAATGAATAAAATCAACGTGTGGTGCGCAGCGGTGGATAAGTTTTGTTGTACTTTTCATCCAGCAACACAAGACCAACAGACCAAACATAACATACTAGTTTACAATATTCCTATAATACCAGAAAATCTAATTCCTGCATTCTAAGAATCCTATAATCATACGAATCAAGACAAATCCTAATAACCAAACATGCCCTTAAGACATGCTTTTTTTGTAGGATTTCACTGGATTGGACTGGAGTTTTGATCCCAGCGTCTGAAATCTTAAGTTTGGTTTATCGGAGCAAGAAAATGCAAGAAATACATGATTTCTTGCCATGCACAAACTGCGGGAGTCCATTTTCCATATAAAAACTACTGGACACTGTCGTCCAACAGTGACCGTCTCCCCTCGGGCTCGACGTCTCACCTTTTCTCCGTGAGTTCCTTGTCCATTCTTTGCTTTTTGCCTCTGTCGTCCATTCTTATCCTACCTACCCGCATTTTTCGCTCTAGTTTTCTTCCGTAAATTTTGTCACCCGCCTTCCTTATCTGCATACTCTCTTAGCTATACCATATCTCATTCTCTCTTGTCTGCTAACGAGTAAAATCAGCATGTGGTGCGCAGCGGTGGATATATTTTTGTTGTACTTTACATCCAGCAACACAAGACCAGCAGACCAAACATAACATACTAGTTTATAGTATTCTTATAATACCAGAAAATCTAATTCCTGCATTCCAAGAATCATGTAATCATAGGAATCTAGAAAAATCCTAATAACCATCTTTGTTTTGCAGGATTTCACTGGATTGGATTGGAGTTTTGATCCCACATCTGAAATCTTGAGTTTGGTTTGTCAGAGAAGGAAAATGTAAGAAATACATGATTTTTTGCCATGCACAAACTTCGGGAGTCCATTTTCCATTTCAAAACTACTGGATGTCATCGTCCAGCAGTGATCGTCTCCTCTCAGGCTCGGGGTCTTGCCTTTTTTCCGTCAGTTTCTCATCCATTCGTTGTTTTTTGTGTTGGTATATATGCCCATAGAGCCATCCCAAGCGATTGCATGGAGTCGGATATTAATTAATCAATTAATGTGATTATTTGGTTAATTAATGAATTCTAGAATATTTTAATTAATCTATGAGCGTTTTAATACGCAGCGTTTCTGTTTATCGATGAGTTTAGGAAACCCTACTTCCCTTCGTATCCTATTTAAAAGAGGATTCACGGCCGATATCTATATAAGATATCGAGAGAGACTTTTCAGTTTACGCTCACATACGTAAACCCTAGTTGTCACCGTCCTTAGGAGAGCAACACGCCACTAGCACGCTGCCGCACAGACACAACTCCTTCCCGCCGGCTTAGGAAGCGCGACGTGGAGTTCCAGTCCATCCACGTAGATGAAGTAGAGACGCAGACGCTGAGACGCATGCGTTCGGAGGACAATGACGACCATCCGGGCGTGTTACGAGCAGGGCACATCATCACACGAAAGGAGCACCGCCGGATCTTCTTGTGTCAGTGAACGGGAGAGAAGTCCCGTCTGTGTAGACAAGCATCATTACACACCTTTGTGCAGTGGGACATCACTGAACTTGCTCCGCGATAAGGTATATCCCGCAAACACTCCTTCTGAATACGCTATTGTCGACGAGATTCTGTTTCGAGTTGAGTGGAATTTTTTTGTTGCTTCTACCGCGCATGTTTTCTCCACAAAACCCAACAGTGGTATCAGAGCAGCGTCGATCTATGATGTAGTTAGATTCGTTTCGATATGATCGAATCGTTGTATACTATTTTTATGTTGCATACAATGTGAATTAAAACTGCTAATGTGCAAATCTAAACCTAATTCCACATACGCCGCAAGCTTCTATTTTTGACGTTTTGGACGGGGTCGACTATGGAAAATATTGATTTTCCTAAGTGCATAGAAGTAAAATTTTGTAGACCTTTCAGGGGCTCTACCCCTGAGACCCCACGAGGGGTGGTGTAACGACCCCGCCTCCCGGTAACCCCCAATTAAGGAAGACCCGAAGGTCAGAGCCGTTATTCAATAAACATGATCAAAGGTTCGACAAATAATCAATAACAATTAAGAAACTTTACCAACTAAACTAAAAACTGGTATAAAATAAAACTTTCTTTACCTTTTGATCTCTGGGATTTCTAATCTTCTATCCATGAAAATGCTAAACTAACTAATCCTCCTGTGCATGTTATTCCTCATTTAATTCCACATCTGCCACTTTATTGTTTGTTCTTTTCATTTGTACCTAAAACACCGACAAACAAAACGTCGGTCAGTATATCGAAATATACTGGTATGTGGGGACAACCAAAAGTTTGCACATATGGATAACAATTTAAATATCACAATCAAATTATTTAACAAGCCAATTTACACTTTTCAGTATGACATTCTCCACCACTTTTGCCCTAACCCTGGCATACCCACCTTAGGGTGCCCTTTGCCAATAACTTAAGGCCACCTTCTCAATCCCGAGCTTGGTGCCTGGGGGTCACCACTCATGGTGCCCACTAGTCATGCAATATAATAGGCCACCTTCTTGGTGCCTGGGGTCACCACTCAAGGTGTCCATTGGTCTACCCATCCGGGCCTGACCTTTGGCATCATCCATCAGGGTGGCATGTAGGTGCGAGAATCCATACTTCTATTATTAATGTGATAATCATAGTGACTTTATAATTTGCAAATATGAACATCCAAACTGATAATTTGCAGTCAATGCGATCAATCATCCGGCAACCACGCGGGAAACTAATGCGGTTATTCATAAGCGTAACCACATACCTGTTAAGCAGACTTGAAACAGAATAGTCCAATCAACAAGGCAAGCAAGCATTCAATAAGATCCTAAAACAAACATCCAATATTTTCTATCATGGATCATGGCATCCAAGTCTAATAGACCTATTCGTGCCCTAGGGTTACTATTTCATTTTTTTAGGGTTTCTATTGCAATTAGGGTTTCCTTTCATCTTTTACTATTTTAAACCCTAATTATTCACAAAAGATATTAAGGTTATCCCTTTACAACATTTAACCTTATTTTTGAATTAAAGGCATCATTGTCCATCAATTAAATCCATTAAACTTATCTTACATTAAAACTATCACTTCTATCCTTTTAATCCATGACAAGATCATTATGCTTATTTATCATCAATGTGTAATTCATTATACTCTATTACTCATATGAACGTTATTAATCACCAATTCTACCTTGATTCATGAGAAAACCCTAATTACTTCATTTAGGGTATTTATTCATCAATTAAGAACTTTAATGCTCGAAATAACTTAGACTTCGCATATTCCAATTTTAATCATGAAATTAATCAATTAAAGCCATTAATAGTCGAATCAATCAACATTAGGGTTTCAAGGCCCATTAAAGTACATCCATGCATATGGAATTAACTTATTATATGCAAAGTTCATCTTTTTCCTTCCTAATATTCCTTTTTAACATTAACAGGCTAATATCCACTTTAATCATTTATTAAACCCTACTAACCACTTTAATCATATCAAAATAGGGTTATTTAAACATTAACACATTAAAGTTGATATCTTCCATCATTTTTCGAATTTTATAAGGAATCGGGTTTCATTTATATTTTATTTGGATTCCTCTCGATTTTCTGAGCAAGTTTCATATTTTATGCGTATTAAACGGAGCTACGAATAAAAAGATATGATTTAAGCAAAATTACCTATTTTTGGCCAATCCAAGAGCGCCACGTGGTCAATCCCTTGCGCAGTTGTCCAATTAGGGAAAATATAACTGAATTACTAGTTTGCCCTCCACTTAAGTAGCCTGTCCTTTGACACGTCGGGGGTAGAATCGTCCAAAGCTCATCTACCATCTTCAACCTCGAGCAGCAGACATCGCGGCTGCCCTAGCCGCCAAGCTGCAGCTTTGGCGCGCTCTTCCTCGCCTCCCTTGGCCTCGGCGGCCACCACGGAGGGTTCTCCTGCCCCCGCCATACCCTGGAGCACACAAAGCTCCCCCAAGCTGTGGCTTTACTTCCGTCCATGGGCGCAACTCATCTGCTGTTGCTTCTGCACGTGCAGCACCTTTGCAGGCATATGGGCGGAGTTGTTCCAAGCTCATGACGTCGGCGATGGTCCCACTGCTTCCGTCTCCCCCCACCGTACCTATAGAAGCTCAAAGATAGAGCCATGGTGGCTGGGATTGGTCGTGATGATCTGCAACCCATGGTGGTCCTGTGCAGCCATACCACTGTAGCGGCGCACAACTAGGAGGAAGGGAGGTCCACTGAGCGTCCCCATGATGTCGTGGGAGCAGCATGGCCCCAACGCAACTCTTCCATGGTCGTTCTTCTCCATGGATCGATCATGCTTTCGACTAGGGTTTGAATGTGGAAGAACATGAAGAAAGGAAGGAGAGATATATGTGAGATCTCTTTGGAAATCGAACCAGCAGGCCAACCCCCTTATATAGGGGAGGGTTTTCGTACCCTAAGATGTGCATCCACAAGGATGCAAGGTTTTTCCAATTAGGAAACTAATTCCTTCATTAGAAAACAACCTTTCTCTCTCCTTACTATCCCTTTGATATTTCTCTTTTCTTGGGTAATTTAAGAATTTGAAACTCATCTCACTATTACCTTTATTATTTGATTTTAATTCATTGATCACGAAATCCTATTTTCCTTTATTTAGAAAATACTTTCTTTTTAACAATACCACCTAATTATTCAATAATGTATCACATTATTTTCTTATTTTGCTTTATAGGTATTTTCTCTTTCCTCTTTATTCATTGGGACTACTTGGATCCCAAGAAACTCTAATAATTCGAAATTCCTTTTTAAAGGAATGTTCATCATCCTTAAATGCATCAATATGCATTATTCTCATTATCCTGTTTTATTTCTTATTAAAATATTTCCATTTGTGGATTTCTCTTTTATTTCTCTCTTATTTTCCTCATTAGTATTCCTTTTATTATTAGGAATCATTGGGATACGAAATCCCACTATGGATAACTCAAAAATACCTCTTTTCACATATTTCCTTATTTCATCAATGTTTTCAATTTCTTTATTAACAAGGAAATACTTAATTGCTATTTTCTTTTCTTATTGCCTTTTCTTCACAACTTTGGACTCCTTGGAACCCAAGGAATCTAAGAGGCACGAAATCCTCTTTGGATTTGCCTTCTAGAGGTTTCCAAACCTTTCTTATCTCTAAATCTCAGTTATTCATTAATTAATTGAATATCCTTGTTATTGGGCCCAATAGCCAATAAAGCCCACAAATCAAACAACAAGGCTATTGTAAATGAAATCCATGCATTCATCCATTATTTGTTCATTTATCTTTATTATGAGAAATTAAATTTCTCAACAAATGAACCTAAAATTTGGGGTTGTAACATCCTTCCCCTCTTATGAGAATTTTGCCCTCAAAATTCCATCAAGCAAGCAAACAAACAGGATAAGCCTTTCATATGTCCATCATGGCTCCCATGTGGCTTCACCCTTTCCATGGTGTTTCCCAAGAACCTTCATTATCTCATATGCTTCCATCTGAGTTCTTTCTTACCTTGGTATATCGTACCCTCATAGGTGACTCAGGATATTTCAGCCTCTCAAAAGCTGAATAGGTTCAGGGCTCAACACATGGTTTGGGTACCTCACATAGTGCTCTAGATCAGACTCATGGAACACATTACACATCATGTTATCCTGTGGGGCAAATCTAAACACAACCATCTCCACCAATCCATCTCAAATGGACCCATATATCGGGGATTCAGCTCTCTCAGTTGTAGCTTAGAGGGGTCGGATTTTCACATTATATTCCTCCACAGTGAACTGCATGTCAGTCTGCTTTGCATCAGCTCATGACTCATGTCACCACTGGGCTCTCTCTCAGCCATTGCATGATCAAAGCGACTTCATCTGCACACACCTGGGGTTCTTTTCTGACCTTCGTGAGGCCTCCTTCACCAACATCATCATAATGAAGTGGTGACCGACACAACCTCCCTATAAAACTTCTTGCATCCCGATAAGGCTATGGTGGTTAACGTCACATCTTTACAACTATCTCATGGTATCACCCTTAACAAGCACACTTTCTCTCATCAGACCCTCTAGTCTGGATCATACTAACCATTAGCTAGGGGTGATAAACTATATCATCATCAAGCTTGTCATGTACCTACTTCCACTTTATAGAAGTGAACCTTGGTCAAAACCAAGAACCTTTGAACTCACATCATGACGTAGTTAAATCATCTCTCTTTCTCTTATGTAGTTCAAACAAACCTGTCTCTTGACAGTACTCTTCTTTTCCTGTCATCCAGGTAAGGTGATCTACCATAACCCTCATTGATCTTCCTTGGTTTAAGGAGAGAGTCTCCACATCCTCCATAGTGATGAACTCTCATTCCCTTTCAGGGACTCATTTATCCTCTATATTGGTACACTGGGTTACTGGTATTCGTCCTTTACCTTTATCATGCATGGCCACAAGCCACATGCATCTTCATCTTAAGCATCCAAAGTGCTACCATCTCAGTAATACCATGGTATATGGTGATCTTAAAATCATGATCTCCAGTGTGTCATGATCCCTCAAGCTTGATACCTCAGAAACCCTAAACCATTCTAATCAGGGTTTCATCACATTCCCTTCCAGAGAAGTGCATCTGAGGCTCTAAACCATCCTTTCACTACGTCAAGGACTAGACTGACTAGCCAAACAATCATTAACTTGTTCAGCATATTTCATTACATCTGAGTGTTAGCCAAAACACATCTTCTTTCCAAACGTAGGGTTAGCCTAACAACTCCCTTCTAGCCAAACCAGGCAGCTCTATCTCCACCAGAGCATCTATTACCACTTCACATCCTTCGGTATTAATTAACGTTGAAGACATACTCTTCCATGTATTCTACTTATCATCTCATCTCAAACTCTAAGTTTGTCTTCATCAAGAAACTCTAAGCTCATACTCACTGTGATCGAACTTGACCTTGGTTAATCTGCAAATTCCAGATAGTTCCTGATACAACATCCTCATAAGCTGGCTACACCACCTCTCATAGTGTTTGCGAACCATCCATGTATCATTCCTTCCACATCTCTATCATTATTCCTTATAGCAACGTTCCAACTCACAACATCCTTGTCCTTGGTGTATGGCATGCATACTGTCCTATCTCTCACTCTCATAACAAGAAGAAATAAGCATTTGGCGGCCGTCCAAATACAGAGTTCTTCCTATTCCAAGAGTAGGATGGTACAGCCCACCTCGCCAGTACACCTTCAAGTCTCCGTTGAAACGTGCCACTCATGTCTCTATATCGCAATCATCATTATATCAAAGTTACTTTCATGGAAAACTGGGCTCGAACCTACTTGGGTTTACACACAATCCTTGGTCATATCCTTTAGGTCTATAGGGTACCGGCACTTTTGGGGTCATCCCTCTTCCCATATGCACCAGAGAGTGCCCTACTCACTTGCCCTTTGGGTCACATGAGTTAATGAAGGTGATCAATCTCCTAACCCATGGCCCTCAGACAATGATAACTGTTACCTCCCGACCCTATGGTCATGTGCAACTAGGGAATTAGGCAACTCCATCTTTCATCGGTCTTATCCCTACCTGACCCTAGGATAGACTTGGGATTCTCTTATAGTACAGGTCTGACTTAGAACCTTACCCAAGCCTTCATCATCTCTTTCTGCATTCGTGACTGACTTTCATCCCTTCACAGGGGTCATGGCAACCTGCCTACCTTGGTCAGGCCCCATACCGGTTACTCCCATGGTAACACGTCCACGCACTTAGAGATGGTTATCTATGGGCCTATAGGTTCATTTTCATACCATGTACTCTTCACTTAGCTTCTCAAGATCCTATGAGACCTCTTCAGGTCACCTCAAAACCGACAGAACTGGTACACACCCTACCAAAGGGTTCTCTCCCAGGATGGGAGGAAACTACAACCCGTGACAGCAAGGTCACAACCATCCTTTAGGTTTTCATCCATATGAGCATGCTTAAACCAACCACTACTAAGGCACAAGCGTACCTACGAAACCATGCTAAGTCACACTCGTTTTCTTTCCTCATCATCAGATCAACTTATTCGTGAGGGGTTCATCAAACATACCCTTACCTGAAGGGGTTTTCCTTTACCTCTACACATTAAGAGTACCATGCTCGAAACTATAGAGACTCAAATCTCAACATGAGCATTGGGTACACCGCTTCCCCTCTTAGGCCTAGGAACCCTAGGTTCGCCTCCGGGTGTCCAACTGTATGCTCATTCTCTTAACCAGGAATCCAGCATGTCCGAGATATGTCATGTACTCCCATGATCTTTCTACTCAAGCAACACTTCAAAGTTGTTTCCTCTTCCTGGACAACTACTAGGTATAAAACCTCACAACTGGTGCCTTAACCTCCTCAGGGTCTAAAGCACTCTCTATCTCATCTAGTAGGTAATGACTTGTACCATAGGTGCCAGAAGCATCATCCTCCCTCTAGGGTTTGGTTACTCTTAAGCTAACCAAGACATCATCAACCTCCAGGGATCATGCATGAGGCAACCATTATCATCCACTTAGGTCGCATCCTTCTCGACTCCCACTATTTCTCAAGTTTCGGGGTTTTAGGCTCCCAACTTTCTTGGCCGAGGTATGCTCCCTCTCTCTAGAGCTAATCCTACAACCAACCTCTCTTGGCTCGTATGACGATCCCAAAGCATGTCCAACCAAACACTCGGTCTAACTCATCATGTCATATCTATCTCTACCCTTCACTTAGGTTTAGGGTTAAGATCATCCTCAAAGGATGAGCTAGGTTGCTACCTTTAATGGAGGTCTCCACCTCCCAGACTAACTCTCTCTACACATCCTCCTGCCAAGGAGGTCTATCCTCAGATCTCTCCTGAGGGCAATGACAACTTCTGTCATACGACCTAAGCATGTATCTATTCCTTTTTCGCTTACTCTACTAAGCTTATGTCCATGACATCTTATTTACATGCTTTTTATTAATTTGGTGGAGGATTCCTTAATCCTTATCAACCCTACTTATACCTCAAGAGGGTGAGGAGAAGAGAGAAAACCCTAATCCTTAAGGTCCTTAATAGAATTTGAGTTGAGAAAGGACGAACGAGATGAGAGAGTCCTAAAAGGTATCTTATTTCGATTCATACCCTAAGACTTTGGCCAGGCAGTCACACGGATCCGGGAGTCCTCATATTCCGACTAGCGGTGCGGAGGAAAATATTGCCAGCCCCCAGTCGTGATCCTTTTCTAGATACCTCTGTCTTTCAGATAATCATCTAATAACTCCCTCGGTTCTATGGAATTTGTAAAATTTAATCATTATTAAAGATTAGATGGGGAACCTATGCTCTGATACCAATTGTAACGACCCCGCCTCCCGGTAACCCCCAATTAAGGGAGACCCGAAGGTCAGAGCCGTTATTCAATAAACAGGATCAAAGGTTCGACAAATAATCAATAACAATTAAGAAACTTTACCAACTAAACTAAAAACTGGTATAAAATAAAACTTTCTTTACCTTTTGATCTCTGGGATTTCTAATCTTCTATCCATGAAAATGCTAAACTAACTAATCCTCCTGTGCATGTTATTCCTCATTTAATTCCACATCTGCCACTTTACTGTTTGTTCTTTTCATTTGTACCTAAAACACCGACAAACAAAACGTCGGTCAGTATATCGAAATATACTGGTATGTGGGGACAACCAAAAGTTTGCACATATGGATAACAATTTAAATATCACAATCAAATTATTTAACAAGCCAATTTACACTTTTCAGTATGACATTCTCCACCACTTTTGCCCTAACCCTGGCATACCCACCTTAGGGTGCCCTTTGCCAATAACTTAAGGCCACCTTCTCAATCCCGAGCTTGGTGCCTGGGGGTCACCACTCATGGTGCCCACTAGTCATGCAATATCATAGGCCACCTTCTTGGTGCCTGGGGTCACCACTCAAGGTGTCCATTGGTCTACCCATCCGGGCCTGACCTTTGGCATCATCCATCAGGGTGGCATGTAGGTGCGAGAATCCATACTTCTATTATTAATGTGATAATCATAGTGACTTTATAATTTGCAAATATGAACATACAAACTGATAATTTGCAGTCAATGCGATCAATCATCCGGCAACCACGCGGGAAACTAATGCGGTTATTCATAAGCGTAACCACATACCTGTTAAGCAAACTTGAAACAGAATAGTCCAATCAACAAGGCAAGCAAGCATTCAATAAGATCCTGAAACAAACATCCAATATTTTCTATCATGGATCATGGCATCCAAGTCTAATAGACCTATTCGTGCCCTAGGGTTACTATTTCATTTTTTTAGGGTTTCTATTGCAATTAGGGTTTCCTTTCATCTTTTACTATTTTAAACCCTAATTATTCACAAAAGATATTAAGGTTATCCCTTTACAACATTTAACCTTATTTTTGAATTAAAGGCATCATTGTCCATCAATTAAATCCATTAAACTTATCTTACATTAAAACTATCACTTCTATCCTTTTAATCCATGACAAGATCATTATGCTTATTTATCATCAATGTGTAATTCATTATACTCTATTACTCATATGAACGTTATTAATCACCAATTCTACCTTGATTCATGAGAAAACCCTAATTACTTCATTTAGGGTATTTATTCATCAATTAAGAACTTTAATGCTCGAAATAACTTAGACTTCACATATTCCAATTTTAATCATGAAATTAATCAATTAAAGCCATTAATAGTCGAATCAATCAACATTAGGGTTTCAAGGCCCATTAAAGTACATCCATGCATATGGAATTAACTTATTATATGCAAAGTTCATCTTTTTCCTTCCTAATATTCCTTTTTAACATTAACAGGCTAATATCCACTTTAATCATTTATTAAACCCTACTAACCACTTTAATCATATCAAAATAGGGTTATTTAAACATTAACACATTAAAGTTGATATCTTCCATCATTTTTTCGAATTTTATAAGGAATCAGGTTTCATTTATATTTTATTTGGATTCCTCTCGATTTTCTGAGCAAGTTTCATATTTTATGCGTATTAAACGGAGCTACGAATAAAAAGATATGATTTAAGCAAAATTACCTATTTTTGGCCAATCCAAGAGCGCCACGTGGTCAATCCCTTGCGCAGTTGTCCAATTAGGGAAAATATAACTGAATTACTAGTTTGCCCTCCACTTAAGTAGCTTGTCCTTTGACACATCGGGGGTAGAATCGTCCAAAGCTCATCTACCATCTTCAACCTCGAGCAGCAGACATCGCGGCTGCCCTAGCCGCCAAGTTGCAGCTTTGGCGCGCTCTTCCTCGCCTCCCTTGGCCTCGGCGGCCACCACGGAGGGTTCTCCTGCCCCCGCCATACCCTGGAGCACACAAAGCTCCCCCAAGATGTGGCTTTACTTTCGTCCATGGGCGCAACTCATCTGCTGTTGCTGCTGCACATGCAGCACCTTTGCAGGCATATGGGCGGAGTTGTTCCAAGCTCATGACGTCGGCGATGGTCCCACTGCTTCCGTCTCCCCCCACCGTACCTATAGAAGCTCAAAGATAGAGCCATGGTGGCTGGGATTGGTCGTGATGATCTGCAACCCATGGTGGTCCTGTGCAGCCATACCACTGTAGCGGCGCACAACTAGGAGGAAGGGAGGTCCACTGAGCGTCCCCATGATGTCGTGGGAGCAGCATGGCCCCAACGCAACTCTTCCATGGTCGTTCTTCTCCATGGATCGATCATGCTTTCGACTAGGGTTTGAATGTGGAAGAACATGAAGAAAGGAAGGAGAGATATATGTGAGATCTCTTTGGAAATCGAACCAGCAGGCCAACCCCCTTATATAGGGGAGGGTTTTCGTACCCTAAGATGTGCATCCACAAGGATGCAAGGTTTTTCCAATTAGGAAACTAATTCCTTCATTAGAAAACAACCTTTCTCTCTCCTTACTATCCCTTTGATATTTCTCTTTTCTTGGGTAATTTAAGAATTTGAAACTCATCTCACTATTACCTTTATTATTTGATTTTAATTCATTGATCATGAAATCCTATTTTCCTTTATTTAGAAAATACTTTCTTTTTAACAATACCACCTAATTATTCAATAATGTATCACATTATTTTCTTATTTTGCTTTATAGGTATTTTCTCTTTCCTCTTTATTCATTGGGACTACTTGGATCCCAAGAAACTCTAATAATTCGAAATTCCTTTTTAAAGGAATGTTCATCATCCTTAAATGCATCAATATGCATTATTCTCATTATCCTGTTTTATTTCTTATTAAAATATTTCCATTTGTGGATTTCTCTTTTATTTCTCTCTTATTTTCCTCATTAGTATTCCTTTTATTATTAGGAATCATTGGGATACGAAATCCCACTATGGATAACTCAAAAATACCTCTTTTCACATATTTCCTTATTTCATCAATGTTTTCAATTTCTTTATTAACAAGGAAATACTTAATTGCTATTTTCTTTTCTTATTGCCTTTTCTTCACAACTTTGGACTCCTTGGAACCCAAGGAATCTAAGAGGCACGAAATCCTCTTTGGATTTGCCTTCTAGAGGTTTCCAAACCTTTCTTATCTCTAAATCTCAGTTATTCATTAATTAATTGAATATCCTTGTTATTGGGCCCAATAGCCAATAAAGCCCACAAATCAAACAACAAGGCTATTGTAAATGAAATCCATGCATTCATCCATTATTTGTTCATTTATCTTTATTATGAGAAATTAAATTTCTCAACAAATGAACCTAAAATTTGGGGTTGTAACATCCTTCCCCTCTTATGAGAATTTTGCCCTCAAAATTCCATCAAGCAAGCAAACAAACAGGATAAGCCTTTCATATGTCCATCATGGCTCCCATGTGGCTTCACCCTTTCCATGGTGTTTCCCAAGAACCTTCATTATCTCATATGCTTCCATCTGAGTTCTTTCTTACCTTGGTATATCGTACCCTCATAGGTGACTCAGGATATTTCAGCCTCTCAAAAGCTGAATAGGTTCAGGGCTCAACACATGGTTTGGGTACCTCACATAGTGCTCTAGATCAGACTCATGGAACACATTACACATCATGTTATCCTGTGGGGCAAAGCTAAACACAACCATCTCCACCAATCCATCTCAAATGGACCCATATATCGGGGATTCAGCTCTCTCAGTTGTAGCTTAGAGGGGTCGGATTTTCACATTATATTCCTCCACAGTGAACTGCATGTCAGTCTGCTTTGCATCAGCTCGTGACTCATGTCACCACTGGGCTCTCTCTCAGCCATTGCATGATCAAAGCGACTTCATCTACACACACCTGGGGTTCTTTTCTGACCTTCGTGAGGCCTCCTTCACCAACATCATCATAATGAAGTGGTGACCGACACAACCTCCCTATAAAACTTCTTGCATCCCGATAAGGCTATGGTGGTTAACGTCACATCTTTACAACTATCTCATGGTATCACCCTTAACAAGCACACTTTCTCTCATCAGACCCTCTAGTCTGGATCATACTAACCATTAGCTAGGGGTGATAAACTATATCATCATCAAGCTTGTCATGTACCTACTTCCACTTTATAGAAGTGAACCTTGGTCAAAACCAAGAACCTTTGAACTCACATCATGACGTAGTTAAATCATCTCTCTTTCTCTTATGTAGTTCAAACAAACATGTCTCTTGACAGTACTCTTCTTTTCCTGTCATCCAGGTAAGGTGATCTACCATAACCCTCATTGATCTTCCTTGGTTTAAGGAGAGAGTCTCCACATCCTCCATAGTGATGAACTCTCATTCCCTTTCAGGGACTCATTTATCCTCTATATTGGTACACTGGGTTACTGGTATTCGTCCTTTACCTTTATCATGCATGGCCACAAGCCACATGCATCTTCATCTTAAGCATCCAAAGTGCTACCATCTCAGTAATACCATGGTATATGGTGATCTTAAAATCATGATCTCCAGTGTGTCATGATCCCTCAAGCTTGATACCTCAGAAACCCTAAACCATTCTAATCAGGGTTTCATCACATTCCTTTCCAGAGAAGTGCATCTGAGGCTCTAAACCATCCTTTCACTACGTCAAGGACTAGACTGACTAGCCAAACAATCATTAACTTGTTCAGCATATTTCATTACATCTGAGTGTTAGCCAAAACACATCTTCTTTCCAAACGTAGGGTTAGCCTAACAACTCCCTTCTAGCCAAACCAGGCAGCTCTATCTCCACCAGAGCATCTATTACCACTTCACATCCTTCGGTATTAATTAACGTTGAAGACATACTCTTCCATGTATTCTACTTATCATCTCATCTCAAACTCTAAGTTTGTCTTCATCAAGAAACTCTAAGCTCATACTCACTGTGATCGAACTTGACCTTGGTTAATCTGCAAATTCCAGATAGTTCCTGATACAACATCCTCATAAGCTGGCTACACCACCTCTCATAGTGTTTGCGAACCATCCATGTATCATTCCTTCCACATCTCTATCATTATTCCTTATAGCAACGTTCCAACTCACAACATCCTTGTCCTTGGTGTATGGCATGCATACTGTCCTATCTCTCACTCTCATAACAAGAAGAAATAAGCATTTGGCGGCCGTCCAAATACAGAGTTCTTCCTATTCCAAGAGTAGGATGGTACAGCCCACCTCGCCAGTACACCTTCAAGTCTCCGTTGAAACGTGCCACTCATGTCTCTATATCGCAATCATCATTATATCAAAGTTACTTTCATGGAAAACTGGGCTCGAACCTACTTGGGTTTACACACAATCCTTGGTCATATCCTTTAGGTCTATAGGGTACCCGCACTTTTGGGGTCATCCCTCTTCCCATATGCACCAGAGAGTGCCCTACTCACTTGCCCTTTGGGTCACATGAGTTAATGAAGGTGATCAATCTCCTAACCCATGGCCCTCAGACAATGATAACTGTTACCTCCCGACCCTATGGTCATGTGCAACTAGGGAATTAGGCAACTCCGTCTTTCATCGGTCTTATCCCTACCTGACCCTAGGATAGACTTGGGATTCTCTTATAGTACAGGTCTGACTTAGAACCTTACCCAAGCCTTCATCATCTCTTTCTGCATTCGTGACTGACTTTCATCCCTTCACAGGGGTCATGGCAACCTGCCTACCTTGGTCAGGCCCCATACCGGTTACTCCCATGGTAACACGTCCACGCACTTAGAGATGGTTATCTATGGGCCTATAGGTTCATTTTCATACCATGTACTCTTCACTTAGCTTCTCAAGATCCTATGAGACCTCTTCAGGTCACCTCAAAACCGACAGAACTGGTACACACCCTACCAAAGGGTTCTCTCCCAGGATGGGAGGAAACTACAACCCGTGACAGCAAGGTCACAACCATCCTTTAGGTTTTCATCCATATGAGCATGCTTAAACCAACCACTACTAAGGCACAAGCGTACCTACGAAACCATGCTAAGTCACACTCGTTTTCTTTCCTCATCATCAGATCAACTTATTCGTGAGGGGTTCATCAAACATACCCTTACCTGAAGGGGTTTTCCTTTACCTCTACACATTAAGAGTACCATGCTCGAAACTATAGAGACTCAAATCTCAACATGAGCATTGGGTACACCGCTTCCCCTCTTAGGCCTAGGAACCCTAGGTTCGCCTCCGGGTGTCCAACCGTATGCTCATTCTCTTAACCAGGAATCCAGCATGTCCGAGATATGTCATGTACTCCCATGATCTTTCTACTCAAGCAACACTTCAAAGTTGTTTCCTCTTCCTGGACAACTACTAGGTATAAAACCTCACAACTGGTGCCTTAACCTCCTCAGGGTCTAAAGCACTCTCTATCTCATCTAGTAGGTAATGACTTGTACCATAGGTGCCAGAAGCATCATCCTCCCTCTAGGGTTTGGTTACTCTTAAGCTAACCAAGACATCATCAACCTCCAGGGATCATGCATGAGGCGACCATTATCATCCACTTAGGTCGCATCCTTCTCGACTCCCACTATTTCTCAAGTTTCGGGGTTTTAGGCTCCCAACTTTCTTGGCCGAGGTATGCTCCCTCTCTCTAGAGCTAATCCTACAACCAACCTCTCTTGGCTCGTATGACGATCCCAAAGCATGTCCAACCAAACACTCGGTCTAACTCATCATGTCATCTCTATCTCTACCCTTCACTTAGGTTTAGGGTTAAGATCATCCTCAAAGGATGAGCTAGTTTGCTACCTTTAATGGAGGTCTCCACCTCCCAGACTAACTCTCTCTACACATCCTCCTGCCAAGGAGGTCTATCCTCAGATCTCTCCTGAGGGCAATGACAACTTCTGTCATACGACCTAAGCATGTATCTATTCCTTTTTCACTTACTCTATTAAGCTTATGTCCATGACATCTTATTTACATGCTTTTTATTAATTTGGTGGAGGATTCCTTAATCCTTATCAACCCTACTTATACCTCAAGAGGGTGAGGAGAAGAGAGAAAACCCTAATCCTTAAGGTCCTTAATAGAATTTGAGTTGAGAAAGGACGAACGAGATGAGAGAGTCCTAAAAGGTATCTTATTTCGATTCATACCCTAAGACTTTGGCCAGGCAGTCACACGGATCCGGGAGTCCTCATATTCCGACTAGCGGTGCGGAGGAAAATATTGCCAGCCCCCAGTCGTGATCCTTTTCTAGATACCTCTGTCTTTCAGATAATCATCTAATAACTCCCTCGGTTCTATGGAATTTGTAAAATTTAATAATTATTAAAGATTAGATGGGGAACCTATGCTCTAATACCAATTGTAACGACCCCGCCTCCCGGTAACCCCCAATTAAGGGAGACCCGAAGGTCAGAGCCGTTATTCAATAAACAGGATCAAAGGTTCGACAAATAATCAATAACAATTAAGAAACTTTACCAACTAAACTAAAAACTGGTATAAAATAAAACTTTCTTTACCTTTTGATCTCTGGGATTTCTAATCTTCTATCCATGAAAATGCTAAACTAACTAATCCTCCTGTGCATGTTATTCCTCATTTAATTCCACATCTGCCACTTTACTGTTTGTTCTTTTCATTTGTACCTAAAACACCGACAAACAAAACGTCGGTCAGTATATCGAAATATACTGGTATGTGGGGACAACCAAAAGTTTGCACATATGGATAACAATTTAAATATCACAATCAAATTATTTAACAAGCCAATTTACACTTTTCAGTATGACATTCTCCACCACTTTTGCCCTAACCCTGGCATACCCACCTTAGGGTGCCCTTTGCCAATAACTTAAGGCCACCTTCTCAATCCCGAGCTTGGTGCCTGGGGGTCACCACTCATGGTGCCCACTAGTCATGCAATATCATAGGCCACCTTCTTGGTGCCTGGGGTCACCACTCAAGGTGTCCATTGGTCTACCCATCCGGGCCTGACCTTTGGCATCATCCATCAGGGTGGCATGTAGGTGCGAGAATCCATACTTCTATTATTAATGTGATAATCATAGTGACTTTATAATTTGCAAATATGAACATCCAAACTGATAATTTGCAGTCAATGCGATCAATCATCCGGCAACCACGCGGGAAACTAATGCGGTTATTCATAAGCGTAACCACATACCTGTTAAGCAGACTTGAAACAGAATAGTCCAATCAACAAGGCAAGCAAGCATTCAATAAGATCCTGAAACAAACATCCAATATTTTCTATCATGGATCATGGCATCCAAGTCTAATAGACCTATTCGTGCCCTAGGGTTACTATTTCATTTTTTTAGGGTTTCTATTGCAATTAGGGTTTCCTTTCATCTTTTACTATTTTAAACCCTAATTATTCACAAAAGATATTAAGGTTATCCCTTTACAACATTTAACCTTATTTTTGAATTAAAGGCATCATTGTCCATCAATTAAATCCATTAAACTTATCTTACATTAAAACTATCACTTCTATCCTTTTAATCCATGACAAGATCATTATGCTTATTTATCATCAATGTGTAATTCATTATACTCTATTACTCATATGAACGTTATTAATCACCAATTCTACCTTGATTCATGAGAAAACCCTAATTACTTCATTTAGGGTATTTATTCATCAATTAAGAACTTTAATGCTCGAAATAACTTAGACTTCGCATATTCCAATTTTAATCATGAAATTAATCAATTAAAGCCATTAATAGTCGAATCAATCAACATTAGGGTTTCAAGGCCCATTAAAGTACATCCATGCATATGGAATTAACTTATTATATGCAAAGTTCATCTTTTTCCTTCCTAATATTCCTTTTTAACATTAACAGGCTAATATCCACTTTAATCATTTATTAAACCCTACTAACCACTTTAATCATATCAAAATAGGGTTATTTAAACATTAACACATTAAAGTTGATATCTTCCATCATTTTTCGAATTTTATAAGGAATCAGGTTTCATTTATATTTTATTTGGATTCCTCTCGATTTTCTGAGCAAGTTTCATATTTTATGCGTATTAAGCGGAGCTACGAATAAAAAGATATGATTTAAGCAAAATTACCTATTTTTGGCCAATCCAAGAGCGCCACGTGGTCAATCCCTTGCGCAGTTGTCCAATTAGGGAAAATATAACTGAATTACTAGTTTGCCCTCCACTTAAGTAGCCTGTCCTTTGACACGTCGGGGGTAGAATCGTCCAAAGCTCATCTACCATCTTCAACCTCGAGCAGCAGACATCGCGGCTGCCCTAGCCGCCAAGCTGCAGCTTTGGCGCGCTCTTCCTCGCCTCCCTTGGCCTCGGCGGCCACCACGGAGGGTTCTCCTGCCCCCGCCATACCCTGGAGCACACAAAGCTCCCCCAAGCTGTGGCTTTACTTCCGTCCATGGGCGCAACTCATCTGCTGTTGCTGCTGCACGTGCAACACCTTTGCAGGCATATGGGCGGAGTTGTTCCAAGCTCATGACGTCGGCGATGGTCCCACTGCTTCCGTCTCCCCCCACCGTACCTATAGAAGCTCAAAGATAGAGCCATGGTGGCTGGGATTGGTCGTGATGATCTGCAACCCATGGTGGTCCTGTGCAGCCATACCACTGTAGCGGCGCACAACTAGGAGGAAGGGAGGTCCACTGAGCGTCCCCATGATGTCGTGGGAGCAGCATGGCCCCAACGCAACTCTTCCATGGTCGTTCTTCTCCATGGATCGATCATGCTTTCGACTAGGGTTTGAATGTGGAAGAACATGAAGAAAGGAAGGAGAGATATATGTGAGATCTCTTTGGAAATCGAACCAGCAGGCCAACCCCCTTATATAGGGGAGGGTTTTCGTACCCTAAGATGTGCATCCACAAGGATGCAAGGTTTTTCCAATTAGGAAACTAATTCCTTCATTAGAAAACAACCTTTCTCTCTCCTTACTATCCCTTTGATATTTCTCTTTTCTTGGGTAATTTAAGAATTTGAAACTCATCTCACTATTACCTTTATTATTTGATTTTAATTCATTGATCACGAAATCCTATTTTCCTTTATTTAGAAAATACTTTCTTTTTAACAATACCACCTAATTATTCAATAATGTATCACATTATTTTCTTATTTTGCTTTATAGGTATTTTCTCTTTCCTCTTTATTCATTGGGACTACTTGGATCCCAAGAAACTCTAATAATTCGAAATTCCTTTTTAAAGGAATGTTCATCATCCTTAAATGCATCAATATGCATTATTCTCATTATCCTGTTTTATTTCTTATTAAAATATTTCCTTTTGTGGATTTCTCTTTTATTTCTCTCTTATTTTCCTCATTAGTATTCCTTTTATTATTAGGAATCATTGGGATACGAAATCCCACTATGGATAACTCAAAAATACCTCTTTTCACATATTTCCTTATTTCATCAATGTTTTCAATTTCTTTATTAACAAGGAAATACTTAATTGCTATTTTCTTTTCTTATTGCCTTTTCTTCACAACTTTGGACTCCTTGGAACCCAAGGAATCTAAGAGGCACGAAATCCTCTTTGGATTTGCCTTCTAGAGGTTTCCAAACCTTTCTTATCTCTAAATCTCAGTTATTCATTAATTAATTGAATATCCTTGTTATTGGGCCCAATAGCCAATAAAGCCCACAAATCAAACAACAAGGCTATTGTAAATGAAATCCATGCATTCATCCATTATTTGTTCATTTATCTTTATTATGAGAAATTAAATTTCTCAACAAATGAACCTAAAATTTGGGGTTGTAACAGGTGGCCTCCCCTCGACCCCCACCCGCTGACAGGGATCCCCGCACAGGGGTGCTGCCCCTGTGTACCCCGCATTGTGTGTGTGGGAGTCAAAAGTTTATTTAATGGGGAATGTCCCGCATTACAAGTACTGCACTTTTAATATGTATATACGTATATGTAGATATACCTATGACAGCATACACGTCGTCTTTAAAATCTATTTTATATGGTGAATGCATGCACGGTTATGGCCTCGTATCCCCTTTTGTGAATGTTGTGGATGAATGTGGATGTCAATCTTGTGGATATGTTTGTTTATGAATTCTATAGATGTATAATGGTTACATATGGATCTTTTGTATAAAGTATTCAGCTTGCATGCCGAGCCTCATCTCTTATTTCAAAGTGTAATTAATTCTTTTCTTTTATATTTGTACTCATATGATGTAATAGAGATAAGATTAGTTTTAGTTTTGTAAACTTGATGTAAGGAGGCCACTTGAAGATCCAACTCCAAGGAGTGTCCATGGAGAAGTACCATGAAGATCTAATTCCAAGAAGCAACCTGAAGATCCAACTCCAAGGAGCGTCCATGGAGAAGCAACAAGAAGATCCAATTCCAAGAAGCAACTTGAAGTTCCAACCTCACGAAGCATCCATGAAGTTGTTCATTGTAATGTTGATCATTACAGGCTTATAGGTTGATTCACAAGTGTTGCATGAGATGCATAAGACCATAGGTGGACTGTAACCTTTGTTTCTCCAAAGGATTATAATAGTATGTCCATAACCGATGTATTTGTATTTGTGATTGCATGTCTATCATTTGTGGTTGGGGATATAGTAGTATATTATACATACTATAAGTATGTGGTGTTTGGATATGTATATGTATTAATAAAACCCCTCAATTAATAATATTAAGTTTTAGTTGCCTTCCATAAAGCAACACACATGAAAAGCTTGATCGACTATGTGAGGGCACGCCTCCGCGTGGTACACTGTCTATCTCGTGGAAGTGTGATGGTGGGTGTGTGCGTCTGCCTCCGTAGGGTGCACACTCATCGTGTTGGCTTATGGGTTGGACTTAACTAGGGAACCTTGATAGGATCAAGTACCTAGAGGCACACAGATGCATCATGGTAAGGAGTTGTGCATGATCATCTATCCAAGAGTTGCATATGATGCAATTGGCAAAAGTTGCCTACCTTAGTATTTGGTCTTTGACGCCGGCGTTGGCTGGGCATTGATCCAATTATTTTGGGTCTTGGCTCACTAGAAGGTTGTGTGTTGCAATCTTCCGAGTTGATAGTGAGGGCTATCAATTTGAATAAAATAGTGGGAGCGTAATTAATTAAAGACCTAATTAATCTCGTTTATCAAATCTTTACAAGTCAAAATGTTTTGGACTAAATGCAAAATTTTCTTTTGTAGCAATCAAATGGCAAACAACACTCACACTTTCTTGTTGCGATCGGTCCTTGAGAAGGACAAACTTACCGAAACCAACTTTCAAAATTGGTTTAGGACGTTGAGAATTGTTCTCACACATGAGCGTAAGCTCTATGTCCTTGAAACACCAGAGCCAGCGAAACTCGCCGTAAATGCACCCAAGACTGAAAAGGATGCTTACAAGAAGCACCTTGATGATGTTGTGGATGTCAAGTGCCTGATGTTGTGCTCAATGAACTATGAGTTGCAAGAGCAACATGAGAACATGAATGTCATGGAGATGGTAATACATCTCAAGAACATGTATCAACATCAAGCAAGACAGGAGAGATATGATGTCTCAAAGGCTTTGTTCAGGAGCAAGATGAAAGAGGGAGACTCAGTTGGCACCCATATACTCACTTTAATTGGGTACGTGGAAATCCTATCCAAGCTGGGATTTCCCCTAGGTCAAGAGTTGGTCACTGATGTGATTCTACAATCGTTGCCTGAATCATATAATCATTTTGTCATGAACTACAACATGAACAATTTTGACAAGCCGTTGTCAGAATTGTTGGGCATGTTGAGGACAGCTGAAGCATAGATGAAGAAAGACAAGCCCAAGTCTGTGATGGTGATCAACAAGGCAAAGGGAAAGTCAAAAGGCAAAGGCAAGGCTAAGAAAGGTTCTAAAGTCGGGCAGAAGCCAAAGTCATCCGTGCTCAAAGATAAAGGTGGGATCTCTAAAGAAGGCAGTTGTCACCATTGTCACCAGCCTGGACATTGGAAAAGAAATTGTCCTCTCTACTTGGAGGAACTGAGGAAGAAGAAGCAGGGGATAGAGATCTCCACTTCAGGTATATACGTTATTGAGATAAACTTAAATACTTCTTCATCATGGGTACTGGATACCGTATGTGGATCTCACATATGTTCTAATATGCATGATCTGATAAGAAGTAAGCCTTTAAGAAAGGGCCAAGTTGAGTTGCGGGTTGCTAATGGAGCAAGAGTTGTTGCCACCGCAGTTGGAGTTATTAGTTTATCTTTTCCTACATGCCTTGTAATAGAATTAGAGAATTGCTATTATGTACCTGCCATTAATAGAAATATTATTTCTGTATCTTGTATGGACAAGAGTGGATTTGAATTTCACATTAAGAATGGAATTATTTCTATATCTAAAGATGAGATCTTTTATGGAAATGCCCCTATGTCTTATGGTATCTACTTGTTAGAACTTGAGACTAGCATATACAACGTAAATACTAAAAGGTTAAAACTTGACAACTCATACTAAACATTCTTATGGCATTGTTGTCTTGGGCACATAAATGAGAAGCACATATCTAGACTCCATAAGGATGGTTATCTAGACTCTTTTGATTTTGAATCATTAGAGACATGTGAGGCATGTTTATTAGGGAAGATGACCAAGACTCCTTTCACTGGACATAGTGAGAGAGCCAGTGATCTGCTAGGGCTCATACATACTGATGTATGTGGACCTTTTAGATCAAATGCTAGAGGAGGCTATCAGTACTTCATTACCTTCACTGATGACCTCAGTAGGTATGGCTATGTATATCTTATGAAACACAAGTCAGAAACTCTTGAAATGTTCAAGACTTTCATGAATGAAGTAGAGAAGCAACTTGGTAAGAGTATTAAAGCACTCCGTTCAGATCGAGGTGGCGAATACTTAAGCCAAGAGTTTGAGGACCTTCTGAGAGACCGTGGTATTGTATCAAAATGGACTCCACCTAGTACACCACAACATAATGGTGTGTCAGAAAGAAGGAATCGTACATTTTATTAGATATGGTACGATCAATGACGAGTTCAGCTGAACTTCCAATATCGTTCTGGGGATATGCTCTTGAAACTGTAGTGTTTACACTTAACCGTGTACCTTCCAAATCGGTTCAAAAGACACCATATGAGATATGGAATGGGAATCGTCCCAATTTGTCTATGTTAAAGATTTGGGGATGTGAATCTTATGTTAGGAAACAATTTCCTGAAAATCTTGGACCCAAATTGGAAAAATGCTATTTTGTTGGATACCCCAAGGAAACTCGGGGATACTACTTCTACACACCAACTGACAACAAAGTGTTTGTTGCTAGGACTGTTGTATTTCTTGAAAAGGAATTTATTTCCAAAGGAATTAGTGGGAGGAATGTAGAGCTCGAAGAAGTTCAAGACCAATAAGAAAGCAGACAACCTGAGGAGGTACATAAGGAACATGAAGACTCACAAATTGTTGTGGAATTTCAAGTTCCAAATGTAACACAGGAACCTCGTAGGTCTAGTAGGACATGACTTGAGCCTGAGAGATTTGGATTTCTCGTGACTCAAGACAGTGACGAATTGGGCATAGCAGATGAGCCAACTTCCTATCTAGAAGCTACTAAAGGACCCGAATCTGAGAAATGGCTCAAAGCCATGAGATCTGAGATGGAATCCATGTACACCAACAAGGTATGGACCTTGGTGGATCCACCCGAAGGGGTAAGACCCATAGGATGCAAGTGGGTCTTCAAGAAGAAGACTAACATGGATGGAAATGTTCAAACCTATAAAGGTAGATTGGTTGTGAAAGGATTCCGTCAAATTCAAGGTGTTGATTATGACGAGACCTTCTCACCAGTTGCCATGGTTAAATCCATCAGGATCATGCTTGCCATTGCATCTTATCATGACTTTGCGATTTGGCAGATGGATGTTAAAACAACATTCCTTTATGGTAATTTACTCGAGGATGTGTACATGACACAACCTGAGGGTTTTATCAATCCAAAGGAAGCCAATAAAGCCTGTAAGCTACAAAGGTCAATCTATGGATTGAAGCAAACATCTCGGAGATGGAATCTATGTTTTGACGAAGTAGTCAAAAAGTTTGGCTTTAGTCAAAATGAAGATGAACCTTGTGTTTACAAAAGGGTTAGTGGGAGCACAGTCGTATTTCTCATATTGTATGTGGATGACATACTATTGATGGGAAATGACATCTCTACTCTTCAGACAATAAAAGTTTGGCTAGGGAAGACCTTCTCTATGAAGGATTTAGGTGAAGCATCTGATATACTAGGGATCAAGATCTATAGAGATAGATCTAGAAGGCTTCTAGGCCTAAGCCAGAGCACATACATTGACAAGGTGCTAAAGAGGTTTAGCATGGGTTCTAAGAGAGGTAACTTGCCCATGTCCCATGGGGTTACAATCTCTAAAGCCCAGTGTCCTAGTTCATGTGATGAACGGGCACGCATGAGTAAGATTCCATATGCATCAGCAATTGGATCTATCATGTATGCAATGTTATGTACTTGTCCTGATGTATCGTATGCTTTGAGCATGACGAGCCGGTATCAGTCAGATCCAGGTGAATGTCACTGGACAACCGTAAAGAACATCCTAAAGTACTTGAGAAGGACTAAGGATCAATTCTTGGTATATGGTGGTGAGGAAGAGCACGTGGTAAAGGGTTACACCGATGCTAGCTTCCAAACTGACAAAGATGACAACAGATCGCAATCTGGATTTTTGTTTTGCCTGAACAACGGAGCTGTGAGCTGGAAGAGTTCCAACCAAGATACGGTTGCAGATTCTATAACATAGGCAGAATATATTTCCGCATTTAATGCTGCAAAGGAAGCTGTGTGGATCAAGAAGTTCATTTCTGAACTTGGAGTGGTTCCAAGCGCTGGTGATGCAATTGAGTTGTTTTGCGACAACAATGGAACAATTGCACATGCTAAAGAACCAAGATCGAACCAATGTTCCAAACATATTCTATGGCGGTTCCATCTCATACGAGAGATCGTACAACGAGGAGATGTGAAGATTTGCAGAGTACCTATAGAAAGCAATGTGGCTGACCCGCTCACAAAAGCACTTTCATAGTAGAAACATGACGAACATGTTCGATCACTTGGATTGAGATTCATGAGTGATTGGGTATAAGTGCAAGTGGGAATCTATTGGTATGTATGCCCATTGAGACTATCATTCGATGATTGTAATGGGATACTATGTAAACGATTTGTAATACTACATTGATCATATCAATAAAGGCAAGTTTCCAATCTATATGTTTGTGTTTTATATTGTGAGATGACCATAAAACTTATAGATGTCTATAGAATAATATACTCTATGACATATGTCTTCAGGTTGATGACCTAAAATGTGAGATCATATGTATGCTAAGAGTATGTATTCTTGTTTTATCCCTAATTGGTTGTTATTGTGGAAATATCCATAGACATCAATAACACATAAGATTAGAATGTATGTTGGTTGATGGAAGAATCTCATTATCCATGATATGGAGATATCAAACCAAACAAATAGATACTTGTTAGAGAATAGTGTATCAGATAGACCCACCTTGTAACATCCCTGACCTGGGTTATGAATTAACCCTAGAGGTTTTGCCTAATAAGGTTGAGTAGATTCTTAATCTTATATTTGGAAAAGTAAATAGGGCTCATGAGAAACTTATGTTTCGATTTTGGTCATGTTTAAACAATGTTGAAGCAATGATTGCTTATTTTGGACTAAAGTGCAAATTACCCAAGTTGAGGGGTTAAATTGCAAATGTTTCATGATAATATGTTCCTTTGATTTTTAGACATCATAAGAATGAATATGATGTAGTGGTATGGTTTTCACAAGCTTGTAAAGCAATCCTTGTGCATTAAAACCTAGTTTTGGTGTAATGTGCAATTTACCCAAAACCTAGGGTTCAATATGCAAATTACCACTTCAATAAAGTCCCTAATGTTTCTTGGCATCAATTAGAGCAAATAAAATGAGAGGGGTGCCTCATTTGAATTAAGTTGGAGGAGAGAGAATCTTGATATTAAAATAATCAAGATTTAATCTTAAGTGAAACCCTAATTCAATTTAGGGCAAAAATGAATGTATTAATTAAAGGGCCTTCAACCAAAATGTTATTGGTTGATTTTGAAGGATGGACGTTCCTTTGCCAAGATAAGGAACGAAAATATCTTAAGTAGGTGAAATTCCACTCACCTTATTATAAGGAAAAGAATTTCCACTCAAAAAGATATATTAATATTATAATGGATTAAGGTGCTTATTTTATTTTCCCTTAATCCATGGATAATGGAAGGGAGTTCGGTGGCTTTGAGTTGCCTTTGTATGTAAGCAAACCAAGGAGGAAGAGGTGGTACTATTTTTGGAATTAAATGCATTTTAATAAGGCATTTTCTCTCTCATCAATTTCCTTATAAAAGTGCCATTTCCAAGCCCAAACCAAGGCATTTTTCGGATTTTCTTCTTCCCCTTGCTTGCAAAACCGACCAAGGAGCTAGGGAGGAGCAGGGAGCACGTCCCCAACCTGTGGGTAAGCCCTTGACCTTCGTTCTCCTTGATTTCATGGTGGAAATCGAAAATAAATTATGGATTCCTTCTTATTTCGATCTCCTCTTCAACCCTAGCCAGCTTTTGCAATCAAAAGCTTGAGGACGAGCCTAGGGGGAGTTGCTAGAGCTTCATCCACCATTAATGGCGTGATCTTGGAGCTTTGGAGCTCAATTGGAGGCGGGTTTTATAACTCAAACCCTTAAACATTGCTATTGCATCAATTCTCTATGCTTTGTTGATTGATTTCTTCAATTTGATACACTCTTGTTTCTTTGCTGCAATTTCCATCAAGAACGGTTGCTGTTCTTGGTTGTTCGAAGGAAGGGATCCTAGATGCTTATACAAAGAAAATTACCAAGCAAAACCGTTTTGATAGCTACTCAAAATCGTTTTAATTTGATTGGCTATGCGGTTTCAGCAAACCGTTTAAGGGCAAACGGTTTGAAACCGTTTGGGAGCAAACGGTTTCAATACCGTTTGAGATGGTTGACCAAGCGTTGACGTTTGGGAATTTTGTTCCTAATTATGTAGGCTGCTAACCCTCCAAATTTTAGGGATTAACTCCAAAGGAATCGAGAGTTGAAGGCCAATCAATTAGTCAATCGAATTGAATTATGTGCTGATTTTCAACCTGATTAACTTGACCTGGTTGAGAAAACGGTTTCAAGACCATTTGAGATGGTTGACCAAGCGTTTACCGTTTGGGATTCCTGTTTATAATTATGTTTATTAATAACCCTCCAAATGTGAGGGATTAACTCCAAAGGAATCGTGAGTTGAAGCCTAATCAATTAGGGAAACCTAATTGGATTAAGTTCTGATTTTCAATCTGATTTAATTGAACTTTTTGGGCAAACGGTCTCAAGACCATTTGAGTGCGTTGAACAAGCGTTGACCGTTTAGGATTACTGTTACTAATGATGTGGTCTAATGACTCACCGAATTTGAGGGATTAACTCCCAAGGAATCATGAGTTGAAGGCTATTCAATTAGGCAAACCCTAATTGAAAACAGTGCTGAAATTCCAATGAGTTAAGTTGAGATTTTGGGTTGATTAGCCCAAACGGTTTCAAGACCGTTTGGGGATCACCCAAACGGTCTCAAGACCGTTTGGGGATCACCCCAAGACCGTTTGGAGGTCTGGGGTCAAGTATAGTTGACCAATTGAAGGTCCAATGGTACTAATCATATTGCAATGTAGTGCTGATTTGTTGATCAACTTGATAGACCAATCCATGATGATTTTTCACTAGAATCCAAAGGTTGGATGGGCCAAACGGTCTCAAGACCGTTTGGTGGTCACCCAAGACCGTTTGGAGGTATAGGGTTGAGTATGGTTAGGTGTTTGAAGGTCTAAAGGTACTAAGCTTATATACAATGCAATGTTGATTTGGTGATCAATCCAATGAACCAAACCCCAATTGGATTGCTTAGATTTGAGTGATATGATGGGCAAACGGTCTCAAGACCGTTTGGAGGTCATCCAAACGACCTCAAGACCGTTTGGGGTCAGGTAATACCCAATTTGGATGATGGTTCAATAGTTTCAAAGTAACTAGTCTTACATTGATTAGTGTTGTTGAATCATCGATTCCAAACCTTAATTCAATTGAATCAAACCCTAATTGATGATCAATTGATGGTCAATTGAGGGTCAAATCAGTTGAAGGTTGACATATTAAATTCAATTGAAGTATGAGGGTAGGTCCAATTGATGATTGGTTCCATAAATCCAATGATTGAAGGAATCAACATTTGAAACCCTAATTCAATTGGATGCTTTATGTAATGGAGGTCCAATGTGATTGAATCCCTTGATAATTAAGATGATGAATGATCCATTGACCCAATGATGATTAGTAATGATAAACAAAGAAGGTACAAAGGTTGAAACCCTAACAGTACCTAAGGGACTAGTATCAATTAAGGAATGAATCCCTAATTGCTTATTGGACCAATGACTTGATACACTATGTTAATCATAGTTGTATGTACTTGATTGAAGGGTTGATATGACCTAATCAAGCTGAGATGATGATAGCATGAATTCATACATAATATGATTCATGTGGTGATTAAGGGTATGATCCTTAAGTAGAGAGATCATGAAACCCTAATCTTGAACATAAACCCTAATCGACTGGGTTATTGAGTTGAAACCCTAGTGGAGGGTGTATCCTTGTGAACCCTAGTTGAGGGTGTATCCTTGTGAAACCCTAGTTGATGGTGTATCCTTATAAACCCTGGTTGAGGGTGTATCCTTGTGAAACCCTAGTTGAGGGTGTATCATTGTGATTGTTTATAGGCAACTTTATAATAAAGTTATGCCTTAAACTAAGATAGGTCCATATCATGTGAGATAGCTGGACAATTCTACTGTGTGGCCTATGCATTATATGCTAAGGGTGAGTATTCTGTGATGGAATGTATTAAGAGGGGAAATACCTTAATACAAGATAAAGTTGGTTAACTCAAGAGGGTCTGAATTAATGAGAAATGGGGAACCCTAACCCTAATTTGGGGAAAAGGGAATGATAAGCCCTGTTTGATAGTGAACCCTAATTCCTGGTTAAGGAATGATGGTGTTACTATTGTATCACATGATGTGATGAATATCTTGTATGAATGTTATCATGCCTAATAACCATGCAGGTATGATGAGATGATGAATATATCCAAGTTTGGGCTGTGACATTTATATAATAAATGATGATTGGCTTTTTGTGCGTTGATGTTGTTGTTGCTTTATAAAAGTAACAATGTGTACGGATTTTATGAACCATGTGAATAAGTTTTTGCCTAGTGAGAGGTGACAAGATATGAATGGCCTTGTGAGCCATGTGTGATGTGGGTAACACGTATCATGTTTCTTTGTAGCATTTGTGTTAATAATCTATGCTAGAGAACTTGGCTGATGTTACATTTCTGTTATATATCTATAGTTCATTGATGATTATTCATATTTGTTGTATTCATTACAAGTAGATGGATGAACTATGAGTCTACCATGGGTAGATGCAATGCTCTTATTGAAAATGGAGATTTTCTTATTCTGTTCTATGAAGAATAATTCTGCCTATTAATGTAAAAGTAACCCCTGCTCAGTTTAATTTCATAATCTGCTATAACAATGTTTCTGGCGAAGAGTTATATCTCTCGCTGGGGCAATTTACAATTGTCTCACCCCCGTGGAAAACATTTTTAGGTATGCATGAAAGGCAGAGCAGAAACCCTAGAATAGGGAAATAGCAGCAGCAACAACAACAACAGGGACAGCAATAAGATCTCGGGTGGAGATATTGTCTGTCTAGTCATATAGATAGTAGTCCTATGTGTCGTCTCTGTACTCTCAGGTCCTCGGAGTTTTTAGTCAGTGTTTTTGATATATCATTCTGAGGTTTTAGCTTGATGCCTCGAGATTTGTATGCCGCTTGCATATATGTTTATAAGGCAGCTGATGATGTAGTCTCTGGAAAGAGATGGTATAAGATATGTACGTTTGAAACAGAATGTATATAATATACAATGGCATTTGTTGGAAAAGATTTCCTATGTGTGGATCTCTTTGCAAAAAGTTTTAATTTTTAGAGATTTTCGCTAATCCGCTGCTTGATGAACGCTTCCGCATTAGTTAATCATGTTTTTGCAAGACGGTCGTCACACACCTTGAGAGTGACACATGGATACCATGATTGGTAGTTAGAGTCACATCTCATAATGATGGTGGTGATAGTGGTTCTTAGACCTGAAGTCACTATACTTATCACATGTCGTTTGGTGTACTTTGACATCATCCACCATGGTCCTGAATAAGGATTGCCATAAAGATGGTTCTTGGGTGCACTGTGACACATGGGGATGACTGTGAGTGATGTAGATGGAATTTTTCCTTCCTACGGAAGTTTGATATTCCGACCACTTGATAAGCGAGACTGAGAAATGCATGGCCATGCGGATGTGAGTCAATATGTGATATTGAGCTTACATATATCTCAGATAGTTTGCTCTAGTTCAAGGAACATGGATTGAACGTTGAAAAGGATAACAATTCCATGACTTGAGTTCAATCCAGATATCAGCGACAAAGGAACTATACAATCACTGTAACACTAGTCATGAATGATAGGTTAAGTTGTTCTCCAACTTCTCCAATTACTTGGGTGGAAATTAAGTCTTGCTAGATACCAATCATTGCTTGTGAAATCATAATATGATTATGGATATCACTGCCAACATAATTTGGAGCCTACCGGGTCACACACATAGGATGTGTTGGAATAGGAGTATAATTGTGGATTTGATTGGAATTGCTCCGAATCACATTGATTACTAAAATGTTTATGTAATGGATTAGAATAATATTGGAGTGACTGGCTCTAAGTGCAAGTAGGACTCTGTTGGTATATATGCTCATAGAGCCATCCCAAGCGATTGCATGGAGTCAGATATTAATTAATCAATTAATGTGATTATTTGGTTAATTAATGAATTCTAGAATATTTTAATTAATCCATGATCATTTTAATTAACACAACGTTTCTGTTCACCGATGGGTTTAGGAAACCCTACTTCCCTTCGTATCCTATTTAAAGGAGGATCGACAGCCGATATCTATATAAGATATCGAGAGAGGCTTTTTAGTTTACGCACACGTACGTAAACCCTAGCCGTCACTATCCTTAGGAGAGGAAGGAGAGCAACGCGCCGTTAGCATGCCGCCGCACAGACACGACTCCTTCCCATCGGATTAGGAAGCGCGACATGGAGTTCCAGTCCATCCGCGTGGACGAAGTAGAGACGCAGACGCTGAGACACCTGTGTTCGGAGGACAGTGACGACCATCCATGCGCGTTAAGAGTGGCGCACATCATCGCACGAAAGGAGTGCCGCCGGATCTTCCTGCGACAGTGAATGGGAGAGAATTTCCGTCCGTGTAGACAAGCATCGTTGCACACCTTTGTGCAGAGGGACATCGCCAGACTTGCTCCGCGATAAGGTATATCCCGCAAACACTCCTTCCAAATACGTTGTTGTCGACGAGATCCTGTTTCGGGTTGAGTGGAATTTTTTTGTTGCTTCCGCCGCACATGTTTTCTCCACAAAACCCAACATTTTGCCTCTGTCATCCATTCTTATCCTGTCTACCCAAGTTTTTTGCTCTACTTTTCTTCCGTGAATTGCGTCACCCCCTTCCTAATCCACATACTCTCTCAGCTATACCATATGTCATTTTCTCTCCTTCGCTAATGAGTAAAATCAGTGTGTGGTGCGCAACGGTGGATACATTTTTTTTGTACTTTTCATCCAGCAACACAAGACCAGCAGACCAAACATAACATACTAGTTTATAGTATTCCTATAATACCAGAAAATCTAATTCCTACATTCTAAGAATCCTATAATCATAGGAATCCAGACAAATCCTAATAACCAAACATGACCTTAGGGCATGTTTGTTTTGCAGGATTTCGTTGGATTGGACTGAAGTTTTGATCCCAGTGTCTAAAATCTTAAGTTTGGTTTATCAGAGCAGGAAAATGCAAGAAATATAGGATTTTTTGCCAAGCACAAATTGCAGGAGTCCATTTTCCATTTCAAAACTACTGGACACCGTCGTCCAGCAGTGACCGTCTCCTCTCGGGCTCAGGGTCTCACCTTTTTTCTATCAGTTCCTCATCCATTCATTACTTTTTGCCTCCGTCGTCCGTTCTTATCCTGTCTACCAAAATTTTTTGATCTAATTTTCATCTGTGAATTGCATCACCTGCCTTCCTTATCGGCATACTCTCTCAGCTATACCATATGTCATTCTCTCTCCTCCGTTGATGAGTAAAATCAGTGTGTCGTGCATAGCGGTGGATACATTTTTGTTGTACTTTTCATCCAGCAACACAAGACCAATAGACCAAACAGAATATACTAGTTTATAGTATTCCTATAATACCAGAAAATATAATTCTTGCATTCCAAAAATCTTGTAATCATAGGAATCCAGACAAATCCTAATAACCAAACATGCCCTTAGGGCATGTTTGTTTTGCACGATTTCACTGGATTGGACTGGAGATTTGATCCCAGTGTCTTAAATCTTAAGTTTGGTTTATCAGAGCAGGAAAATGCAAGAAATATAGGATTTTTTACAATGCACAAACTGTGGGAGTCCATTTTCCATTTCAAAACTGCTGGACGCCGTCGTCCAGTAGTGACTGTCTCCTCTCAGGCTCGGGGTCTCACATTTTTTCCATCAGTTCCTCGTCCATTCATTACTTTTTGCCTCCATTGTCCATTCTTATCCTGCCTACCCACATTTTTCTCTCTACTTTTCTTTCGTGAATTGTGTCACCTGCCTTCCTTATCTGCATACTCTCTCAGCTATACCATATGTACTTCTCTCTCCTCTGCTAACGAGTAAAATCAGTGTGTGGTGCACAACGGTGGATACATTTTTGTTGTACTTTTTATCCAGCAACACAAGACCAGCAGACCAAACATAACATACTAGTTTACAATATTCCTATAATAACAAAAAATCTAATTTTTGCATTTCAAGAATCCTGTTATAATAGGAATCCAGACAAATCCTAATAACCAAACATTCCCTTAGGGAATGTTTGTTTTGCATGATTTCAATGGATTGGATTGGAGTTTTGATCCCAGCATCTGAAATCTTAAGTTTGGTTTATCAGAGCAGGAAAATGCAAGAAATATAGGATTTTTTACCATGCACAAACTGCGGGAGTCCATTTTCCATTTTAAAATTGTTGGACGCCGTCGTCCAACATTGACTGTCTCCTCTCGGGCTCAGGGTCTCACCTTTTTTCTGTCAGTTCCTCGTCCATTCATTGCTTTTTTCCTCCGTCGTCCATTCTTATCCTGCCTACCCACGTTTTTCTCTCTACTTTTCTTCTGTGAATTGCGTCACCCACCTTCCTTATTTGCATACTCTCTCAGCTATACCATATGCCATTCTCTCTCTATAACGTCCTAGGATTTGAGGCCTTGGATAAGATAATCTTAAAAGAAATGATTGGACTACCCATATCACCAAGGTGCACCTCCTTTTCCGGGAGCCCATCACTAAAGAACTCCATAGTTAAGCGTGCTCAGCTTGGAGTAGTACTAGGATGGGTGACCAGTCAGGAAGTTGATCCTGGCTTGCGCGTCAGTGTGGACAATGTGCGCAGTTAAGGCTAGTGGTGGTTTGTGGGGCCAGTCGTCATTCTTAAAACTCTACTAGAGCCATGGGCAGTGGTCCCAGGCGTTACAAATGGTATCAGAGCCATAACCCCTCCAGTAGGTGGGGCCCACATGGGCATGTGGCATGCCAGTCTTGACCCGTGCGGTCCAGGCATGTAGGAAAGGGCTGTCCATGGTTGACGTAGCCACCCTTGCGCTGGCATTCCGTGATCGAGAGCTGGATGTCTATGGGCCATTGCGGGTCTGCACTGAAATGGGGTTAGATTATGAGGCCATATAGTTGAGACTTGACGAGGACGTCAAGAGTCTAAGCGGGGGAGATTGTAACGTCCTAGGATTTGAGGCCTTGGATAAGATAATCTTAAAAGGAATGATTGGACTACCCATATCACCAAGGTGCACCTCCTTTTCCAGGAGCCCATCACTAAAGAACTCCATAGTTAAGCGTGCTCAGCTTGGAGTAGTACTAGGATGACTGACCAGTCGGTAAGTTGATCCTGGCTTGCGCGTCAATGTGGACAAAGTGCGTAGTTAAGGTTAGTGGTGGTTTGTGGGGCCAGTCGTTGTTCCTAAAACTCTACTAGAGCCATGGGCAGTGGTCCCAAGCGTTACACTCTCCTCTTCTAACGAGTAAAATCAGTGTGTGGTGCACAACAGTGGATAAATTGTTGTTGTACTTTTCATCCAGGAACACAAGACCAACAGACCAAACATAACATACTAGTTTGTAGTATTCCTGTAATACCAAAAAATCTAATTCCTACATTCTAAGAATCATGTAATAATAGAAATCCACACAAATCCTAATAACATTTGTTTTGCAGGTTTTCGCTGGATTGGACTGGAGTTTTGATCCCAGTGTCTGAAATCTTACGGTTGGTTTGGTTTATCGGAGTAGGAAAATGCAAGAAATACATGATTTTTTGCCATGCACAAACTGTGGGAGTCCATTTTCCATTTCAAAATTGTTGTACGCTGTCATCCAGCAATGACCGTCTCCTCTCGGGCTCGTGATCTTGCCTTTTTCCGTCAGTTCCTCGTCCATTCATTGCTTTTTGCCTCCGTCCTCCGTTCTTATCCTATAATACCAGAAAATCTAATTCCTGCATTCCAATAATCCTATAATAATAGGAATCCAGACAAATCCTGATAACCAAACATGCCCTTATGGCATGTTTGTTTTGCAGGTTTTTGCTGGATTGGGCTGGAGTTTTGATCCCAGCGTCTGAAATCTTACGTTTGGTTTATCAGAGCAGGAAAATGCAGGAAATACATGATTTTTTGCCATGTACAAACTACATGAGTCCATTTTCCATTTCAAATTTCTAGACGCCATCGTGCAGCAATGACCATCTCTCTCGGGCTTGGGGTCTCGCCTTTTTTCAGTCAGTTCCTCATCCATTCATTGCTTTTACCTCCGTCGTCTGTTCTTATCCTGCCTACCCACGTTTTTCACTCTACCTTTCTTCCATGAATTGTGTCACCTGCCTTCCTTATTTACATACTCTCTCAGCTATACCATATGTCATTCTCTCTCCTCTTCTAACGAGTAAAATCAGCGTGTGGTGCGCTGCGGTGGATACATTTTTGTTGTACTTTTCATCCAGCAACACTAGACCAGCAGACAAAACATAACATACTAGTTTACAATATTCCTAAAATACCAAAAGATCTAATTCCTACTGTTATGACCCATATCTAATTTAAATAATAAGTACATGATAATAGCACTATTATGTTAATTAAGTTGAGTTAAGTACTCATATATGCAATTAGTGCTTTGATCCAGTGAAATAGTCTAATTAGCATGTTTTAATGCCTTAAGAAGGTAGTGGATCTCGTGCTTGAGATTTTGCAAAAAGAATCATGTAAATTGGATCTACGAGGCAAAATATATGATGGTTTCAAGTTTTGGGGGCTGAATTTGCAAATTTTCAATTTTGGCTATTTATTTTTCTTTCCTTCCTTATCTTCTTCCTCGATCGATCTGTTTGAGCGGTGCACGCCTGACTGAGAGTAGCAAAAGGGGCGATCGCAGGGCGATTTTAGGGCGGATTAGCTAGCCACCAAGCTCCGTCGACCTCCGTCCTCCAATCCTCTACTTTTCTCCTTCCTCCTTCCTCGCCCAACCACCTGCGCCCCAACCTCCTGTTAGGGTGCCGACTAGCAAGAACAACAGCTGCTGCAGCAGCCGACTAAGGAGCTCTTGGGCGTGCAAATCTCTAGGAAAAGAGTGTGATTGACTTTGATTTTTAGGCCTAAGATGAAATCCGAAGCCCTGGCCCTTGATTCAGCTCTTAACCGAGCTCATCTTCAACCTAAGCCTAGAAGTGAAGTAGCCTATAGAACTGGTTCATTAACAAAGTAATCCAAAGGTAGAAGAAGACCCAAAAATCGCCCGAAAACAGGCTCGGGACGCATTTCCAGGCGAATTCGGACATCCCGAACCACTGTGAGTAGAATTTCACTCACCTAGCACGATTTAACTCCGATATTAAGAAATTTTCGGTTAAATGTGCGTTTTCCGCAGATAACAGTAGTTATCAGGCGTCGTGCAGTATTTGGCGTTGCCCGACTTTTTATTTCACAAATTGCTTCTTTAGGCTTTTGTATAACCTATTTTATCATCCGTTCAGTGTGGTTTGGTCTAAGTAGAATTACATGATTAATTGAAACCTAGTTTACTCGATTAAATGTCGAAAACAGTAGTGCACAACCAGAAACTAGAAAGCATGGGTATAAACCCAGACTGTATGTTAATAAATTAATTGATGCACGATTTCAAAGAAATGAAGATGATGTGAAAAATATTCAAAGAAAACCTAGATGCACACTCTAGGTTATATTTAATGTGAATTATTTAATATTTACTCAAATTGACACGCTTCTCAAAGATATTATTAGGAATTTCTAATTGTTTATAATAATTTGTGCCATGATAATGATTTAACTCTTATTTGAGTGATGAGATGCTCAACTCAAGAAATCATTTGAAAATTCAATTAATATTAATAATTCGTGACATGATGAGTAATTATAAACTTAATTAAGTTATGTGATGCATAGTTCAAGTTTTGGGTTATTGCGTATGTTTATATGTTGAATCTTGCCATGATAAGTAAATTAATCTTTAATGGAGTTATGTGATGCACAACTCAAGATTTTGTTTGAGGTGCATGTTTTCCAAGAGTGTACAGATGAATTATAGTTGTTTAATGACGATTGATCATATGTCTAGTAATTAACTCTTATTTGAGTTATGTGATGCACAAACCATGATTAGGGTTAATGTGCATGTTTTTATAGAAATTTCAGATAATTTACAAGTGCTACTGATAATTTCTCATATGTTGAGTAATCAACCCTTATTAGTATATTAAGATGTTTAATTACATGATTTCAATATGAATGTGCCAAGTTGACAAGTATTTTATTTATTTAAATCTGCCTGCAAGTACAATATGTTGATTTCTCAGTAAATTACACTGTTTGAGCATATTGCACTGTCAAGTTACAAATGATATACATGTTGTATTTATAAGTTTCAGATAAATAGACTCGGTACCATAGAGATACCAAAGCCAAGAGTATGTAAGAGAGAGATGCAATGTAGTAAGAGATTTTCTAAGATAATAAAATATTAGATTAAAGGTCCTGACACCGTAGAATCCCTGTGAGAGGTCTGCACCTTAGGGATGAAACGACCTAACCCTAGCAGCGTCCAGCATACGGGGGTCAGAATGTGCTATCAGGTGGCACGGGGGAAAAAGCCCTAGTGGAAGTCTCCTTAAATTACAGAATGTAGTGTCCAACATCAACTAGAGACAAGATCTTGGTGGTACTAGAGTACAGAAAAGCCATGTAGTGTCTAACATCAACCAGATACAAGATCCTGGTGGAACTAGAGTAATAGCTGGCTTGACTCTCCGTCTGTGTGCTCATGTTAGAGGAGGAGTCCAATTTACGGCACAATAGGAGTGTCGAGGCCAAAGAGCCAGTTTTCCTGTAGCAGACAAGGACAACAGTCAGACTTAGCTATCCCGGGGTGTCAGCTAAGTCTTTTACGGTGGGATCGTAGTTCGCTACGAGTCTTCATATGTAGAGTACACTGCATATGATCAGGACATAAGATAAAATATTCTCATATAGGTTCAAAGAGTTTCTTATAAGTTAAAGAGTTAAGAAAGATGGAGTTTAGAATCATATCAGTTGTTCTTTAAATGAAACATTGATAATCCATGTTATTTAATTGTAACTATAGCTTGCAGCCGTTGCTATTTTGATGAGATGTTGATATTTCATGATATTTAAACTATATTATTTTAGATCTTCTCAGTGTATTATTTCTTGCATAGTATTCCAATTAATAAACATAAATGAGTTATCTGCGATGGTTGGGTAAAATTCTATTCACTAATCCAGTAGCTCACCAACCTACTGAAACATTTTCAGGTCAGTGTCAACACAAGGAAGTTGAAGGATCGTATTACCCAAACACTTAGAAGGTAGTGTTTAGTTAGGTTTAGAGGTCTCTTGGTCCTTTCCCCTCGGCCCTTGGGTGTGTGGTGAGATAGAGAGGATGTTATGTAATATGTAGCTTAAATTTACAGTTATCTGTTGTGCTTCATGTTTCGAATAGAACAGTGTAATATGACATGCAAGTGTGGTTTTCCTCCTAGTAAGTTACTTCTGCAATTTTATTTCAATTCGATGTTATTCAAGTTTTATGGTTTTCTTTTAAGTTGAATTTAAGTGAACAAGTAAAGAGAAGTTAAGAGTGGTTTACCAAGGGTGACTCCCCGATCTTCGGGGTAATTAGAGATGGCTCGGGGATCGGGGCATCACAACAATTTTGGTATCAGAGCATAGGTTGAGTACATGGTTACTCTAAGTCAAGGTCAGGGGATGATAAGAGACCAATATGATTAGGATTTAGGTGTTTTCCTTCTAACTGCAATTTTCTAAAAAGAAGTGTTCTGTTATACTATTGCAGATGGTAGGAAGAGGACGTGGTCACGAGAACCAGGTAGAGTGCTTAGGCTGAGTTGTCAGGGACCATAGGATAGAAAGTCAGAGTTATAAGCATGGAAGATAGGAGGTGATGTGTCTTTAGCTCTAGGAGGTCTGAGTATTTAGATACCCTGGCCAGGTATCTGAGTACTTAGATTGACCAGTATCAAGCTACTCTGTCTATTCTTCCCTGAATACCCTGGCTAGGTATATAGAGGAAGGATGGGCTAGAGAGAAACCTTAGAAATCTTAGAGTTAAGAAATCGGAAATTAATGTGGAGTAAGTGATTAAACATAGGATGTGATACAACTCTTGCTTTATATTGCTTATTTGATTTGAGATCACTAGAAATGCTCTTATATGTATGGATTTAGATTTTCAGTTTGTAGAATAAATATGATGCTTTTATATTGTTGTGTGTCATGGAGTGATTTATTTATTATTTATATTCTTTGTATCAAGTAGACTCTGGATAATTTAGACCTACATCATAATGATAATGTACATACACTAAGATGTTGAGATATAAGGGAAAGATTAGAACAACTAAGAATTAGTTGGAACTAATATCGAAGATCCAAAGTTGGGGCCTCATATGAGCAACCCTTAATTGGAAATAAAGGAACACGATATAAGGTTCATATTAAGTTTAATGATTAGTATTATATGAACTCTAAATATGAGAATGTGGAAAAGATATGAGAAAAGTATGTAAGGGATAAGATAGTAAGAATCGACCATGGAATGGATCATGTAATAGAGTAAAATACTTTTATGTACTTTAAAGCAAAAGGAAAATAGAAGAAAAGAGTTAAGCATACAATAAGTACATAGAAATAAAGAGCCTTCGGAAGAACAACATGGTAGACATGAACATAGACATGAATAAGCAACATGATAAAAAGAGTAGGATATGGTATGAGGATTATGGAAATATAGGGAAGGGTTTGAAGCTTGAGGGGGTAATATAGATTATAAAAGAAAGAGACTACGACACTCAGGTAAGTGCTAACTAGTCAAGTATCCTTGTTGATAACTAATTAAACCTACATACGAGAAATGTAATAAGGGAATGTTTGAAGATAAGAATTCTAAGTTTCAGAATCATCTTTTCTTTCATATCTTCCTTAATGATAGCAATGTGGGATGAAGTGATAAGAAAATGAATCATATATGATGCATAACTACCATGGTAGAGACGTCTAAGTGAATGAAAAAATGACACACAATATGATGATGAAAACCTAGCAAGGTAAACTGAGATTGTAATTTATCTAAACGTTCAAGTAAGAGAAAGGAAATTCCAGTGATAAGATAAGGAAGACTTTAGTAAAACTTATGAGATCCAAAGTTTGAATTTCAAACTAAGGGAGCAAAGTGACATCACAATAACGCTATGTCACTAATAAGGACCAAACCCTAGAATGTTTAGAATTGAAGTAGTTTAAGGGATGTCACTAGCGATCTAACCTTGAATACTAGCATCTCTATAAAACAAAATCATGAGATTTGCACCATGAAAGGTAAACTAGCACTAATAGAATCCAGGGTTTAAAGGTAGTTAATCTGAAAGGTAGATAAACAATATGAAAATGATTCAGAGAAAAGAGTAAGATATAAATTTGAAATGTAACAAGTGTGTTTTGAACAAAAGGAGAAATACAATATAAGTGAAGTACAATATGAAATAAATTATTGCAGTAATAACAAGAATGATGGATAACCTATTCTTACCTTGTATGTTTCCATTTTAAAGATGTTTATTCTATATGACCTAAATGAGAAGGATAAGTAACAAGAAGTAAGTAGCATAGAATGAGGAGTATTATCCGATACATGATTTGGAGTTAGCCGTTGTAGTTCATATACTAGAGTGGAAGTGGGAACATATCACAATGGATTTTGTGGTAGGGTTGCCCAGGACACCTAGAGGTTGTGACTCTATATGGGTGATTGTGGATAGACTGACTAAGCATGCTCACTTTCTTCGTGTTAAGTCAACCTTTGATGTCCCGAAGTTGGCTAAGATATACGTGGATGAGATAGTCAGGTTGCATGGTATCCCAGTTTCAATTATATCAGATAGGGATACTAAATTCACATCTAGGTTTTTGAATTATTTGCATCGTGCTTTGGGCACAAAGTTGAGGTTCAATACAACTTTTCACCCACAGACGGATGGTCAGTCAGAAAGGACCATTCAGACTCTTGAGGACATGCTGAGAGCATGTGTCTTACATTTCAGTGGAAGTTGAGAAGAACACTTGAGACTTATAGAGTTTGCATACAACAATAGTCACAATTCCAGTCTTGGTATGACACCATATGAAGTTCTGTATGGTAGAAAGTGTAGATCACCTGTATGTTGGTACAAGGTAGGTGATAAAGAGATTCTTGGACCAGAGAAAGTGGATTTGATTACTGAAAAGATTATAGTGAGTAGAGAGCAGTTGAAAGCTACACACGACAGGCAGAAGAGTTACGCTGAGAAGAGACGTCGACCTCTTGAGTTTGAGGTTGGTGATGAAGTGAATCTGAAAGTTTCACCATGGAAAGGAGTGTTGGGGTTTGGCAAGAGAGGCAAACTGACTCCTAGGTTTATGGGCCCATATCCTATCATTGAGAGGATTGGACCTGTAGCCTACAGGTTGGATTTGCCATCCGAGTTGGCCAATCTACATGACGTGCTCCATGTATCGATGTTGAAGAAGTGTTACCCTAGTACAGAGAAGATAGTGGACCCAGAACCTGCACATCTCAGAACAGATGTGTCCTATGTTGAAGGACCTGTACATATAGTGATCGAAAGATCAAGAAACTCAAGAATCGAGAGATTCCATTAGTGAAAGTTCTGTGGAGGAACCATAACCTAGAGGAAGCCACGTGGGAGCTTGAGTTCGAGATGTGTAATAAGTTTCCTTTTCTCTTTTAGGAATTTTGAGACAAAATTCTTATAAGGGAGGGAGATTGTTATGACCCATATCTAAGTTAAATAATAAGTACAATGATAATATCACCATTATGTTAATTAAGTTGAGTTAAGTACTCATAGATACAATTAGTGCTTTGATCTAGTGAAACAGTCTAATTATCATATTTTCATGCCTTGAGAAGGTAGTGGATCTCATGCTTGAGAGTTTCAAAAAGAATCATGTGAATTGGACCTACGAGGCAAAAGATATGATGGTTTCAAGTTTTGGGGGCTAAATTTGCAAATTTTCCAATTTTGGCTATTAATTTCTTTCCTTCCTTATCTTCTTCCTCGATCGATCTGTTTGAGCAGTGCACTGTAGCACGCCCGACTGAGAGCAGCAAAAGGGGCAATCACAAGGCAATTTTAGGGCGGATTAGCTAGCCACCAAGCTCCGTCAACCTCCGTCCTCCATTCCTCTACTCTTCTCCTTCCTCCTTCCTCGCCCAACTACCTACGCCCCCAGCTTCCTGCTAGGGCGCCGACCAACAAGAACAATAGCTGCTGTAGCAGCCGGCTAAGGAGATCTTGGGCGCGCAAATCTCCAGGAAAAGGGTGCGATTGACTTCGGTTTTTAGGCCTAAGTAGGAATCTGAAGCCCTAGCCCTTGATTCAACTCTTAACTGAGCTCATCTTCAACCTAAGCCTAGGCGTAAAGCAGCATGTACAACTGGTTCATTAATAAAGTAATGCAGAGGTAGAAGAAGACCCAGAAATCACTCAGAAACAGGCTCGAGATGCATTTCCAGGCGAATTCAGACATCCTGGACCTCTGTTAAATGTGTGTTTTCCGCAGATAATAGTAGTTATCAGGCGTCATGCACTATTTGGCATTGCCTGACTTTTTAGTTCACAAATCGCTTTTTAGACTTTTGTATAACCTAGTTTATCATCCAATAAGTGTGGTTTGGTGTAAGTGGAATTGCATGATTAATCGAAACCTAGTTTTCTCGATTAAATGTCAAAAATAGTAGTGCAAACCAGAAACTGGAAATCCTGGGTATAAACCTAGACTGTACGATTTTAGTAAATTAATTGATGCATGATTTTAAAGAAATGACGATGATGTAAAAAATATTCAAAGAAAACCTAGATGCACGCTCTAGGTCATATTTAATGTGAATGATTTAATATTTACTCAAATTGACATGCTTCTCGAAGATATTATTAAGAATTTCTGATTATTTATAATATTTCGTGTCATGATAATGATTTAACTCTTATTTGAGTGATGAGATGCTCAACTCAAGAAATCATTTGAAATTTAAATTAATATTAATATTTCATGACATTATGAGTAATTATAAACTTAATTAAGTTATGTGATGCATAGTTCAAGTTTTGGGTTACTGCGTATGTTTATATGTTGAATCTTGCCATGATAAGTAAATTAATCTTTAATGGAGTTATGTGATGCACAACTCAAGATTTGGGTTGAGGTGTACGTGTTCCAAGAAAGTACATATGAATTACAGTTGTTTAATGATGATTTCTCATATGTCTAGTAATTAACTCTTAATTGAGTTATGTGATGCATAAACCATGATTAGGGTTAATGTGCATGTTTTTCTAGAAATTTCAGATAATTTACAAGTACTACTGATAATTTCTCATATGTTGAGTAAGCAACCCTTATTAGTATATTAAGATGTTTAATTGCATGATTTCAATATGAATGTGCCAAGTTGACAAGTATTTTATTTATTTAAATCTGCCTGCAAGTACAATATATTGATTTCTCAGTAAATTACAGTGTTTGAGCATATTGCACTGCCAAGTTACAAATGATATACATGTTGTATTTATAAGTTTCAGATAAATAGACTTGGTACCATAGAGATACCAAAGCCAAGAATATGTAAGAGAGAGATGCAATGTAGTAAGAGCTTTTCTAGGATAATAAAATAATAGATTAAGGGCCCTGACACCGTAGAATCCCTATGAGAGGTCTGCACCTTAGGGATGAAATGACCTAACACTGGCAGCGTCCAGTATACGGGGGTCGGAACGTGCTATCAGGTGGCATGGGGGACGAAGCCCTTGTGGAAGTCTCCTTAAATTAAAGAATGTAGTATCCAACATCAACCAGAGATAGGATCTTGGTGGCACTAGAGAACAGAAAAGCCATGTAGTGTCCAACATCAACCAGAGACGGGATCCTAGTGGCACTAGAGTAATAGGTGGCTTGACTCTCTTCCTGTGTGCTCAGGTTTGAGGAGGAGTCCAGTTTACGACACAATAGGAGTGTCGAGGCCAGAGAGCCAATTTTCCTATAACAGACCAAGACAACAGTCAGACTTAGCTATCCCGGGGTGTCGGCTAAGTCTTGTACGGTGGGATCATAGTTCGCTACGAGTCTTCATATGTAGAGTACACTGCATATGATCAGGACATAAGATAAAATATGTTCATATAGGTTTAGAGAGTTTCTTATAAGTTAAAGAGTTAAGAAATATGGAGTTTAGAATCGTATCAGTTGTTCTTTAAATGAAATTTTGATAATCCATGTTATTTAATTGTAACTATAGCTTGCAGCAATTGCTATTTTAATGAGATGTTGATATTTTCTTATATTTAAACTATATTGTTTTATATCTGCTTAGTGTAGTATTTCTTGCATAGTATTCCAATTAATAAACATAAATGAGTTATCTGCGATGGTTGGGTAAAATTCTATTCACTGAGCCAGTAGCTCACCAACCTATTGAAATATTTTTCAGGTCAGAGTCAGCATGAGGAAGTTGAAGGATCGTATTACCCAGATGCTTAGAAGGTAGTGTTTATTTAGGTTTAGAGGTCTCTTGGTCCTTTCCCCTCGATCCTTGGGTGTGTGGTGAGATAGAACAGTGTAATATGTAGCTTAAATTTACAGTTATCTGTTGTGCTTCATATTTCGAATAGAACAGTGTAATATGACATGTAAGTGTGGTTTTCCTCCTAATAGGGTTAATGGTAAGCTACTTCCGCAGTTTTATTTCAATTCGATGTTATTGATGTTATGTAATATGTAGCTTAAATTTATAGTTATCTGTTGTGCTTCATATTTCAAATAGAACAGTGTAATATGACATGTAAGTGTGGTTTTCCTCCTAATAGGGTTAATGGTAAGCTACTTCCGCAGTTTTATTTCAATTTGATGTTATTCAAGTTTTATGATTTTCTTTTAAGTTGAATTTAAGTGAACAAGTAAAGAGAAGTTAAGAGTGGTTTACCGATGGTGACTCCCCGGTCTTCGGGGTCATTAGAGATGGCTCGGGGATCGGGCTGCATTCCAAGAATCCTGTAATCATAGGAATCCAAACAAATCCTAATAACCAAACATGCCCTTAGGGTACGTTTGTTTTGTAGGATTTCACTGGATTGGACTGGAGTTTTGATCCCAGTGTCTGAAATCTTACGTTTGGTTTATCGAAGCAGGAAAATGCAATAAATACAGGATTTTTTGCCATGCACAAACTGTAGGGGTTCGTTTTCCATTTCAAAACTATTGGACGTCGTCGTCCAACAATGACCATCTCCTCTCGGGATCAGAGTCTCACCTTTTTTCTGCCAGTTCCTCGTCCATTCATTGCTTTTTACCTCTGTCGTCTGTTCTTATCCTGCCTACCCACATTTTTCACTCTACTTTTCTTCCATGAATTGCGTCACCCACCTTCCTTATCAACATACTCTCTCAGCTATATCATATGTAATGCTCTCCTTCACTAATGAGTAAAATTAGCATGTGGTGCGCAACGGTGGATACATTTTTATTATACTTTTCATCCAGCAACACAAGACCAGCAGACCAAACATAGCATACTAGTTTACAATATTCCTAAAATACCAGAAAATCTAATTCATGCATTCTAAGAATCTTGTAATCATAGGAATCCAGACAAATCCTAGTAACCAAACATGCCCTTAGGGAATGTTTGCTTTTCAGGATTTCATTGGATTGGACTGGAGTTTTGATCCCACCGTCTGAAATGTTACGTTTGGTTTATCAGAGTAGGAAAATGCAAGAAATACATGATTTTTTGCCCTGCACAAACTATGGGAGCCATTTTCTATTTCAAATATACTGGACGTCGTTGTCCAGGAGTGACTGTCTCCTCTCGGGCTTGGGGTCTCACCTTTTTTCTGTCAGTTCCTCGTCCATTCATTTTTTTTTGCCTCCGTCGTCTGTTCTTATCCTGCCTACCCACGTTTTTCGCTCTACTTTTCTTCCATGAATTGCATCACCCGCCTTCCTTATCTGCATACTCTCTCAGCTATATCATCTATCAATCTCTCTCCTCTGCTAACGAGTAAAATCAGCGTGTGGTGCGCAGTGGTGGATACATTTTTTTTATACTTTTCATCCAGCAAAGCAAGACCAGCAGACCAAACATAACATACTAGTTTACAGTATTCATATAATACCAGAAAATCTAATTCTTGCATTCCAAGAATCATGTAATCATAGGAATCTATTGTTTTGCATGATTTTGCTGGATTGGACTGGAGTTTTGAACCCAACATCTGAAATCTTACGTTTGGTTTATCGGAGCAGGAAAATGCAAGAAATACATGATTTTTTGCCATGCACAAACTATAGGAGTCCATTTTCCATTTCAAAACTGCTGGACGCCGTCGTCCAGCAGTGACCGTCTCCTCTCGGGCCCGAGGTCTCACCTTTTTTCCATTAGTTCCTCATCCATTCATTGCTTCTTGCCTCCGTTGTCTATTTTTATCCTTCCTAACCACGTTTTTCGCTCTACTTTTCTTCCGTGAACTGCGTCACCCACCATCCTTATCTGCATACTCTCTCAGCTATACCATATGTCAATCTATCTCCTCCGCTAATGAGTAAAATCAGCGTGTGGTGCGTAGCGGTGGATACATTTTTGTTGTACTTTTCATCCAACAACACAAGACCAGCAAACATAACATACAAGTTTATAGTATTCCTATAATACCAAAAAATCTAATTCCTACATTTTTAAGGATCCTGTAATCATAGGAATCCAGAAAAATCCTAATAACCAAACATGCCCTTAGGACATGTTTGTTTTGCAAGATTTCACTGGATTGGACTGGTGTTTTGATTCCAACGTTTGAAATCTTACATTTGGTTTATCAGAGTAGGAAAATGCAAGAAATATAATATTTTTTGCCATGCACAAACTGCGTGAGTCCATTTTCCATTTCAGCATTGTTGGACGTCGTCGTCCAACAGTGACCGTCTCCTCTTGGGCCCAGGGTCTCGCCTTTTTTCTGCCAGTTCCGCATCCATTCATTGCTTTTTGCCTCTGTCGTCCGTTCTTATCCTTCCTACTCACGTTTTTGGATCTACTTTTATTCCATGAATTGTGTCACCCGCCTTTCTTATCTGCACACTCTCTCAGCTATACCATATATCATTCTCTCTCCTCTGCTAACGAGTAAAATCAGCGTGTGATGCACAACAATGGATACATTGTTGTTGTACTTTTCATCCAACAACACAAGACCAGCAGACCAAACATAACATACTAGTTTATAGTATTCCTATAATACCAGAAATCTGATTCCTGCATTCTAAGAATCATGTAATCATAGGAATTAAGACAAATCCTAATAACTAAAAATGCCCTTAGGCCATGTCTGTTTTGCTGGATTTTGCTGGATTAGACTAGAGTTTTGATCCTAGTGTCTGGAATCTTACATTTGGTTTATCGTAGCAGGAAAATGCAAGAAATACAAGATTTTTTTTGTCATGCACAAACTGCGGGAGTCCTTTTTCCATTTCAAAACTACTGGACATCATCATCTAACAGTGACCGTCTCATCTCATGCTCGGGGTCTCACCTTTTTTCTGTCAGTTCCTCGTCCATTCATTGCTTTTTACCTCCGTCGTCTGTTCTTATCATGCCTACCCACGTTTTCACTCTACTTTTCTTCTGTGAATTGCATCACCTGCCTTCTTTATCTACATACTCTCTCAGCTATACCATATGTCATTCTCTCTCCTCCGCTAATGAGTAAAATCAGTGTGTGGTGCGTAATGGTGGATACATTTTTGTTGTACTTTTCATCCAGCAACACAAGACCAGCAGACCAAACATAACATACTAGTTTACAATATTCCTATAATACCAGAAAATCTAATTCCTACATTCCAAGAATCCTATAATCACACGAATCTAGACAAATCCCTTAGGGCATGTTTGTTTTGCAGTATTTTGCTGGATTGGATAGGAGTTTTGATCCCATCGTCTGAAATCTTACGTTTGGTTTATCGGAGCAGGAAAATGTAAGAAATACATGATTTTTGCCATGAACAAACTACGGGAGTCCATTTTCCATTTCAAAACTATTGGACGTTGTCATCCAGTAGTGACTGTCTCCTCTCGGGCTCGGGGTCTCGCCTTTTTTCCGTCAGTTCCTCATCCATTCAATGCTTTTTGCCTCCGTCGCCCGTTCTTATCCTGCCTACACACATTTTTTGCTCTACTTTTCTTCCGTGCATCACCCACCTTCCTTATCTGCATACTCTCTCAACTATACCATATGTCATTCTCTCTTCTTTTCTAATGAGTAAAATCAACGTGTGGTGCAAAGCGGTGGATAAATTTTTGTTGTACTTTTCATCCAACAACACAAGACCAGTAGACCAAATATAACATACTAGTTTACAGTATTCCTATAATACCAGAAAATCTAATTCGTGCATTCCAAGAATCATGTAATCATAGGAATCTAGACAAATCCTAATAACCAAACATGCCCTTAGGGCATGTTTGTTTTGCAGGATTGGACTCGAGTTTTGATCCCAGCGTATGAAATCTTACGTTTCATTTATCAGAGCAGAAAAATGCAACAAATACTGGATTTTTTCCATTAAAAAACAGCGGGAGTCCATTTTCCATTTCAAAACTACTGGACGCCGTCATCCAGCAGTGACCGTCTCCTCTCGGGTTTCGGGTCTCACTTTTTTTTCTTCTGTCAGTTCCTCGTCCATTCATTACTTTTTGCCTTCGTCTTCCGTTCTTATCCTGCCTACCCACTTTTTCGCTCTACTTTTCTTCTTTAAATTGCGTCACCCACCTTCCTAATCTACATACTCTATCAGCTATACCATCTGTCATTCTCTCTCCACCACTAATGGGTAAAATCAACGTGTTGTACGCAACGGTGGATACATTTTTGTTGTACTTTTCATCCAGCAACACAAGACCAGCAGACCAAATATAACATACTAGTTTACAGTATTCCTATAATACCAGAAAATCTAATTCCTGCATATCAAGAATCCTGTAATCATAGGAATCCAGACAAATCCTAATAACCTATTTTGTAGGATTTCGCTAGATTGGACTAGAAATTTTGATCCCAGGTTCTAAAATCTTACATTTGGTTTATCAGAGCAGGAAAATGCCAGAAATATAGGATTTATTGCCATGCACAAACTGTGGGAGTCCATTTTTCATTTCAAAACTACTGGATGTCGTCATCCAGCAGTGACCGTCTCCTCTTGGTTTCGGGGTCTCACCTTTTTTCCATTAGTTCCTCATCCATTCATTGCTTTTTGCCTCCGTCGTCCGTTCTTATCCTGCCTATCCACATTTTTTGCTCTACTTTTCTTTCATGAATTGCATCACACGCCTTCCTTATCTGCATATTCTCTTTGCTATACCATCTATCATTCTCTCTTTTCTAATAATGAGTAAAATCAATGTGTGGTGCATAGCGGTGGATACATTTTATTTGTACTTTTCATCCAGCAATACAAGACCAGCAGACCAAACATAACATACTAGTTTATAGTATACTATAATACCATAAAATCTGATTCCTACATTCCAAGAATCATGGAATCATAGGAATCCAGACAAATACTAATAACCAAACATGCCCGTAGGGCATGCTTGTTTTGTAGGATTTTGCTGGATTGGACAAGAGATTTGATCCCAGCGTATGAAATCTTATGTTTGGTTTATCGAAGCAGGAAAATGCAAGAAATACAAGATTTTTCGCCATGCACAAACTGCGAGAGTCCATTTTCCATTTCAAAACTGCTAGACGTCGTCGTCCAACAGTGACCGTCTCCTTTCAGGCTCGGGGTCTCACCTTTTTTTCGTCAGTTCCTTGTCCATTTATTGCTTTTTGCCTCTGTCATCCGTTCTTATCCTGCCTACCCACATTTTTTGCTCTACTTTTCTTCCGTGAATTGTGTCACCCGCCTTCCTTATCTGCATAATCCCTCTACTAACGAGTAAAATCAGTGTGTGGTGCACAACGGTGGATACATTTTTGTTGTACTTTTCATCCAGCAACACAAGACCAGTAGACCAAACATAACATACCAGTTTACAGTATTCCTATAATAACAGAAAATCTAATTCTTACATTCCAAGAATCCTATAATCATAGGAATCCATTGTTTTGTAGGATTTCGCTGGATTGGACTGGAGTTTTAATCCCAGCGTCTGAAATCTTATGTTTGGTTTATCGGAGCAGGAAAATGCAAGAAATACATGATATTTTGTCATGCACAAATTGCGGGAGTCCATTTTCCATTTCAAAACTGCTGGATGCCGTCGTCCAGCAGTGACCGTCTCCTCTCGGGCTCGGGGTCTCGCCTTTTTTCTGTCAGTTCCTCATCCATTAATCGTTTTTGCCTCCGTCATCCGTTCTTATCCTGCCTACTCACGTTTTTCGCTCTACTTTTCTTCTGTGAATTGCGTTACCCACCATCCTTATCTGCATACTCTCTCAGCTATACCATATGTCATTCTCTCTCCTCTGCTAACGAGTAAAATCAGCGTGTGGTGTGCAGCGGTGGATACATTTTTGTTGTACTTTTCATCCAGCAACACAAGACCTGCAGACCAAACATAACATACTAGTTTACATTATTCCTATAATACCAAAAAATCTAATTCCTGCATTCCAAGAATCCTGTAATCATAGGAATCCAGACAAATTCTAATAACCATGTTTGTTTTGCAGGATTTTGCTGGATTGGACTGGAGTTTTGATCCCAACGTCTGAAATCTTAGGTTTGGTTTATCGGAGTAGGACAATGCCAGAAATACAAGATTTTTTGCCGTGCACAAACTGCGGGAGTCCATTTTCCATTTCAAAACCGGTGGACGCCATCGTCCAGCAGTGACTGTCTCCTCTTGGGCTCGGGGTCTCACCTTTTTTCTATCAGATCCTAGACCTGTCAAACTGGGTCAAAATCCGCGGGTGCCCTTGGGTCGACCCGTTTAAGTTGGGTTTGGGTCCTAAAATTTACCACCCGCTGGAAAACACCCAGACCCATACCCACCCGTTTAACTAGCGGGTTTCATGGGCAATCCACGGGCACCCGCGGGTGACCCGCTTTATTACACTGATTTTATTAATAAAAATAATTATATAAGATTTAGTTATCAGTAAAAAAATATACACATGTTGCATATATGAAACTTGCCGCTTGCGTGCGTTTACGTCCAAGCCACTACCACTTGGTAGTAATAGGTAATATATATATATATATATATATATATATATATATATATATTTGAAGTCTAGTAATAGGTAATATTAAATATGTCTTGTACTCTTATCTCAAATTTTAAACCACAACCAAGTTAACAAAACACATAGATTGGTTTATAATATTTTTTACTCATTAAATAGTTTGTAAAATTTATTCTTTTGTATTATTTTGTGAGAATGGGAGGCATACATAAGGTTGTGTCATCGTCATACTACAAATTAAAAGGGTGTGGAGTTGTTGGTTGTATCATTTTCATATTGAAAATTAAAAAGGGCGTCGAGTTATTGGTTGTCATCTTCATACTGCATAATAAAAGAATGTGGAGTTGCTGTTTGGAACATGCCAAAGTTTTAGTCTTTTTTCAGTTCTCTAATTTAACCCCATCTCATTTGGATGCCTCCTTCATAATATACGTTGTTCAATTAATGTTTAGTTGTTTGGTATAGGTGGTCCTCGCTATTTAAAAGATGTATGTTTTTGAGTTAAGCTTCTAAAATCTGTATTATATTTGCTGTTCTAGCATCTATACAATACTGGTAATTAATTCAGCCAGTCGGAGGTTTTTCTTTACTAGCATGTATCATCTCTGTCCATGGGTGTATTGTTGTTTGATGCTCTTCTTATAGAAAAATTTTGGACAAATAAAAAAGGTTTACATGTCAATGTGATTGTTTTGTGGCATATCTTATGTAAACAAACATTAGCATGGTAATTTTTTTAAATTTATATGGGCACCCGCGGGCAACCCGCAACCTACTGGGTCGGGTTTGGATTTTTCTTTCTTCCACCCATTTAGAACTGTGTCTTTTTGACCCGCACCCGCGAGACCCAAACCCACAACGACCCAACCCAAATCCAACCCACCCACCCGTTTGACAGGTCTATCAGATCCTCGTCCATTCATTGTTTTTTGCCTCCGTTGTCCGTTCTTATCCGGTCTACCCATGTTTTTCGCTCTACTTTTCTTCCGTGAATTGTGTCACCCGCCTTCCTTATCTGCATACTCTCTCTGCTATACCATATATCATTCTCTCTCCTCCTCTAACGAGTAAAATCAGCGTGTGGTGCGCAACGGTGGACACATTTTTGTTGTACTTTTCATTTAGAAACACAAAACCAACATACCAAACATAGCATACTAGTTTACAATATTCCTATAATACCAGAAAATCTAATTCCTACATTCCAAGAATCCTGTAATCATAGGAATCCAGACAAATCCTAATAACTTGTTTTGTAGGATTTCACTAGATTGGACTGGAGTTTTGATCCCAGCATTTGAAATCTTACGTTTGGTTTATCAGAGCAGGAAAATGCAAGAAATACATGATTTTTTGCCATGCACAAACTGCGGGAGTCTATTTTCCATTTCAAAACTGCTAGACGTCGTCGTCCAGAAGTGACCATCTCCTCTCAGGGTCTCACCTTTTTTTCATCAGTTCCTCATCCATTCATTGCTTTTTGCCTCCGTCGTCCGTTCTTATCCTACCTACCCACGTTTTTCGCTCTACTTTTCTTCCGTGAATTGCGTCACCCTCCTTCCTGATCTGCATACTCTCTCAGCTATTTCATATGTCATTCTCTCTCCTCCACTAACGAGTAAAATCACTGTGTGGTGCGTAGTGGTGGGTAAATTTTTGTTGTACTTTTCATCCAGCAACACAAGACCAGTAGACCAAACATAACATACTAGTTTACATTATTACTATAATACCAAAAAATCTAATTCCTGCATTCCAAGAATCTAGTAATCATAGGAATCCAAAAAAATCCTAATAACCAAACATGCCCTTAGGGCATGTTTGTTTTGTAGGATTTCACTGGATTGGATAGGAGTTTTTATCCCAGCGTCTGAAATCTTATGTTTGGTTTATCAGAGCAGGAAAATGCAACAAATACATGATTTTTTGCCATGCACAAACTGCTGGAGTCCATTTTCCATTTCAAAACTACTGGACGCCACCGTCCAATAGTGCCCGTCTCCTCTCGGGCTCGGGGTCTCACATTTTTTCTGTCAATTCCTTGTCCATTCATTGCTTTTTGCCTCCATCATCCGTTCTTATCATGTCTACCCATGTTTTTCACTCTACTTTTCTTCTGTGAATTTCGTCACCAGCCTTCCTTATTTGTGTACTCTCTTAGCTATACCATCTTTCATTCTCTCTCCTCTTCTAATGAGTAAAATCACTTTGTGGTTTGCAGCGGTGGATACATTTTTGTTGTAGTTTTCATCCAGCAACACAAGACCAGCAGACCAAACATAACATACTAGTTTACAATATTCTTACAATACCAGAAAATCTAATTCCTGCATTTCATGAATCCTGTAATACTAGGAATCCAGACAAATCCTAATAACGAAACATGCCCTTAGGGCATGTTTGTTTTGCATGATTTCACTCGATTGGGCTGGAGTTTTGATCCCAGCGTCTGAAATCTTACGTTTGGTTTATCAGAGCAAGAAAATGCAAGAAATACATGATTTGTTGCCATGCACAAACTACGAGAGTCCATTTTCCATTTCAAATATGCTGGATGCCTTCATCCAGGAGTGACTGTCTCCTCTCGGCCTCGAGGTCTTGCCTTTTTTCTGTCAGTTCCTCATCCATTCATTGCTTTTTGCCTCCATCATCCATTCTTATCCTGCCTACCCACATTTTTCACTCTACTTTTCTTCCGTGAATTGTGTCACCCACCTTCCTTATCTGCATACTCTCTTAGCTATACCATCTATCATTCTATCTCCTCCGATAATGAGTAAAATCAGTGTGTGGTGCATAGCGGTGGATACATATTTTTTGTACTTTTCATCCAGCAAAACAAGACCGGTAGACCAAACATAACATACTAGTTTACAATATTCATATAATACCAAAAAAATCTAATTCCTACATTCTAAGAATCTTGTAATCATAGGAATCCATTGTTTTGTAGGATTTCGCTGGATTGGACTGGAGTTTTGATCCCAACATCTGAAATCTTACATTTGGTTTATCGGAGCAGGAAAATGCAAGAAATATAGGATTTTTTGCCATGCACAAACTGCGGGAGTCCATTTTCCATTTCAAAACTACTGGACGCCGTCGTCCAGCAGTGACCGTCTCCTCTCGGGCTAGGGATCTCACCTTTTTTCCCATAGTTCCTCGTCCATTCATTACTTTTTGCCTCCGTCGTCTGTTCTTATCCTTCCTACCCACATTTTTCGCTCTACTTTTCTTTCGTGAATTGCGTCACCCGCCATCCTTATCTACATACTCTATCAGCTATACCATATGTTATTCTCTCTCCTCCGTTAATGAGTAAAATCAGCGTGTGGTGCGCAGCAGTGGATACATTTTTTTGTACTTTTCATCCAGCAACATAAGACCCGTAAACTAAACATAACATACAAGTTTACAGTATTCCTATAATACCATAAAATCTAATTTCTGCATTCTAAGAATCCTATAATCATAGGAATCTGAACAAATCCTAATAACCAAACATGCCCTTAGGGCATGTTTGTTTTGCAGGATTTCACTGGATTGGACTGGAGTTTTGATCCCAGCGTATGAAATCTTACGTTTGGTTTATCAGAGTAGGAAAATGTAAGAAATACAAGATTTTTTGCCATTCACAAACTGCGGGAGTCCATTTTCCATTTCAAAACTACTGGACGTTGTCGTCCAGCAGTGATAGTCTCCTCTCAGGCCTGGGGTCTTGCCTTTTTTATGCCAGTTCCTCGTACATTCATTGCTTTTTGCCTCAGTCATCCGTTCTTATCCTTCCTACTCACATTTTTGGCTCTACTTTTGTTCCATTAATTGTGTCACCCGCCTTCCTTATCTGCACACTCTCTCATCTATACCATATATCATTATCTCTCCTCCTTTAACGAGTAAAATCAGCGTGTGGTGCGCAGTGGTGGATACATTATTGTTGTACTTTTCATCCAGCAACACAAGACCAGTAGATCAAACATAACATACTAGTTTACAATATTCCTATAATACTAGAAATCTAATTCCTACATTCCAAGAATCCTATAATCATAGGAATTTGGACAAATCCTAATAACTAAAAATGCCCTTAGGGCATGTTTGTTTTGCAGGATTTCACTGGATTGGACTGGAGTTTTGATCCTAGTGTCTGAAATTTTACGTTTGGTTTATCGTAGCAGGAAAATGCGAGAAATATAGGATTTTTATCATGCACAAACTGCGGGAGTCCATTTTCCATTTCAAAACTGCTGGACGCCGTCATCCAGTAGTGACCGTCTCCTCTCGGTCTCAGGGTCTCGCTTTTTTCCGTCAGTTCCTCGTCCATTCATTACTTTTTTCCTTCGTCGTCCGTTCTTATCCTGCCTACCCATATTTTTCGATCTAATTTTCTTCCGTGAATTGTGTCACCTGCCATCCTTATCTGCATACTCTCTCAGCTATACCATATGTCATTCTCTCTCCTATGCTAACGAGTAAAATCAGTGTGTGGTGCGCAGCAGTGGATACATTTTTGTTGTACTTTTCATCTAGCAACACAAGACCAGCAGACCAAACATAACATACTAGTTTACAATATTCCTATAATACCAGAAAATCTAATTCATGCATTCCAAGAATCCTATAATCACAGGAATCCATACAAATCCTAATAATAAAACATGCCCTTAGGGCATGTTTGTTTTGTAGGATTTCACTGGATTGGACTAGAGTTTTGATCCCAGCGTCTGAAATTTTATGTTTGGTTTATCTTTACAGGAAAATGCAAGAAATACAAGATTTTTTGCCATGCAAAAACTGCAGGAGTCCATTTTCCATTTCAAAACTACTAGATGTCGTCGTATAGTAGTGACCGTCTCCTCTCGGGCCCCGGGTCTCACCTTTTTTCCGTCAGTTCCTTGTCCATTCAATGCTTTTTGCCTTCGTCGCCCGTTCTTATCCTGCCTACCCACATTTTTCGCTCTACTTTTCTTTAGTGAATTGCATCACCTGCCATCCTTATCTGCATACTCTCTCAGCTATACCATCTGTCATTCTCTCTCCTCCGCTAACGAGTAAAATCAATGTGTGGTGCAAAGTGGTGGATACATTTTTGTTGTACTTTTCATCCAGCAACACAAGACCAGCAGACCAAACATAACATACTAGTTTACAATATTCCTTTTTTTGGTCGGTAAAAAACTTGTGTTACTATTAAATGAAATCCAAAACTTTGGGTACATAAGAGCACCCCTTGCAACCCAGGATGTGAATCCAGACAATCACTAGAGGCCTAAAGAAGACCACCTAAAAAGTAGAAAGAGAAAAGATGAAAACCACAAGTCCTATGCTAGCAACTACCACGCAGTTGTAGAGTTGCCTACAAATGACTCAAAACCACTAACAGTATGTCCACCTTCAAAATGTGGCATCAAACCGCCCGAAACAACCTTATACTACAAGGGAAGTTAGCATCATCCAAGGGTCAACCATCGATAGACTCGAATCTACAACCAGGAAAGCAACCAAGAAAACCAGAGACAGAACTAAGAAGCACATCCAATGGTCATGACAAACAGCTTATGTCCATGAAAGGGAAGCCCCCCTGTCCTCCATATGCAATATGCTCATCTATCTGAAAGAATGGATTTCAAGAACACTTCCAATCATCTTCATCAGTCGTCATCACACCCATCTTAGGAACCTTTAGCAGCAACCTGCAACCATCCAGGAAGCAAGCAGTACCCGAGTCGAACACCTTGAAGGTGTTCCAACACATAATAATAGGAAGGCCCAAAGAGAAGAAGAAGCCTTCCACCCCCCTTGAACGCAACCCACACGAGGCTAGCCTACTGCTTGAAACAGAGGTGCCTATCTCCTTGATCAGAGAACCAGACTGGATGAGAATATAGCTCAACCAGTTTCTTGTAGCTAAAGAGAGACCCCCTCTAGGAGAGGACCTCGGCCAGGACCCAGAACCCCTGTTTGCACAGAGGGATATCACTGAGCACCTTGCGAGTATTCCAAACGCAGCAGCAGGGGTCACCTTTCTTATGCCAGGTAAGTGCCAATGTACCTCAACCACCCAACAGCCAGCAATAGCATCCAGTAGTGATTGTTGACTCAAGGTCAATTAGGTCAATGTTGACTCACGTCTAAATTGACTAAACCCATGTTTTGATGATGACTAACCATTCCACATTTTGGTGTCTAATGTCTCTACTTGAGTAATTTCAGATTATGTATAGACACACTCCAAATGCCCTAACTTGCGCATCTCAAATTGGAGAAAAGACAAGTCAAAGTCATACAAGTGCACATTTTTGTAATATGATGTATATCCATTAGAATCATGTTGTAAATCACTTGTAATGATTGTATGACTTGTAATTAAGCTTAGAAAAATATCAGTAACACTTAGATCGAATATTAGAGCACTTTAAATGCATCTTTGAAAATCAATTACAGACACTTGGTCGGTCCAGTTTCCCACCCTGAAACTCGACCGATCAACCTTGATCGATTTTCTAAAGATTGCATCGATCGAGTTGTGCACTCACAGAACTCGACCGATTGGGTAGTAGGCCATTTCCAGTTGAATGGTCGGTCGAGTTTCCTCAGGACAAACTCGACCGATCCTTTGAACATCAGTTTGCCTCCTACTTGATCGGTCGAGTTACACCCATAGAAACTCGACCGATTGCACTGTACGGAAAAGTGCAGAAAAGTGTTTATAGCTGTTGTTGAGTTGCAACAAGTGAAAATAGATCTGTTGTAAGCCACAAAATGGCTAGTTTTTGTTCATAAGTGTTCCCAAAGGCTAAGAGGCATCCCCAACTATATATAGGACCCCTTGGGCTTCATTCCAAGGTTGAGCATTCATTGCAAACTCTTTGTGAGGTTCCTATTCTATAGTTGAGTGCTTCCTACAACCTCCTCTCTCTCTCTAAGCTTAATTACTTGCTACATCCATTAGAGTGAGTAGGAAATCTGTAAGAGAGCTAGTCCTACATGTATATCTTGTGAGGCTCTCACTTCCACCACCTCCACTTCTCTCATTTGCAATCATGAAGATGAAGGTTCTCTCTCTTGTCCAAGAGAGGTGAAGAAGAACAAGGGAAGGCATCCCTTGGTGAAGATCAAGGCTAAAGACTTGGAGCTAGAGTGGGTAAGCCCTTGGAGAAGGCAGAAGACTCAAGCTCAAGTGGGTAAGACCTTGGTGGAAGCTTCTCTGAGTTAAGGTGAAGTCAAAGGCAGAAGATCCAAGAAGAGTGGGTAATTCCTGCAAGGCCGAAGACTTGTGCAAGAGTGGGTAAGTCCTTGGAGAAGGCCGAAGACTCTTACAAAGTGGGTAAGTCCTTGGTAAGGTTGAAGACTCTTTGTATTGGATAGGTAAGTCCTTTGTTGGTCATGTATTGTAAGTCTTATAAGTGAATATAAGAGTGCAATTGTTGGAAGTCCTAGAGGTTGACCTCTCTAGGCAAGTGGACTGACACACTTCTAGTTTGAAGTGTGGAACCACTCTAAATAGATTGTCTAATTGGTGCATGTTCAATCTCTCTTATCCTTGCTATGCATGATTTAGTTGCACTCAAATTGCCTATTTAGCAACCTTATCTTGTCATATATTTTGAAGGTTTAATGAGTTTTGTTTAAGTGCTTTCAGCTCTATTCACCCCCCCTCTAGAGCATCCAATCACCCATCTAGGATCCAACAAGTGGTATCAGAACGGGTCTTCTCCAAGCATACTTCAACAAGTAGGAGAAGATGGGTGACTACCAAGGAGGGAGAATCGGCCTACCAATCTTTAATGGGAGCAATTTCCTCTATTGGAGAAGAAGGCTTCAATTCTACATCTAAGGATCAAGTTTTGAGATGTGGCAAATGGTGAATAGCCCATACATGTAACCAAAGACAAAGATTGAAGAATGGGATGAAGTCGCCTTGATGAAAGCAACCTTGAATTCTAGAGCAATGCACATCTTATATGCCTCCATGACCCCCACCGAGTTCAACCGGATTTCCTCTTGTGAGACGGCCTATGAGGTATGGAGAAAGCTTTGCATCACTTATGAAGGGACAGATCAAGTGAAGGAAAGCAAAGTCTACATGCTCAAAGGGTTGCTTGAGAACTTCAAGATGGGAAAGGAGGAGAGCATAACCAACATGTACTCAAGGCTCAACACCATCTTGAATGGTCTTGCTATTCTAGGACATCCTATGTCTAGTGGAGAGATCAACTCAAAGATCCTTAGAACTCTCCCCAAGAGGTGGGAATCCAAGGTGACTTCTATTGAAGAAGCAAGGTCACTTAGGGATATTCCTATTGAAGATCTCATTAGAAATCTACAAGCACATGAAGCCACACTTGACAAGAGGGAGGAATTAGAAAGACAAGAGGAGAAAGAACTCAAGAAAATGAAGAAGGCTGAAATCAAAGCTCAAATCAAGGCTATTGTTGGTCAAGCTTCTCCATCCTCTCAAGTTGAAGAAGATGCCATGTACTCCAAGGGTAGACTCTACAAAGGCAAGTACTCCTCCATCCGGTGCTTCACATGTGGAAAGAAGGGTCACTACAAGGAAGATTGCCCACAAGGCAAAAAGACCCATCTTCGCAAGAAGGAGAAATGGCAATCAAGCTCAAGTGGCTCCTCCAACTCAAGCTCAAGTGAAGATTCATGTGAAGGATCAAGCTCAAGCTCTAGTGATGAAGGAGAATGCCATTTTGCCCTTATAGCGTCAACAAGTGAAGACTCAAGTGAGGTAAATCTAGACTCTTTAGATAAAGAATCTTTAATTGCTATTATTCATGATATTTGTGCCTCTTATAAGTCTTCTAAAAAGAAAAAGAAAAAGCTTGCTAAAATTGTTGATAATTTGCATATAGAACTAGATGATCTTGAATATGCTAATTCTTGCTTGCTTATTGATAAAAATGATTGTCTTAGCCAAGTAGACTCTCTTAAACTTGAAAATGCTAGTTTACTTGATAAGATTAAATTTCTAGAAGCTCAACCTCTCATGCCTAGTTCTAATGAAGAGCATACTTTAATTATTGATTCTCTCATGCATGATATTGATGTTCTTAAATCTGAAAACAAGGACAAAGATTTTGTTTTGCATGAATTAGAAATAGAAAATGCCTCCTTACTTTCTAAAATCAATGGGCATGAATCTTGTTCTAGTTCTACTAATAGAGAGAATGATCCTGCTGCTCTTCATATTAATAGAGATTCTTGTTTAACTAAAGCTCTTTGCCTAGAAAATGATCTTTTACATGCTAGAGATAATATCAATAATTTGTCTTCTACTATTGCTTCTCTTAAGCATGATAATGACAGTTTGAGATCATCTTTGCAAAGATTCTTAGTTGGTAAAAAGAGTCTTAATGACATCCTACACCATACTACTAAACAAATTGGTAGACATGGTTTAGGGTATGATAGTAGTCAAGGGAACAATAAAGATAAAGGACCTCCATTATTCCATGGAGAATCCTCTAGTTCCAAGACTATGGGCACATGCAACTATTGCAATGAATTAGGTCATTATTCTAATTGTTGTCCTTTTAGGAAAGCACCCAAAATAAATAGGATTTGGGTTGCTAAACTAACCCCTCCGGACCCAAAAATATGATTGGGGACCATTTCATCTTTCTTCTTGTAGGTACTTGCAAATGGATTGATTTGAGCCACTAATTTGCAAATTGACTTCTCAATCCACATGAAATAAGAAAGGTGAGATGTGTAGAGAGTGAAAATAAGTGGAAAAGGAAATGGTAAGCACAAATGTAAATGTTTTATTGCTTATAACCTATCCTAACTTGTTTTTGTCAAGTTAGTGTGCACTATACATATGGTTTTTGAGTCAAAAGTGGTATTTTGTGTTTCTCTTCACACTCTTGCTCAAAAACAAATTCTAATGCTTCTATAGTGCATTACTAACTTGCTTAGACATGTTTGGATATTGTTTGTATTTTTAGCATGCCTTTAAATATGTTTTTATGAAATATATGTGCTCTTTGACAGCTGGTCTGTCGGTCGAGTTTGACCTAGTGAAACTCGACCGATGGGCACCAATGGGTGTTGCCAACAGCTGTCATCGGTCGAGTTGACAATGCACAGAACTCGACCGATAACACTGTGCACAGAATATACATTTGGCTTATTGGATGAGAATTTCTCTCTCAACTAGATTTTCTCAACCAATAGCCTTATTCTTTGGCACTCTCATTTGGTACCTTTATATATGCATATTGCCATGTTCTAAATTGCCTATCTTGCTTACAACTCTATCTCTCTAATTGCTCTAATTTGGCATATCTATATCTTGCAATTACTTGCTTTGAGTTGTTTTGCAGGTTTTGATGACGATCTCTTTGGATCTCTTAGTTGTGTCTAAAATTGCTTCCGTTGTACTCTAACTTGCTACATCTCTCTAGGTGTATATCTTGTTTTGATACAACCTTGAGGTTCTTAGGGGTAATCATCTTATGGTAAGGATGCATATCTAGTGAGTTATATCCTTTCATGATTATAAAATTGCTTATCTCCTTGTTTGGATATATCTCTACATCTAATCATAGCTTGTTTTATCTTGTATATCCTTTGGTATCTCTTGCTATGATCTAGATCCTACTAGTAGTCCTAACTTGTGATATCATCTACTAGTAGTTCATATACATGTAGTTCTAACCCTGTTTATAATTGCCATCTTTGCTCATCTATATGCTATGCTTGTATCTTATCTCATACATGCTCAAGATTGTTCCTTGAATTGCATATGTACTATCTTGAGTTGCTTGCATAACATTGTGATACAGGGTACATAGATCTACATTATATGTAGAAATTGGAGTATTTTTGGATTTTATGCAGATTTTGCTCCAGTTTCAATTTTTGGTGCAAGGCTAGTGTTTTTCATGCAGAAACAACCTTCTGAGCAAGACTCATTGCGCCGCCATGAGCTCCGATGGTTTTTGATCAAATTCCATCATCTTGAGGGTCAAAATTGCACTTTATTATTTTTCTGCAGCACTTTATCTTGCATTTTGGGGTGTTCAAGTATATGCTTTAACTTGCTTTTCTTTCTATGCTTGGACAAGCCCCTATCTGTGCTCTTCTACTCTCCTTATATATATTTGTGTTATCTCCTTTCTCTTTAACAAGTGATGTTTCTTACTTTCTTCATAACCCCTCTTTTTGAAATGACAAAGGGGGAGAAAGGTATGTCTTCTTTTAAAAGAGGAAGAAGGCATGTCTTACATAAAGAAGAGAAAAATGTTCATGTAAAGGGAGAAGGTAAAGGGGAGAAGACATATATGTGTAGAACATATATGAGTAGAAGACATAGTTTCTATAAATGTTATGAAAGATAACCATGCAGGAGAAATAGCATCAATTGAGGGGGAGTATGAGAACTCCATGCACATCAATTGAGGGGGAGCATATGAGCTTAGTCCTATTGAAACCCCTAGGTTTCTCCAAAGGTATGATTTTACTTAAAAGCTTTCAATACATTTATGGAATGGTTTGTCATCTTTAAAAAGGGGGAGAATGTTGACTCAAGGTCAATTAGGTCAATGTTGACTCACGTCTAAATTGACTAAACCCATGTTTTGATGATGACTAACCATTCCACATTTTGGTGTCTAATGTCTCTACTTGAGTAATTTCAGATTATGTATAGACACACTCCAAATGCCCTAACTTGCGCATCTCAAATTGGAGAAAAGACAAGTCAAAGTCATACAAGTGCATGTTTTTGTAATATGATGTATATCCATTAGAATCATGTTGTAAATCACTTGTAATGATTGTATGACTTGTAATTAAGCTTAGAAAAATATCATAAACACTTAGATTGAATATTAGAGCACTTTAAATGCATCTTTGAAAATCAATTACAGGCACTTGGTCGGTCCAGTTTCCCACCCTGAAACTCGACCGATCAACCTTGATCGATTTTCTGAAGATTGCATCGGTCGAGTTGTGCACTCACAGAACTCGACCGATTGGGTAGTAGGCCATTTCCAGTTGAATGGTCGGTCGAGTTTCCTCAGGACAAACTCGACCGATCCTTTGAACATCGGTTTGCCTCCTACTTGATCGGTCGAGTTACACCCATAGAAACTCGACCGATTGCACTGTACGGAAAAGTGCAGAAAAGTGTTTCTAGCCGTTGTGGAGTTGCAACAAGTGAAAATAGATCTGTTGCAAGCCACAAAACGGCTAGTTTTCGTTCATAAGTGTTCCCAAAGGCTAAGAGGCATCCCCAGCTATAAATAGGACCCCTTGGGCTTCATTCCAAGGTTGAGCATTCATTGCAAACTCTTTGTGAGGTTCCTATTCTATAGTTGAGTGCTTCCTATAGCCTCCTCTCTCTCTCTAAGCTTAATCACTTGCTACATCCATTAGAGTGAGTAGGAAATCTGTAAGAGAGCTAGTCCTACATGTATATCTTGTGAGGCTCTCACTTCCACCACCTCCACTTCTCTCATTTGCAATCATGAAGATGAAGGTTCTCTCTCTTGTCCAAGAGAGGTGAAGAAGAATAAGGGAAGGCATCCCTTGGTGAAGATCAAGGCTAAAGACTTGGAGTTAGAGTGGGTAAACCCTTGGAGAAGGCAGAAGACTCAAGCTCAAGTGGGTAAGACCTTGGTGGAAGCTTCTCCGAGTTAAGGTGAAGTCAAAGGCAGAAGATCCAAGAAGAGTGGGTAATTCCTACAAGGCCGAAGACTTGTGCAAGAGTGGGTAAGTCCTTGGAGAAGGCCGAAGACTCTTGCAAAGTGGGTAAGTCCTTGGTAAGGTTGAAGACTCTTTGTATTGGATAGGTAAGTCCTTTGTTGGTCATGTATTGTAAGTCTTATAAGTGAATATAAGAGTGCAATTGTTGGAAGTCCTAGAGGTTGACCTCTCTAGGCAAGTGGACTGACACACTTCTAGTTTGAAGTGTGGAACCACTCTAAATAGATTGTCTAATTGGTGCATGTTCAATCTCTCTTATCCTTGCTATGCATGATTTAGTTGCACTCAAATTGCCTATTTAGCAACCTTATCTTGTCATATATTTTGAAGGTTTAATGAGTTTTGTTTAAGTGCTTTCAGCTCTATTCACCCCCCCTCTAGAGCATCTAATCACCCATCTAGGATCCAACAGTGATGACGAAGGATCTACCCTCTGCAAGTTGAGGACCCCAGAACTGAAGGCACCGCTACGAAGGGAGTGCCACCGCCAGACATGGCGATGTAGCGCCAGTCGACCCAGGAGCAAGCTCCGTAGGTCATGAAGTAGCATGTGCTAATTCATGCATTCCAAGAATCCTGTAATCATAGGAATCTAGACAAATCCTAAAAACCAAACATGCCCTTAGGGCATGTTTGTTTTGTCGGATTTCACTCGATTGGATTGGAGTTTTGATCCCATCGTCAGAAATCTTATGTTTGGTTTATCAGAGCAGGAAAATGCTACAAATACAACATTTTTTGCCTTTCACAAACTGCGAGAGTCCATTTTCCATTTCAAAACTACTGGACGCCATCGTCCAGCAGTGACCGTCTCCTCTCGGGCTCAGGGTCTCACCTTTTTTCTGTCAGTTCCTCATCCATTCATTGCTTTTTGCCTCCATTGTCCGTTCTTATCCTTCCTACCCACTTTTTCGCTCTACTTTTCTTCTTTAAATTGCATCACCCGCCTTCCTTATCTGCATACTCTATCAACTATACCATATGTCATTCTCTCTCCTCCACTAACGGGTAAAATCAGTGTGTGGTGCGCAGCGGTGGATAGATTTTTGTTGTACTTTTCATCCAACAACACGAGACCAACATGCCAAACATAACATACACTACTAAAAAAAAGGTCTTTAACTATATAAAAAAATTGTAGCGAAAACCCCATATTTTGTAGCGAAAGGGTTTGACTACATATTTCTTTACACATACAAATTGTAGTATATGCTCGTATAGCTAAAGCCTTTAACTATATTTTTCAAATATGTAGTTAGATAATCCATTCGCTACAAATTCATATGTATCCAGAATTGTATCTAGATATTGTCCTTACATATTTAAATATAGGTATAATTATAGCTAAATGTATGCCTACAATTGTATATATAGTCAGTATGTAGCAAAAACATGAAGTTAATACAAATTATATGTAGTTAATGTGTAGGGAAAGGCAGCATAAACTGCACACATATATATGTAGTTGGATTATGCACTAGCTACATATGTAGTGCCACATATACATATATGTATATTTTGATTATTCATGTATTGTGTAATTAGTCTAGCTCTTTTAGTAACAAATTTGTAGTAGTTAGACCAAGTTATGCTCTTTATGCCAACAAACTTACTTTCATTTATACTGAAACATCAAATGTACATGGGGAGGACGTATACCTTGCCCCTATTACATAATGTGTACAAAGAAAAGGATATACATATACTAATAAATTCGGTGAGGTCTACATGCATCTTGGAAAAAGTGTATGTATCTTTCTCGACCAGTTTTAGAATCGTTGTTGTCTTCTCCTTTTGTTCAATGAGTTGGCGATAGCATGGGTTCTTGTGTTGCACAAAGTTGTGACCTTGTGACATGTTGGCCCTTCATCCAATTTCCTTGACAAGTGGGTCGATTTTGTTGAATGGAAGAAGTCTTGATTTGAAGATTGCAACATCACCCCTCATAGTGACATCTTTCTATTACAACTTGGACCATCCATAGATGTTCTAGGAATCTTCTTTGTACTCTATTTTGTTGGACTTGATCTAGACCCAAAGATGGATTCTTCTTTAGATATAAGTTGACATTGAGGCCTTTTTTATCCTGTATCATATATGTATCAAAATTGCAGTCATTGAATAGAATAATTATTTCATTCATTTTTAAGCTACACCTTACTCGCAATCTCTGTCATTCCTGCTCTTCCCTAAAAGTAGTACAATATTTAAGCATGGATAGAGTATGAACCTGCAATAGTTAATCACATAAAGAAAGGTAGATTACAATCACCCTAAGCATCAATATTAGAAAAGCAGACTTCATGTGTCTAAGATGTCCCCTAAAACTGAAATTGAAAGGACAAACCAATTTAAGGAGCTTACTACAAAGAAAGGAGAAAGGAACCTTGAATAACATTATGATCTTAATTGGTTTTATCCAAAGGAGAAGATACTAGAGTCTTCATTTTAGAGTATATTAGCTAGAAAGCATTTCACAAATATGTATTAGAGAGTCAGAAGTCACCTACTGCTAAGCTAGTACTCAACGTTCAAATACAGTTGTGGGATATTACTAAAGCCTTTACAATGGAGAGATGTACAATGGAGAATCCCAACATGACAAAAGATGAGACATGTCCCTCTCCTACAGTTAGTGGTGTATGTTTATACAACCATCAACCAATAACATTGCCTACAATGCACTAGCTATATTGTATGTTTTGAAGAACACCTAGAGGAACATTGAAAGCAATCTTGTTTAATTTGACAACATGTAAGGCTCACTAGACTAGAACAAAACCTGAATATGCTAATCACTGAAAACTACAGAGGAACATAGCATTATGATAGTTTTAGCAGTCCATGACCACTATTTGTCGATAGCAACAATTAAGAAACAGTTAGACATGATGCATGTACATGGAAACTACACTTTCAAGTGCCTAGTAATTTTGTATTTTGATGGCCTTCCCACACTAGGACTGTAGGTCTCTAATCAATGTTTGATCCCATGGAAACTAAGATGAAAAGTAAAAAGTACTAGACCTGCTACATATGGTAGATCAGTTCTTGTTGTTTGTTGTAGAGGTTGTAACAGCAGAAAAAAAAATTATGTTATTGACATACAATGGCCTGGTATCTTAAAAAGGTATTTTGAAGGATTGGCTTTGAATCAAGTCCATCACACATGGTGTCAGCTCAATGCTTTGGCTCGAATCAAACAACTAGGCACATGCAGTTGTAGATATTTGGTAGGATTCGTCAAGGGCCTATGCCTTGACAAGTGCATCCTTACTGAGATTGTACCCCTTTTCTAGCTTAGTCTTCACTACATCCTATGCAGCCATCAACGCTTCACTTGGGGTTGAAACAAAATTGTTATTACAAAAAAGTACTACTTTTTCCTAGAGAAAATATGAGATATTATTTGAAGATAGTCTTTGTTCTTTAGAAATCATGTTACATATAGGCTTGGACGAACCTAAACCAAGCACCAGGAGGCTGTGTTTTAGTTGAAGTCTCTCCAGAATCCTACCTTTTAGTGTTAGTTATCTGACTTGGAACTTTATAGGTCCAAAAAAGTAGTGTCATTAAGTGCCAGAGTCAGTAACAAATGATCTTTCAGTGATCATAGATGGCTAAAAGTGTCTCACATCAATGTACCTCTAATAATCCTGGAAATTGGATAACACATAAAAGAGGGTGATAAAGTCATAGACCAGATGGAGGGGTAACTTGAAGATATATTCATACATAATAACTATGTGGTAGAGTTAAGGGAGGGGCAATGGAGGATTTTCTGACAAAATTTTAGAACGACTTTTCACTCACAGATGCATATCTTTATGTGAAGAATTCTACACAATTTTTGACAAGACATAGAAACAATATATAGTAATACATTCACACAGTCCATGAGAAACTTATTTACCTTCTCCAATATAGAGCACCACCATCACTAACAATTACCTTGACAAACTTGTTTACCTTCTCGAGGAGTATAATGGTTCTTAGAGAGGAGGCGACTGGAATCATAAGTGCTCTACAAGGACTGACTATAGATAAAGACTACTAAACCAGTAAGCCTAGAAGTATGGTTGTCTGCTAGGTTGCCCATGACACCCATGTAGTTAGGGGGTTTAGAGAGGTCTAATTGGAAGAGGAAGATCACTAAAGCACTAATGCACTGGCTTGGTTGATGCTCTGCTATCATTTACTGGTACTCCCTGAATACTAGCTTTAGGTCCCCTTGCTACTTGCAGGCTGCAAGAGAAGAGAGGAAAGGAGATCATTTAAAGAGTTTTGGAGAAGGCTCACTGAAGAACCAACATTACCCACAATGACTAGTTGGCATTTCCTAAGGTTCAGTGATTCTATAACAGTTTGGAGAAGAGTTCCTATCTTCATCTACAATAAGATAAGGCCCATAAATAAAGATTTGCTATGATTCAACATTTAAAAACTATTTAGTATCTTCATCAAAAATTCTTCTAGAACTTTCCCATTGCTGGTCTTGTTTTAGAGAAAAACCTTGCTGTTTGACATGTAAATCTAGATATGACAAAATCATATACTGATAAAATAACAAGAGAATTCAATATTCAAAATGAAAATTATATTCATGGCATTGCTGAACAAATTTTTCCTAGACATCTAGAATTTGAATCTACTTCAGCTGAATGTAAATTCTACTATTGCTTGAAATGAAAATATAATTTAATTTCCTGATTCAGATGAAGAGGTATACGTTCTCATAAGAACCTACAGTAGCAAGCAATCAAACAAGTGTACTGCCAAACAATGGCTGAGGTTAATTAACTGATACCTATATATATGTAATCTAAAAAGGAATGGACACATAAACAAATCATGGGTTGAACGTGTTAGTTCACCTGTTGGGATTCTGAGTGAATCCAATGGTTTGATAAGTCACAGCTAGCCAAACAACATGAATCCTGGATCAAGATTAGCACCCTCAACAAGGACATTGGAGTGTAAACACCTTGGTAGGATAACCAGCATATCTTGATGTTTATAAAACACCAACTGGCAGAATACTACAAAGAATTCTATATTGTATCATAAATAATTACTTTATTTTAGAAATCTAGTATCACCACCTGTTGTTTAATAAAAACTAAGGCTAAACATAGAAGTTGACAAGAATAATATATTGTATTGTACATACTGCTATGATTCATCAGTAGTATTGATAAACCTAATCATGTTTCTACATAAAGTGCTTTCAACATATCAAATGTCTATAGAAAGACCACAAATCGAGTAGACCTGCATAAACTGAGTTCAACTATTAAGTTGTGAATAGCAATGTGTCAATTACATCACTCCTCCTAGATTCTATGAAAAAATATAAGTACAAAGTTCTAATGGTAGAAGTCCACTTTCACCAAGATCTAAAAATTGTTCTTCACCATTGGGTCAATTGTATACATTCGAATGCCCCTGTATTATATGTTTGCAACAAGCTCAAATTTGAAGCCATTTTCTAATGTAGAAAGGTCATCCAATGAGTTTATGAGCATACTCTTATGTCTAGGTTGATACAAGAAATGGTATCCAAATACAAGTTTATGATCAGGTTTCTACCACTTGCAACAATGACAACATTCAGTAGATATCACAATTGTAGCAAACAAGACCTAAATAAGCACGTCAATTAAGTGATAAGATCACAATGGTTACTCTATTAATTAACAATACTAATAAGTATTATGTATGGACTTATTAGGGATATGACATAGAGGAATCACCAAAAATATTCCCTTGTACAAAAATCCTCTTCATGCACATCGTGGCTCTCCTACAGCCTTGGTCATTCACCATCATGCTCTAGTCATTGCAAGTAGTTCAACAAAGCAAAACAACAAAGTATTCACTATGCATGGATATCAATTTAGTGTCATTAAAAATTACCCTACTTTCTTGGAGCAGAGATTATGTTCTATTACCAGTCTTTCTTTTCACCCTTAACGGGTGCAATGAGTTGTAAATGCCTCTGACCCCATTATTTCTATTTAAGCGGATGAAACATCCCAGGCAAGTTACACCATGTGTAGCTATGAAGGACGGTACATCCCCAGAGTGATAGACATGTTTATGGTTGTGAAAGGATGCAGATCCAAGGGAGCTTATATCTGTTGTGGTGTGAAGGTATAGACATTGGGTTTCCCATCACAAAGTTGTTGAAGTGTATGGAAATTTGTGTGATTTGTGCATTTTGAACAATGTAATTTGTTTTGTAAATCCCATTCTGAAAGGTTTTGAATATCAGTGTAACATTTCCATCTGAAGAATTACAAGTTACCAATATACAATTAGTGAAGTGTACAAAGGAGTTCCTATGCTTTTTCCTATTGGTGGAATAATTTTTTGTGTACTATCTGATCATTGAGCTAAGGAGGAACAAATTAATGATCCAGATTTTATTGTTTTTATTATATGAATCAATTCCAAAACACTATGTCATTGTTTGGATTTTGTTCATTGTCACTTATTTTGTTCCTTTTAGATTTCAAAATGCTTGGATCAACCTGTCTTAGGAGCAACTGGATGGAAGGATGACTTCTAGATAGAGATGAAGATCTGTCGTTAGATGGTTGGGCTTTATCAGGACAGGGAGCACTTTCTGAGTTGATAAATGTAGGAACCCTAAAATCATCATCATTATCCAAACTCTTCCTGGAACTATTAAGATTAGAAAATACCTTGCTCATAGCAGACTAGAACCAAAATCTGAAGCAGCATGTTGTGAATGCTCTGGGCCTACATACGCTGTTTTAGTCACAACTGAAATTTTTTTTCTCTCCGGGCTCATTACAAATGTATTGATACTCTTCTTGCTGAAAGAAGGCATATGAGTCTCATGTGTTGAAGAGCAATTTATGTGGATGTTGATAAGATGAGGTGAATGGTGCCCGTTCACTCAGCATCTCCCTAGAACAACATGCTTAAGCATTTATAATATGAAAAGTAGGACCTTCTCAAGTGAATGGTGCCCGTTCACCCTTAGTTATGCATATGCTTCTTAATAATCAGAATATCATGATACCTATTTATCTTTTTTTTGGATATTGCAAAATAATTCATCAAAATAAAGTGATGAAGGCATAAGAAAGAATGTACTTACATTTTGCATGTTAAACAAGGTTGCAATATCATACATGTGGAGAAGATAAAAAAAATCCAGAAGTCTGCTTCAAAATAGGTTCAGAAATGTGTAACTCTGAATTTATCTCTTATTTGACGATAAGCATCAGTTGGTCTTCTAGGGCCATTATATCAGATGTATGAGAAACCCCAATCAAGTCTTTTAAATGAGGGAGCATATAACTCTTCAACCATTCTATATGCAAACTTTCTTTCTGAGAAGTGGACATATATCTGCAAAAGAGAAGAACACAAGCTTAAGGTGTACAAAGTCGATGGGCTGACAGATAAATAATAATCCTAAGAATTCTTCCATGGAATTTATTAGTCAGAAGAGATGAATTATAGAAGTCTTGACGATTCAAATGGATGCAAGTAGTGCAAAACTAAAACGTACATTATTCATGATCCAACTAATTAACTACCCTCCAACCCACCCACACACATTCCATTTGAAGCTTTGTATGGCCACCCTCGTCCCTCTTTGATTTCTCATGACCCAGGATCTGCTGCTCTTTAGAGTATGGAGTCTATGCTTCAAGATAGGTTGGTTGAAACTTACTATCTGTCGGACTGCATAAAGAAATTTATTCAATAAAGTTTAATTGTTATTCAAATGATACTCACAATATAGAGTGGAAATCAGTAGTAGGCAATATCAAATCCGAAACTCATTTCAATATCTATGAACACATTTTGATTCCTGCATAACCAAACAGCAAGGCAGGTATCAGCAAGAAAATTTAGTAAAAGTAACCTACACCTCATCATGTAACTTTATCTTCATTGTTGAACACTCTCGCCCAAGTTGGCCTTGAGTTGTTGTAGTTGGGCAACGTTTCTTGGCAATATCCAAGATGATCTTCTCTATCTGGCTGGAGGAGGTTCTTAACTGTTGCACTGGAGTCAGAAAAAACAAATGTGGATGCATAGATAGATGAATAAGATGAGAAAAAGAGAGGTCAGCCATTACGTGAACAAGATGAGCAAAAGAGAGGTCAGCCATTACATGGCAAACATAGGATGACATGTGTTGATTTTACAGAAGTCATCACAGGGCAACTGAAGCACCAAAATAGACCCAGATAACAACATAAAACATCAAATAGAAACACAAGGCAAACACAACTGGCGATTCCTCCGACGTCTTTTGACCCCCTCTCTATCATCTTCAAGCAGACCTCTATAGCCGATACATTGGTATCAATATCTTCATCTTGGAATAACTTCCTATTAAAGATTTTGTTTAACTTCACAACTGTTAAGAAAGCTTGTGTTCATGAAAGTAGTAGTAGCATATCACATGAGGACTTCCATCTCCAAAAAGATGCTTGCTTGATATAGCAAGTCAGTGGACCCTTTTGTGGCCATGGTAATATGCACGAGTTTGCTCTCTATTCTTTAGTTCAGATCTGAACTATTGGCTCATTGTTCAATACTCTGTCCCTTTGTATTGATCAAGCTAGATCTTTGAGCAACTTATCATACTTAATGGACGTTCAAAAGAAAATGCATTCTCCTAAAAGAGACCTCCCATACACACACAAATTTCAAAACCAGTTCCAAGCAAATATTTCCTAGGTGCAATATTCTATTATAAAGCCATCATCTCTGTTTTCCCACATAAATTAACAAGTTTAGATCCAACTGAAGTATTTGTAAGTCAAAGCTTATGGAACATTAGTGATTTTTAAAGGGGAAAGCCTAGAGTATATAGTTGATATTTTGATAATGTTTAGGTTTTATATTAGAACAAATGTGCACGGATATGTAATAAAATTCCATCAGCTTTAAACATGCAGGGTAGAGTGTAGATGCTAGACTCTGTCTAGGATTTAGTCAAAATTTATTTAATGCAAAATAATAATTCCAGGTTCACTAATATACCAAGTGGATTTTTTTATAGAATAAAATGATAACCCATCCCACAAATAGTATAAACAATTACCCATTTTAGGTGTGAAGAAGAGTAGGATTTCACTGCATTTGGTTTTAATTCCGGACATTGATCATGACGCCGACACACACATTTATTATTTACTAAACTAGCGCAGAATATCGGTAGATTTACACACATATTTTCTATAGTTCACATACCTTTATCGTTTGTTTTTCTGTCAGGCGTACAAATTATAGTGGATATAATCTAGTGAGCCTCAACAAATGCTGCATCAATGTCCCCGCTAAAGTGACTCATGAGTCCAAGAGCATTATAGCTTCTGCAATCCCTCTAGACTCAACAAACATCTGTACTCCTACGGAAGGAACAAATTTCATCAATAAGAAAAAGCACGTGGTTAGTTGTAATAATAGATCAGGGCCCTGAATTTATTTTATTCAGACATATGAGATTATACAAAAGTATATACAAAAGGACCAATGCTGGAATGTCAGACTGCAGTCACTACACTAAATTCCCATCAGCTTTAAATGGATGAAATTAGCTGAACAAACAAATCCATCTTGTACTCTCTCAAATCTTCCAGTTGTTCCTGCATTTCCTACGTGGATATTAACTCTTTCATAGTATCAAAGGGCAGTATTGTTGCTAAGGTGCCCACAAAGACATCGCCTTAGCCCGCAAGGGCATTTTTGATCTAGGTAATGCAAGATCATTATCATCTTTAGATAATAAGATTGTCAAAATAGATACATACGGATTATCTGAGAACAAGACCTGTTGGACGTTATAACATACTAGGGATTCTTTCTTCAAATTGCATAACATAGAAAAAGCAGGTACAATAAAATTTCAGAATTACCTAATATGTCATGTGTCCATCAACGTTTTACTAAAAAACACCTTATAAATATATTATTTTAATATGTAAACCATAGCATTTCATATTCAATTATATTATCTGTTAGACATGAAAAGGAATTGGCATGAAAAATATTCCTACTTGAACAAAAATCTAATGTTAGTAAATGAAAAGGAATTGGCATGACAAATATTACTACTTGAACAAATACTAGCGGAGAGATAACTGAACCCCCTCAACCCGACAAGCAAAGTGAAGACGGGGCTATGATATACGCCACTGTGGAGGTACCCCCGGTCGCTAGGCCCAGCGGTGGACATGCCCTGTCATGTAGCGCAGCCGCTGCGGGCGGAACCATGAACCAAGGCCATCAAAACTCTGAGGCGGACACGTTCTTTCTCAAGAAGCTCTTCAAAAGTCACCTGGACGAGAAGGCCATCAAACTGACAGAGATAGAAGGCTCACCGGCTATCTTCATCGAACTAGAGGCTGAGGACAAACTCGCCCGCCCGTGGATGTACGCAGTTGTCATCAGGCTTCTAGGGGTAAATGTGGGTTTCATGATGATGCGAGATAGGGTGAAACTCCTATGGAACCCAAAGGACCGCTTCAACATGTATGAGTTGGATCTGGGACATTACGTGGTCCAAATGTCGTGTAGGGAAGATTATGAGATGGCGATGACCAGAGGGCCATGGAAGATGTTTGGGTGTTGTTTAGCCATCTGGGACTGGTACCCTACGTTCAAGCCTTCTGAAGACATGCCTAGACACATAGTTACATGGGCCCGCATTCTGAACCTTCCCCTACACTTGTATGTGTCCACCCTGTTCGAGTACATCGGGCTGGCAATGGGCAGACTTATCAAGGTGGACAGCCACACGACGTTCAGAACCAGGAGTAAGTTCGCATGGTTGGCCATCGAGATCGACACCTCCAAAAACCTCTGTCATTCTGTTTTCATTAATGGAGTAGAATACTTGGTGGAATATGAGATGGAGCCTGACATCTGTGCCATTTGCGGTCGGGTTGGTCACAAGGAGCAACACTGTAGATCGAAAAAGACGGGTAACCATGACCAAGGAAACCCAGGTTCCAGTAATGTGTCCCCTGGCATATGGGGAAGCAACGAAGACAATTGGCAAACCCAGAGGAGCAAGAGTAGCAGGCAAAAACGTTCGAGACTGGCTAAATAGACCAAATAAATGCAGGGTGCCACATCCACTGGCAACAGATTCGCATCACTTGATGATGCAGAAGGGGAGACCCAAACTGAGTCACTGAGTACCAATACCAAACAAGTCAGCACCACTCACCTTACGGCAGGCAAGGCCAACGAAAAGACGACCAAAGTATGGTGCCCAAAGCCAACTATCGACACTACAGATTAGAAGAGGGAAGCTGTGAAGGAACTCACTGATAATGAAGAACCCACAAGCCAAAGCAGAAGCAAGCCAACACCGAGTTCTGAGGGTAACCACAGAGCCGTGAACCCTACTATTGATGAGGTTATACTGATCATGGAGGAGGACACAGTCAAAGCTGAAACTACAGAAACAGATACCGTCACTGGTGAATCAACTGAAGACCCCCATGCCATGCAGGTTAACACTATCGAATTAGAAATAGGAGGGGAAAACACTAATGTAGCAACCAACGTGGAGCAAGAAGGCCAAGCCATAATCAACAGCTCAAAAGAATTTGGGGTGATCGAGACCACGACCATCACGTCCACTACTTCCCCACCCCCTCCCGAAAGGAAGATGAAGGGCAATGGGCCCAGGATGAAAAAGCAACGCGCTGCCCCTCCCTACGAGCAACGACGGAAGAGCCCACGCCTCCTGACCCCAAACAGTGCAAAGGTTGACACCGTGAGCAGAGATGTAGAGATTGGGGGACAAAGAAAATGTTGTCGGAGAGCAGCAAGCATAAACTCGCCTCTCCCATGATGGTTGACATTCTTTGCTGGAACTCAAGGGGAATAGGTAGTGACGTGAGGTGTCGTGCTTTGAAGGAGCTTATGTCTATTCACAGGCCTAAGGTCGTGGCCATCCTCAAACCCAGGATCAACGCGGAGAGAGCGACCCAAACCATTATACGACTGGGTTTTACTAATTCTTACCACGTGGAAGCGCGAGGCTACTCAGGAGGCATCTGGCTCTGCTGGAACGCCGACCAGTGCACAGTGGAAATAGTTTGCTGCCATAGGATGTTCGTCACTTGCAAAGTTAACAACGTATGTTTTGTATCTGTGATCTATGCTAGCCCTCAAAGATCCACTAGAAGGCTCCTATGGAAACACATCCTCGACGTGGGGAAACGATTCAAATCGGCTTGGTTAGTTCTTCGAGACTTCAACGCTATCCTGAACCCGAGCGAGAGAAGCGGTACTGGCCACTTCAACAACTAAGAGGCTACTACCTTCCACAACACGCTCATGGAGGCTGACCTTACCGATCTTGGTTTCTCGGGCATGAAGTTCACATACCGCCATGGGTTATTGCAGAAGAGACTCGATAGAGCGGCAACCAACAATGCTTTCATCTCTGACTTCCCCAACACCTCGGTCGAACACCTTCCTAGAATGGGGTCCGATCATTGCCCGATCCTGGTGCGCAACCAGGCAAAGGAACGGAACCAATACATGTTCATTACTAGAGCCTCCTGGCAGCATACGACCTGTTTCGTGGACACCTTGAGAACGGCCTGGAACGGGCAACTAGAGTTTCACAAGGCCCTCTCTGCTGCGCATGATGATATCAAGGGTTGGGACATCTGATCACACAAGGAGAAAAGGAAGAGGAAAGACTGTCTGCTTAGAAACATCAACCGCCTTCAGGTCGATCTAGCCGAACATTTCGACCCAATCTCCGACACCCTTTGCAATGACTTTCAGGATGAACTTGGTAGTAGAACTAATGTTGTTGGTATCAATGTTTAAGGTGGCTTCTTTGCATACTTTTTAGTTTATAATAAAAGACATTGCATTTCTTGACCTCTCTTTTCAATTTAGAGCAATATATATACATCCACATATTGAAAGAATCATGGCTATCAATGTATTTTGAATAAACTACAACAAGCAAGAATGCAAGGGTATTCCTATTAGAGTGTGTGAGAAGCTTATAAAGTCAAATGAGAGATTGTGCTTGTCAATTTCATGGAAAACCTACATTAGGGATGTCACCTCCTCCCTTCAAATGTCCTCTGTTACCACACTCAAAGCATCTAAGTCTAGCTACATGATTATCTAATACAAGAAAAAATAAAGACCATTTCAGATACAAGCATTGTAATTGAAAAATATTCCCTCAAGGTAAGAATCAAGGATTGTTTGCATGATCTTTAATGAACATACAAGGAAGTATATGATGAACTAAAATATAGAAAAGTAACCTTTCTATCAGACAAAAACATACCATGTTCGCGTTCAGACTGCTCCATTGTGGTCTGAAGTTTAAACATTCCAAACTCCAGTCCCTACTAGCAACATTTTGAAAAAAGTGAAAAACTAAAACCAAAACCACGGTGAAGACATTTTGAAAACATGAACTAATCCATATCTTGTCAACTAAATATGATATTAAATTCTATTTAGGGTAACATGGCACTAAACATGGTACACATAAAGATATAACTAGAATGTTTTTAATACTCAAAAGTGTTTCAAATATCAAAACTAATAAGGAATTTGCAATAGGATTCCCAAGAGAAGTGTGGTCTGTGAAACATGTTGCGTCAGGGCATTGAAGTAGCATGTTTATAAACATAGGACGAAATATGTGAACTTGGTCATTGAAATAATTAATATAGACGTGTATCTAAAACATGTATACATACTTTCAAAATATCATAATACTATTAGTTCATGGCTGTAAGTATAGATGGATGACAGTCATTTCGAGCATGAAAGGGGACGTTTAAGTATCATTAACCAGTTGTTTTCCTCCAATTCAACATTGACCAAAACTTACCCCATAAAATACCCCATACACATGCTACAACAAGAATGGCAATATGAAAGGTTTGTAGTATCTGCAACACTCATATTCTCCAGTGTGAGTTAACTACTATTGTGTAAAATGAAATTCAGATGATAAAAATGTGCACGTTTCATCTTCTTCCCATCTTCCTAAGCAAACTGACAGATGATGACCATACAATGTCCAACAAGTTAGGGCCTCTGGAGTATCTCAAACTGTAAGGATAGACTAGAAATCCACGAGTGAACTTCAAAAGTAAGTATCAAGCAGCCCTATTGTAGAAGGAATAAAAAATTAAACAGAGCAAAATAATACGGAAACATGACGCAAGGAAATTGAGAATTTCAACACTAACAAGTAGAAGAATCTAAACTATTGATGTTAACCTCGTGTGTGACAGTGTCACAATCCAGTATCCCACAGTACAGGAGTAGAGATACTAGAATTACAAGTTAAGAATAAATAAATGAAAGAAACAGAGATGAAATAGTAAAATGATTGCAAACATAAGGATTCTGACCGGAAGAATCAAATGGTGTACTTCCTGAACATAAATGTAGACAAACAAATTGATGTCTATGGAATTTAGGTGAATCATCGATTAATATATTATATAGTCATTGGAAGAAGCGCAAAGGAAAAAAAATTAAAAACAAAATAACAAAGTGCACCATGGGCAATTGTTTCTTAACCTTTATGGGCAAACCCATGTTTCTCCCCCATGTGTGTTCATTGTAAATGCTTGGATTAATCTATTGTAGTTTTAAAAACTTGATCTCCTGTCACAGCTGCTCTTCTTGCAAACCTAACACTTAGTCACATTTGGTCTCCTTCAACATAGCCACTTCCTTAGCTAGGATTTCCACAAAAATAGGGAACCATAGAGGAGGACAAAGTGTCGCAGGTCAAGGGGATTGCACACGTTGAGAAAGTGGGGGAAGTGAAGATAGGGGAGAAGAAAATGACGGAGATTTTTATGTATGAACAGAGGAAGCGATGAGATCCTTGGTTGAGCATGAAGGTTGTTATGGAGGTGAAGCCAGTGAGGGTGGGAAAGGTAGATAGAGACCATGCATCTTGGTGGGGGGTTGTGGGAACAAAATTGGAGGGAGATTTGGGTGTGTAAAGTAGGATGGAAAAATATCGAGTGAGATGAACAACTACATTTTTTATATAGTTATTATAACGTGTAAAGAAGAGTTGTTTCTAATGACATCCAATGGAAATGTAGTTAAGTTATACTTAGCGAGTTCCTATTTTTCTAGTAGTGGTGAACTGTGTCATAAATGATATCTGGTCATATACACCTATTAAACCCCATCGCCCCATTCATTCCAATCATTATTAGTTCATGAATTCAGGAGAGAGAGTAGTCAAGGCGGTATTGGTCAAGATATATTCATCTTACAGTATTAGTTCACACAAGTATACTTAACAGTTTACTGCTAGTGTTTATAGAAAATTAATCAAAATTACTTCCTACAAATAGAAGGGCCACTATTATTTAAGTTGAAAAAGCAACTAGTCATTATTTTCCAGCTTGTCGACTCTCAAAGTGGCTTAGTTCATATTATATACTTGCATTTGGATAGACCTACCCTCCTATAGTTGTCTTCACCAATCTTCAGTTTCATTTTGGATCTGCTAAGACAACTTCTCCATGTATATATTCATTGATGGGAATAGTAGCTTCTACTTATTAAGTGTTCACCTGATATGTTTAAGGTAGAGCAGGGCTAGATTGCACATCTCTCTCTCTCAATTGAATACTCACAACCCTCTCCTAGATCTCAAAGGAGTCCACTCTTTAGAATTGCAATAGCTGAGGATAGTTCTCACCTTTTTGCCCCTGGTTGCCCTGGCCCTAAAAGGATATTGTTGGTCATTGACAGTTTCTTAGAAAGAGGTATGTGGTTAATTTGTCATGTAGTGTGAAGGGTATGCAAGATAAAGATATGTATCCATTTTAAATGCAAGCATTGCAAAGCATGAATGATTTGGAACGGGGTTTGTTGGAGGACAAAAGCGGTAGATGTCTAGAAAAAAAAGGAAAAGAAGAGAAACAAGAGGCATCAGTCAATGATATGCAGGACGATCTTGCTGATATTGAAGCTACCCTAATGGGGATTAATTAAGAATGACAAAAAATGCCATGTATGAACTTCTAAAGGGCTATGAATAATATAAAAGTAACTACCTGGTGCTTTTTTTGTTGTCCATCGGCAAATCACAAAGCAGTAGCTCAAAGCTTAAGTAGAAATTCTTTACCAAAGACTGAAACACGGTCAAAATAATTATAGAGAAACTACATATCTCATAAGCTTCAAAGAACACCAAGTATAGATCATTTCTAAGGCATAAGCATTTCAGTTAGAAGTTAGTCAAGGATAACCAAATGGATAGTCAAGCTAAATCTAATATAGGGCATATCAAACTATCTCAAGACAGGGAAATAAGTTGATTATTGCGTACAATATGCATATATAAGGTGTTTAAGAACTGTCAAATATGTGACATCATGTGCTCATGTTTAATAAGTGTTGTAGAGTTTGCAAAAGAGATAGAATGGGGGCTTACTCATGGTGTAAGATTGTCTTTGGTGACTTTCAATCTCCCACCCCAGGCACTCTAGGAAATCTCATTTTCTTGAGTATCTTAACTACGTCAAAGTTCCTGCGAAGTTCATCACCCTCTTTCTAGCCAGACGTTAAGTGGCAACAAATAAAGAAAAATGTTGTTTGGTGGAATGCAATACTGATAGAAATAGAGCTTGACACAAAAAAATGTATTTTAGTTTGGTTCTTCACATTAAAGTTCTTTGGTAAAATGAAAAGAGGATAATAGAAGTAATTAAGGACTATTATTCATTATATATTGTTAAAGAACTTTAAAGTAGATGCTAAACAAGTCAAAAAGAAAGGACTCAATTATACATGCTTGGACATATGACTAATATTACACGTCTACTAATAATTACAGTGATAATCCAAGAATTACTATAAAACAACACTACCTTTTATCATTAAATGCATGAAATGATTACAAAAGAAAGAATCTTCAAAGACATACATTGAGTGTTTTTATGGCTTCATCATAGGCATGCAATTCCTTCATTGTAGAGATTGGCAAACTCTAAATTGAATATAGGCTGCACATATATAAGACAATCATACCATGAACATATCCAGAGCTGATAAAAAATAGAGCCAGAGCTGATAAATAATGTGATATTGATGGCCATCACCATAGTCATTGTACTTGGACAATCAACACAGAGAAATGCTATCAAAATCTAACAAAAAGTTACTATGTGAGTCTGTGACTATAAATAATGTATATGCCTAGATCATCTTTAGTGCATTATGTACCTAGATCATCTATAGTGCATTTACGCACAATCTGGCCTTCAACATGCATCAAGTGGTTACTAGTAGGTGGATCCTTTACTTCCTTCTATGGTTCTATCTAAGGTTGTACACCACTAGATCACCAATCAAGGAAGAAAAAAAACACTTTGTCGTGTTAAATGGACCAGATGGTCCAGATCTGTTCCATGATATGTCAAAGACTATGAGATTTTTGTAAATGGGCACCGCATGGTCCATTTAACACGATAGAGTGTGTATTTTATTATCCTTGATTGGTGATTCCATGATATGGAAAAACTATTATATCATTGTCCACAAAGAAACTATGCACACCACTGGATATAACCACAACCTTGATTTGACCCTATTTGCAGATGGAGCCAGAGAAGACCTTGTAACCTAGATTCTTTGTAATAGGGATGTAATCACCAGTGAGTGCAGATTGATCAATGTTTAGTGGGTCACCCTGTAGAAGATCAGCATCAGTAGGGACGATGTCACCTAACTTTATGTTGATGATATCTCCAGGGACAAGGATTGTTACCTCCTCACTTCATCGACCATCTATGAGAACCCTGGTCTTTGGTACAAGATCAGGCATGGATGCATCGTCTGCATTTCAGAGGTTTTTTAACTAATATAACTTACAGTGGATTTGATGACCCACAAGACAATGATACTAACAAAGTCCTTGCAATATAGAGCCCTTCCATCTCCCTTGGCCAAGGTAAAAACCATGATAGCAGCCTTTCTAATGGATAGCAAGCTCCTCCAAGAATAATTTGTTATGCATCTTCGTCTTCATCAACCTTTTTCTTTGAAGTTTCATCTTCATCAACATGATCAGCTAAACATACAACAAAACATTAATTATAACTTATGGTTTCATCTGAATATTGTAGTCTGAATGAGCAATTCACAACTGACAAGAATCAACCAAAATTTCTAGAGGATAAACTATGACAAATGACTTGATTATTTATCACGTGTGACATTTGAATCACTATGAATTGATTCAACTGGTGCTTTATCATGCATGAAAGTCGAGAAATAAAGTTTTATGATTATTTAGAATCTAAATATGATTTTATGGAGTAATTCTTACTTCTTCTATTGATATCAGTTTGTTATTATAAATTTATGACTTGTGGCATGTGGGGTATGTTTTGGCCGTGGGTCTAATCTTGATCTGTGGTCTTGTTGCTTGATCAGTGATGTTAACAAAGTAGTAGCATTTTTTGAGTCTGATTCTTTGGGAGTTGCATTGCTAACATGCTTTCAAACAATATATACCAAAAGATACTGTCAGTTCCTTGCATCCTAGAGATTAAGAAATGAGGACCTTTTTCACTGATATATACTGTCAAATTTTTATATATTGTCGGTTGTCCAGTTTGTTATAAGCTCATATAGCATAGCACCTAACAACCCATAAAGGACACTGAATGTGCATCTGTAAACCTTGCAACCACTCAGTCTGTTGGTCTCCTCGCCAACAAAATAATATACTAGCATTTGTATGGATGGAGTGCTTCTAGGTTACATCACAAAGTATGTAATGGGCAATATCTAACCACCAAAAATTCAGATCTTACAGGTTTGCAGTAAGAAATTTTAATGAAAGAAAGTAGATCCCAACCTAGAATCATATAATTTCAACTGACTTCCATGCTTCAAATGACTTACACCATGATATAATAATAAAGTTGTAGATGCACATGTTTATTGTTTCCAAAGAACAAGCATTATGAATAGAACTTATTATACCTACACACAAAAACCCAACCCATGTCTTATTAGGCCGCACAATACCATGGATGGAACTGTCTGGTTTTCCAGCCATTGTCCTACTATTTCTCATGTGGGTTTGGAAGATCCGTGGGAACAAATGGTAATGATATGTAATGCTAAGCTCTACAATTAACAACTAGATTAACATTATTTGTATCAACATAATATTGTTGGTAGATTCACATGGGTACATGCTATGCCAACACATTTTAACTTTATCAAATGAGCATCCACTGCAATGTGAAGTAAGTTGTATCAATATTCAGTTTCTTAGCAAAATCATAATATGTATTTTTTTATGGGAAGAAAACATACAAGTTTCTCACTTAGCTCTGTCATCTACTTGAATATATGCAGGGCCTAAACCCGATCATATTGTCTTTTCACCTATTCTTACTGAACTTGTTCAACCAACAGCTCATAAGGGACAATAGTTCGCAAATGGCATATGAAGTTTATTACATATCAAGTCAGAAAACTGAATAAATTGGAAACGAAAGACAAAATAACAATAGCTTAGCCTTACCACTAAAAGGCATTAGTGTTATTGGTCACATTAAGCTCAACCCTACAATTATCACTGCATCAAGAAATTTGCAGGTTGCCTGCAAATGTGATAAGAAATGAAATACTTATGATGTAAGTAGAGGGGTATTTGAAAGAAAATAAAGAATCTAATTTATATTACGAATGTACTAGTAATAAGAAATATTTTCCACCAGCACCTACCAGTTACATATGATTGCTGCATATATGGTCGGGGAACAAATTTTACTTCCCGATCTTGATGTGGCAGTTATGAGGTCATACATAATAGAGCAGAGCATGTAGTGTGTGTGTGTTGTTTTGCTTTGAAAGAGCCTTGCGAATGGTGACTATTTCTTTACGACATTGTTAGCATAAAAGTGCAAAGACGAATTGAATAATATTGATATAGAATCTATACGATTTAGATGTCATGAAACTGAAGGAAGAGTAGTAGTATAATATTTAGCTATTTGCTGTAGCGGAAACTTTGTTATGAACAAAGAAGCAAACTTCAAGGTAGGGCGAGAGGTCCAACAGATAAACAAGGATAGTATTAAGCCCCACTTTCATCTCGCCACCACCATGGATAAACCTGCTTGTTTATATTTTCCTCACCCAGCTCACCATGGATTGTTGTCCTCTCCATTACGGAAGTAACTCCTAAAGATTCCGCCACAAGTAATTGGGGAACTGAAGCGACGAATGGACGGAGTGGAGAAGGCATTTCAGGGGCAATGAGGTTGCACATGCAGAGGAGGTAAGGGAATAGGGTGATCAGAGTGAAGAGAATGCCAGAGTGAATGGTTTGTATGGGCGTAGGGTGGTGAAAAGCTTCTTCAGTGAGTGTGGCACTTGTGACGGAGGAGAAGGGAGGCGGGGTCTAGGAAAGAAGCCAGGCATGTGGGGCAGGTACAAATTTGTGCAAATGAAAATCTGAGCGGGATTGGGTGTATGCTTTGCACTTTCGCGGGATGGTAAAAATTTGGACGGGAATCCAAACTATGGCTACAATATTTCTGGATACATTTTCAATAAATTGTAAACAAATATCATAATTAACTACATATACAACAAATGTATAGAAATTATGTGTAGTTAATTTATGTTTTTCTCGTAGTGATACTAGTTTACAGTATTCCTATAATACCAAAAAATTTAATTCATGCATATCAAGAATCCTGTAGTCATAGGAATCTAGGAAAATCCTAATAACTTGTTTTGTAGGATTTCACTGGATTGGACTGGAGTTTCGATCCCAGCGTCTAAAATCTTACATTTGGTTTATCGGAGTAGGAAAATGCAAGAAATACAAGATTTTTTGCCATGCAAAAATTGTGGGAGTCCATTTTCCATTTCAAAACTACTGGACGTCGTCGTCCAACAGTGACCGTCTCCTCTCAGGCTCAGGGTCTCATCTTTTTTTCCGTCAATTCCTCGTCCATTCATTGCTTTTTGCCTCCGTCGTCCGTTCTTATCCTGCCTACCCACTTTTTTGCTCTACTTTTCTTTTATGAATTGCATCACCCGCCTTCCTAATCTGCATACTCCCTCAGCTATACCATCTATCATTCTCTCTCCTCTGGTAACGAGTAAAATCAGCATGTGGTGCGCAATGGTGGATACATTTTTGTTGTACTTTTCATCCAGCAACACAAGACCAGCAAACCAAATATAACATACTAGTTTACAATATTCCTATAATACCAAAAAATCTAATTCCTACATTCCATGAATCCTATAATCATAGGAATCTAGAAAAATCCTAATAACTAGGGCATGTTTGTTTTGCATGATTTCACTAGATTGGATTGGAGTTTTAATCCCAGCGTCTGAAATTTTACGTTTGGTTTATCAGAGTAGGAAAATGCAATAAATACAAGATTTTTGTCATGCACAAACTGCGGGAGTCCATTTTCCATTTCAAAACTACTGTCCACTGTCATCCAGCAGTGACCGTCTCCTCTCGGGCTCGGGGTCTCACCTTTTTTCCATCAGTTCCTCGTACATTCATTGCTTTTTGCCTCCGTCATCCTTTCTTATCCTGCCTACCCACTTTTTTGCTCTACTTTTCGTCCGTGAATTGTGTCACCCGCCTTCCTTATCTACATACTCTCTCAGCTATACCATATGTCATTCTCTATCTTCTATTAATGAGTAAAATCAGCATGTGGTGCACAGTGGTGGATACATTTTTGTTGTACTTTTCATCCAGCAACACAGGACCAACAGACCAAACATATCATACTAGTTTACAGTATTCCTATAATACCAGAAAATCTAATTCTTGCATTCCAAGAATCCTGCAATCATAGGATTCCAGACAAATCCTAATAACCAAACATGCCCTTAGGGAATGTTTGTTTTGCAGGATTTTGCTGGATTGGAGTGGAGTTTTGATCCCAATGTTTGAAATCTTACGTTTGGTTTATCAGAGTAGGAAAATGCAAGAAATACAATATTTTTTGCATGCACAAACTGCGGGAGACCATTTTTCATTTCAAAACTGTTGGACGTCGTCGTCTAGCAGTGACTGTCTCCTCTCGGGCTCGGGGTCTCACTTTTTTTTCTTCTATCAGATCCTCATCCAAACATTGCTTTTTGGCTCCGCTGTCCGTTCTTATCCGGCCTACCCATGTTTTTCGCTCTACTTTTCTTCTGTGAATTGCATCACCCGCCTTCCTTATCTGCGTACTCTCTCAGCTATACCATCTATCATTCTCTCTCCTCCTCTAACGAGTAAAATCAATGTGTGGTGCGCAACGATGGATACATTTTTGTTGTACATTTCATCCAGAAACACAAAACCAACAGAACAAACATAACATATTAGTTTACAATATTCCTATAATACCAGAAAATCTAATTCATGCATTCCAAGAATCCTATAATCATAGGAATCTAGACAAATCCTAATAACTTGGTTTATAGTATTTCGCTGGATTGGACTAGAGTTTTGATCCTAGCGTCTGCAATCTTACGTTTGGTTTATCGGAGCAAGAAAATGCAAGAAATACAAGATTTTCTGCCATGGACAAACTGTGGGAGTCCATTTTTCATTTCAAAACTACTGGACGCCGTCATCCAGTAGTGACCGTCTCCTCTTGGGGTCTCACCTTTTTTCTGTCAGTTCTTCATCCATTCATTGCTTTTTGCTTCTGTCATCCGTTCTTATCCTACCCACCCATGTTTTTCGCTCTACTATTCTTCCGTGAATTGCATCACCCACCTTCCTTATCTGCATACACTCTTAGCTATACCATCTATCATTCTCTCTCCTCTGCTAATGAGTAAAATCAGCGTGTGGTGCGCAGCGGTGGATACATTTTTGTTGTACTTTTCATCCAGCAACACAAGACCAGTAGACCAAACATAACATACTAGTTTATAATATTATTATAATACCAAAAAATTAAATTCATGCATTCCAAGAATCCATTAATCATAGGAATCTAGAAAAATCCTAATAACCAAACATTCCCGTAGGGCATGTTTTTTTTGTTGGATTTCGCTGGATTGGATAGAAGTTTTGATCCCATCGTCTGAAATCTTACGTTTGGTTTATCGGAGCAGGAAAATGCTAGAAATACATGATTTTTTGCCATGCACAAACTGCGGGAGTCCATTTTCCATTTCAAAACTGATGGATGTCATCGTCCAATAGTGTCCGTCTCCTCTCGGGCTTGGGGTCTCACATTTTTTCCTTCAGTTCCTCATCCATTCATTGCTTTTTGCCTCCGTCATCCATTCTTATCTTGTCTATCCACGTTTTTCGCTCTACTTTTCTTCTGTGAATTGCATCACCCACCTTCCTTATCTACGTACTCTCTTAGCTATACCATTTGCCATTCTCTATCCTCCGCTGATGAGTAAAATCAGTGTGTGGTGCGCAGCGGTGGATACATTTTTGTTGTACTTTTCATTCTGCAACACAAGACCAACAGACCAAACATAACATACTAGTTTACAGTATTCCTATAATACTAGAAAATCTAATTCCCGCATTTCAAGAATCCTTTAATCATAGGAATCTAGACAAATCCTAATAACCATGTTTGTTTTGCAAGATTTCACTAGATTGGACTGGAGTTTTGATCCCAGCGTCTGAAATCTTACGTTAGGTTTATCAGAGTAGGAAAATGCAAGAAATACATGATTCTTTGTCATGCACAAACTATGAGAGTCCATTTTTTTATTTCAAAACAGCTGGATGCCATCATCCAATAGTGACCACCTCCTCTCAGGGTCTCACCTTTTTTCCGTCAGTTCTTCGTCCATTCATTGCTTTTTGCCTCCGTCACCCGTTCTTATCCTGTCTACCCACGTCTTTCGCTTTACTTTTCTTCCGTGAATTGTGTCACCCGCCTTCCTTAACTGCATACTCTCTTAGCTATACCATATGTCATTCTATCTCCTATACTAATGAGTAAAATCAGTGTGTGGTGCGCAACAATGGATATATATTTTTGTTGTACTTTTCATCTAGCAACATAAGACCAACAGACCAAACATAACATACTAGTTTACAATATTCCAATAATACCAGAAAATATAATTCCCACATTCTAAAAATCCTATAATCATTGGAATCCAGACAAATCCTAATAACTAAACATGCCCTTAGGGCATGTTTGTTTTGCAGGATTTTTTTGGATTGGACTGGAGTTTTGATCCCAGCGTCTGAAATCTTACATTTCGTTTATCGGAGAAGGAAAATGCAAGAAATACATGATTTTTTCCCCATGCACAAACTGCGGGAGTCCATTTTCCATTTCAAAACTACTGGACATCGTCGTCCAGCAGTGACTGTCTCCTCTTGGGCTCAGGGTCTCGCCTTTTTTCTGTCAATTCCTCATCCATTCATTGCTTTTTGCCTCCGTCGTCCGTTCTTATCGTGCCTACCCACATTTTTCACTCTACTTTTATTCTGTGAATTGTGTCACCCACCTTCCTTATCTGCATACTCTCTCAGCTATACCATCTTTCATTCTCTCTCCTCTGCTAACAAGTACAATCAACGTGTGGTGCGTAGTGGTGGATACATTTTTGTTGTAATTTTCATCCAGCAACACAAGACCAGAAGACCAAACATAACATGCTAGTTTACAATATTCCTATAATACAAAAAAATCTAATTCGTACATTTCAAGAATCATGTAATCATAGGAATCCAGACAAATCCTAATAACCAAACATGCCCTTAGGGCATGTTTGTTTTGTAGGATTTCACTAGATTAGATTGGAGTTTTGATCCCAACGTCTGAAATCTTACGTTTGGTTTATAGGAGCAGGAAAATGCAAGAAATACAAGATTTTTTTACCATGCATAAACTACAGGATTTCATTTTCCATTTCAAAACTACTGGATGCCGTCATCCAGAAGTAACCGTCTCCTCTCAGGCTCAGGGTCTCGCCTTTTTTCTGTTAGTTCCTTGTCCATTCATTGCTTTTTGCCTCCGTCGTCCGTTCTTATCCTGCCTACCCACATTTTTCGCTCTACTTTTCTTCCATGAATTGCATCACTCGCCTTCCTTATCTGCATACTCTCTCAACTATACCATCTCCCATTCTCTCTCCTCCACTAATGAGTAAAAATAAGTGTGTGGTGCACAGTGGTGGATATATTTTTGTTGTACTTTTCATCTAGCAACACAAGACCAGCAGACCAAACATAACATACTAGTTTACAATATTCCTATAATACCAGAAAATCTAATTCCTGCATTACAAGAATGTTGTAATCATAGGAATCTAGACAAATCCTAATAACCAAACATGCCCTTAGGGAATGTTTGTTTTGCAGGATTTTGCTGGATTGGACTGGAGTTTTGATCCCAGCATCTGAAATCTTACGTTTGGTTTATTTGAGTAGAAAAATGCAAGAAATACCAGATTTTTTGCCATGCAAAAATTACGAGAGTCCATTTTCCATTTCAAAACTGCTGGATGCCATTATCCAGCAGTACCGTATCCTCTCGGGCTCAGGGTCTCAAATTTTTTTCATCAGTTCCTCATCCATTCATTTCTTTTTGCCTCCATAGTCCGTTCTTATCCTGCCTACCCATGATTTTTGCTCTAATTATCTTCCGTGAATTGCGTCACTCGCCTTGCTTATCTACATACTCTTTTAGTTATACCATATGTCATTCTTTTCCTCCACTAATGAGTAAAATCAGCGTGTGGTGTGCAGTGGTGGATACATTTTTGTTGTACTTTTCATCGAGCAACACAAGACCAGCAGACCAAACATAACATACTAGTTTACAATATTCCTTTAATACTAGAAAATCTAATTCCTCCATTCCAATAATCCTATAATCATAGGAATCCAGACAAATCCTAATAAACAAACATGCCCTTAGGGCATGTTTGTTTTGTATGATTTTGCTAGATTGGACTGGAGTTTTGATCCCAACGTCTGAAATCTTACGTTTGGTTTTCAGAGGAGGAAAATTCAAGAAATACAGGATTTTTTGCCATGCACAAACTACGGGAGTCCATTTTCCATTTCAAAACTGCTGGACGTTGTCGTCCAACAGTGACCATCTCCTCTCGGGCTTGGGGTCTTGCCTTTTTTCTGTCAATTCCTCATCCATTCATTGCTTTTTGCCTATGTCGTCCGTTCTTATCCTACCTATCCACATTTTCACTCTTCTTTTCTTCCGTAAATTGCGTCACCCACCTTCCTTATCTGCATACTCTATCATCTATACCATCTGTCATTCTCTCTCCTCCACTAACAAGTAAAATCAGTGTGTTGTGTGTAGCGGTGGATACATTTTTGTTGTACTTTTCATCCAGCAACACAAGACCAGCAGACCAAACATAACATACTTGTTTATAATATTCCTATAATACCAGAAAATCTAATTCCTCCATTCCAAGAATCATGTAATAATAGGAATCTAAACAAATCCTAATAACCAAGTTTTGCAATATTTTGCTAGATTGGACTAGAGTTTTGATCCCAGCGTCTGAAATCTTACGTTTGGTTTATCGAAGTAGGAAAATGCAAGAAACACATGATTTTTGCCATGCACAAACTGCGGGAGTCCATTTTCCATTTCAAAACTACTGGACGCCGTCGTTCAGTAGTGATCGTCTCCTCTCGGGCTTGGGTTCTCGCCTTTTTCCGTCAGTTCCTCATCCATTCATTGCTATTTGTCTCCGTCGTCCGTTCTTATCCTACCTACCCATGTTTTTCGCTCTACTTTTCTTCCATGAATTGTGTCACCTACCTTCCTTATCTGCATACTCTCTCAGCTATACCATATGTCATTCTCTCTCCTCCACTAACGAGTGAAATCAACGTGTAGTGCGCAACAGTGGATACATTTTTGTTGTACTTTTCATCCAGTAACACAAGACCAGCAGACCAAACATAACATACTAGTTTACAATATTCCTATAATACTAGAAAATATAATTCCTCCATTTCAAGAATCCTATAATCATAAGAATCCAGACAAATCCTAATAACCAAACATGCCCTTATTGATCAATCAATACAGGGAAACCCAAGTCCATGCACTATTGGGCATTGTATCACTCACACTTTTTCATTATTTACAACTACTAGGACCCCACTTGGCCATACGACAGGAGAGCGCCAGGTTTCATCCTTGTTTTGGGAGTGAGACATCCTTTAATTGGTCTTAAGGCTTAAAACTGAAATTGAATGACTTGCGATTACAATCAAGGTTGTACCTTCGTGAGGTGAGGGTGATATGTCCCAAAAAGTGTAGTATAAGACAAGTCCTATACTAATTTTGTAGGACATTCAATCACATTACAATATTTTATTCTTCTCCTATTTAAAACCTCACCCCTTAAAAAAATAAGGAGAGAGAAATACATATTGTACACCATAACGGATTTCTATTGGATCCTACCAAGTTATTATAGGATCAGTCATATAGTAAGTTTTTCTGATATGTTTGACACTTTCTTTATGGGTTGAATTTTTCTATGTGGGGTTAACAAAGTTCTCCATACTTGGTATCTTAATGACCATACAAATTATTATGGATACATAGCATGGCAGGAGGATTCAAAAGGGGTGTTCCCAGGGACATTGGGAAGCATTTGTTGGGAATAAACTTATTTGGGGTAACTAATTTTTTGAAGGGATGGCCATTAGGAGATATGCCATGGTTGTTGATCCAATGCTTCTTCTTCCACAGTCACATGATCCACAAAGTCATCTTTGTTTACTCTGATCTTGCATGAATCTCACCAAATTTGTTTTTCTGCCAGAGGGCATATCAACATGGCTTCCTTATCCAATTTACTCATTGGATTGGGGTTGTATTTGGCAATTGAGGCGGTGCTTCATGATCATATCTTGATAGGTAGTGTTATTTGTTTTATGGAATCCAATTTTGACAGTGCTTTGGATTGTCTTCACGTCACGATTCTCACTTTTGACCTTATTTTTCTTACGAAGGCATCCCTCTCTCCCAGAAAGCCCAACTTGGTTTGTCGACTGCCCTTTTCAGCAAAAAATGTTCATGATTTAGAAGTTAGGTTTGACATGGTCATTTGAATTGGAGCAATTTTTGGTCATCTATAAAATGATCATGATTAGATTTTCTTCATAATATTCTTATCCATGTGCTTAGTCTTCATATGTCAGTGTTGGAGTGTCGTACTATTCTCCAGGTAGTTTATTATGATTCCTTTATTTTCAGAGATGTGAGTATGTTCAGACTTTCACAATACATACTCACACACTTTTGGTGATAACGTGGTTCATCATAGGAAACTCCAGTTTTAGGTTTAGAAATTATCTTAGTGGGCTTGTTCTAATATGACATACTTATACATATGAGAGTTGCTTCTTGGAAAGAGGCACCTTTGAACTTTTTGATCGATCCACGTGAGGGGAGATAGACACTTACACCAGTTAATGTCTTGATTTTTAGATGGCATGGAGAAAAGCATGTGTGCATGGATCTGATGGGAGTTTCTCCACTAGTGGGCTGGAGGGTGGGTCTTTTATTATGGGATAGTATTCCCTCAAAGTTGTAGCATCAATGTAGTCAAGCATGAGAAAGTGTGTATTGATAATTAGCATGTTTTATACTTTTGGGTTCTTAGCACTAGAGATTATGGATCTTCTCAATAGGGTTCAAAATAGTTAAGAATAGTTATGCTATGACCCACAAGTATATGGATGTAGTGATTAGGAGGATTGGTTTTGCTATCACGAAAGGACCATTGTTGCAGCTTGTTGCTGGTCTACCTTCTACCTAAATGTAATATTATTTCTAGTGTAATAAATAAGAATTTACATATTGGTTCAAGCAAGAGGACCCTAATCATTTAGGCTTGCCTTCAATGATTCCCACAATGACTAAGGAGGGAAATAATATCACCAAACATTGATAGAGAAAACAAGATCAGCAAGTTATACTTGATGGCATGTTAGGTTATGTTCACTTGTGGTGATCATTGTAACGACCGTCTCGTGAAAACAGGATTAACTAATGCGGAAGCGAATTATTTGCAGCGTAATTACTGAAAATCACTAAAAATTAAAACCATTTGCAAAGAGATCCATTCATAGGAAAACTCTTTAACCAAGAACCAAAGTGTTTCCATTTCATCCTGGATCACAAGTACACAACCTGTACAATTCCTTTTTAAGGATACAACATTGACTGTCCTGTTAACAAATATACACAGGCAGTATAAAACTTTGAGGCATTAAGCCAAAACTCCGATTGAACCATTTAAAACTCCGAGGACCTGAGAGTACAGAGACGACACATAGGACTACTATCTATATGACTTGACAGACAATATCTCCACCTGAGATCTCATTGCTGTCCTTGTTGTTGCTGTTGCTTCTGCTCATCTCTGTTCTAGGGATTTCCTGCCTTGCCTTCCATGCATACCTAAAAATGTTTTCCCACAGGGGTGAGACAATTGTAAATTGCCCCAGCGAGAGATATAACTCTCCGCCAAAACATTATTATTGCAATTAAGGATATAAAACTAGGCAGATGATAAGCAATTTAAAGCATTCTCTTAATAAGGAATAGGAAGAACATGTATATCATTTATCCTCCATATTATACCATCATATCAAACTTCTCTTGTGACACTCATTATCTTGATATGTCACCCATGAGACATTCTCTTGTGACACTCATTATCTTGATATGTCACCCATGAGACATTCTCATTTCAACTTATTGGCCTTAGCCAATCTGCTAAACAGATTTTGGTTATAATGGACATGAGAGTGTACATCATCATGTCTTATTCAGGCATTGGTCTATACCAATCCTATATAAGTATTCCAGGCATTGGATTACACCAATCCTATGCAACTAGTACAAGCATTAGATTTATATTATTCCTGTGTATCCATTCTAGGTATTGATCTATGTCAATCCTGTACAACCATTCCAGGTATCGATCTGTGTCAATCCTGTGCAACTATTCCAGGTATTGATCTATGTCAATCCTGTGCAACTATTCCAGGTATTGGGGTTTAGCCAATCCTGTGCATTCCAGGTATTGAGAGTTACCCAATCCTGTGTTATTATTCCAGGTATTGATCTATGTCAATCATGTGCATTCCAGGTATTGGGAGTTAGCCAATCCTGTGTTATTATTCCAGGTATTGGGAGTTAGCCAATCCTATGTTATTATTCCAGGTATTGATCTATGTCAATCCTGTGCATTCCAGGTATTGGGAGTTAGCCAATCCTGTGTTATTATTCCAGGTATTGGGAGTTAGCCAATCCTGTGCATTCAATAGCAGATACAGTTGTATACAAGAGCTCAACATATATCAAGCATGAAGAACATATGCACTATACAGTGTAACATCAATCAATTAGCTCATAGTTACCTTTAACAGGTATACTACACTGTAGATTATGTTTTTCAAACATTCTTATTATTATGCCCTGTGGAGATGAGGTTTACCACTCATACCCCAACCAATCACTGTTAAGTGCCTTAGTATCATACTAGGTCATCGAAAGAGCCAGATTCTCATGAAATTCACCTTCCTCAGTCAGTAAGAGGATCACTTGTAGGACATCTTGTGTCTCTACTATTATAGCTCACCAGGGTAATCTGGTCCTTCGCTATTTTAGAGTTACAGTGGCGTTCTGTACTCTCTTCGTCATCAGGAGATTTCATGTTTATCTTCACTGATACGGATATCTATGTTTTCCTCATCATCAGGAGGTTTCATGTTTACCATCCACTGATACGATATGAGTTTTGTAGTGAAGGATTGACAGATTATACATCTACATCAAATTCCTACACTAGGATGTAAGGTTCTACACATCCATATACCCCATATACTCAACAGTATGTGATCCAGGAGTCCCCGTAGGAAAACATGTTTCACCATCATTTGATCTCTGACAATGATGGATCTATGATCAGGGCTCTACATTTCACTTGATTAGTTAGGTACATTCAGTATTCTTTTACATCATACATTGTTCTTCAAACAATAACAGTAGCATAACAACTATGAAAGTAGAATACTAAATGTAACAAACCTAACTCACATCAATCATCATTTCTCAGTATACTCATTACAAGTCATCTCTAAAGCATGACCTTGATGGTATTCATGGCTCTTACAGCCCATTAAAACATAGGAAGCCACTGACAAGGCATCAAGATATTTTACTATTCATAAAGCTAACAACATGCTTTCAATGAATATAGTATCATCATTCATACCTGGATATGATCACCTTCATATCAGAACCTGCATGGTTAATTCAACTGATAAAGGTAATTCAAAACAAGAATATATTTTCCACTCTTGTCATAAGAGCTAAGTTCTCTGATTCTCATCAATTAGAGTTTGCTACTCATATTGCATGTCATCACCCTTGAATTAGGATTTACTATTCACATGTCATCACCCTTGAATTAGGGTTTACTATTCACATTACATGTCATCACCCTTGAATTAGGGTTTACTATTCACATTATGGTGAATTGAACTCATAACATCATCATGTATGAGGAACATCATCATTGATGCTCTCAGATTAGTTTAAGATTTATCATTTATCATAATTAGGGTTCCATGATCTCACATAGGTGGATCATACCCTAATCATGCACATTCATGTGTATTGAAGGTACTTTACTTGAATTTCCATCATAAAAGGGTACTTTCTCTTTCTTAAGATACTTTCTCTCTCCTCATACTTGTAGATGGTGATAACACCAATCTAGATCAGGTTGGGTTAAGTCCACTTTGATTAACATAGACCAAATCACCACTATTAAGTGATTAGGGTTTGATTAGAATAAGGTTTCACTCAATTGAACCTTTCAAGGGTATTATGGTAAATTACACATTGATCATCATCATGGTTTAATTTACTAACCACTTGACCATTAATGTCTTTTGGTATCATTAGGGTTTAGGTTGAACAACTATTAAACCATTTAAGCCTTCAAGGCATTAGGCAGACATAACTTCAAAAGTCTCCAATAGGTTTCACACCTTCAACCTTCATACGATCTTGAGGTCGAAAGCCCTCATTCGATCTTGAGGTCGTATGCCCTCATTCGATCTTGAGGTCGAATGACCTTATATGGTCTTGAGGTCGAATGACCTTATATGGTCTTGAGGTCGAATGACCTTATACGGTCTTGAGGTCGAATGCCCTCAATAGCTCAAGATCGTATGGACCTCCAAGGTGGTTCAAAGGGTAAACTCGATTAGGGTTTCCTATGTTGAAGCCATCAATTGGTCTCAAGCTTGCTAACCACTTACCAATTGAGACAATTAGGGTTAGCCTTAACCAATTGTTCACTCAATTGACCCTCAATTGATATCCAATTAGGGTTGGAGTTGGTTCAATTAAGGTCTATAAACGTTCAACCATCAACACTCAACAATGTGAATCAAATCGAAGTTGAACCCATCAATTGACCTCCAATTGGGCTCAAAATTGGCCCAAACGGTCTTGGGATCGTTTGGATATACTCCAAACGATCTTGAGACCGTTTTCCCATCATATCACTCAAATCTAAGCAATCCAATTTGGGTTTGGTTCATTGGATTCATCACCAAATCAGCATTACATTGTTTAACAGCTTGGTACCTTTAGACCTTCAAACACCTAACCATACTCAAACCTAGACCTCCAAACGGTCTTGGGTGACCACCAAACGGTCTTGAGACCGTTTGGATGAGCTCCAAACGGTCTTGAGACCGTTTGCCCATCCAACCTTTGGACTCTAGTGAAAATTCATCATGGATTGGTCTATCGAGTTGATCAACAAATCAGCACTACATTGCAATATGATTAGTACCTTTGGACCTTCAATTGGTCAACTATACTTGACCCCAGACCTCCAAACGGTCTTGGGGTGATCCCCAAACGGTCTTGAGACCGTTTGGGTGATCCCCAAACGGTCTTGAAACCGTTTGGGCTAATCAACCCAAAATCTCTAATTAACTCATTGGAATTTCAGCACTGATTTCAATTAGGGTTTGCCCAATTGATTAGCCTTCAACTCATGACTCGTTTGGAATTAATCCATAAAATTTGGTGAGTCATTAACCAACATAATTCGGAACAGTAATCTCATATGGTCAACGCTTAGTCAACCATCTTATACGGTCTTGAGACCGTTTGCCCAAAAAGTTCAATTAAATCAGATTGAAAATCAGCACTTAATCCAATTAGGTTTCCCTAATTGATTAGGCTTCAACTCACGATTCCTTTGGAGTTAATCCCTCAAAATTGGAGGGTTATTAATAAACATAACTATGAACAGGAATCCCATACGGTCAACGCTTGGTCAACCATCTCAAACGGTCTTGAAACCGTTTGCTCAACCAGGTCAAGTTAATCAGGATGAAAATCAGCACATAATTCAATCTGATTGCCTAATTGATTGGCCTTCAACTCTCGATTCATTTGGAGTTAATCCCTCAAATTTGGAGGGTTATTAATAAACATAATTAGGAACAAAATTCCCAAACGGTCAACGCTTTTTCAACCATATCAAATGGTCTTGAAACCGTTTTCTCCCAAACGGTTTCAAACCGTTTGCCCTTAAACAGTTTGCTGAAACCGCATAGCCAATCAAATTAAAACGATTTGGAGTAGCTATCAAAACGGTTTTGCTTGGTAATTTTCTTTGGATAAGCATCTAGGATGATGTCATCATCCCCTTCCTTCGAACAACCAAGAACAGCAACCGTTCTTGATGGAAATTGCAGCAAAGAAACAAGAGTGTATCAATTTGAAGAAATCAATCAACAAAGCATAGAGAATTGATGCAATAGCAATGTTTAAGGGTTTGAGTTATAAAACCCGCCTTTAATTGAGCTCCAAAGCTCCAATCTCACGCCATTAATGGTGGATGAAGCTCTTGCAACTCCCCCTAGGCTCGTCCTCAAGCTTTTGATTGTAAAAGTTGGCTAGGGTTGAAGAGGAGATCGAAATAAGAAGGAATCCATAATTTATTTTCGATTTCCACCATGAAATCATGAAGAACGAAGGTCAAGGGCTTACCAACAGGTTGGGGACGTGCTACCTGCTCCTCCCTAGCTCCTTGGTCGGTTTTGCAAGCAAGGGTAAGAAAGAAATCCGAAAAGGCCTTGGTTTGGGCTTGGAAATGGCACTTTTATAAGGAAATTGATGAGAGAGAAAATGCCTTATAAAAATCCAATTAATCCCAATAAAGTGGCCGCCTCTTCCCCCTAAACTACCTTGGGTACGAGGCACCTTCCTTGCCTTTAATTCACCTTCATTATCCTCAATTTAAAGAAAAGCAAATTAAGCACCTTAATGCTTATAATATAATATCCCACATGTGAGTGGATATTACTTTTCTTTATAAAAAGGTGAGTGGAATTTCACCTACTTAAGATATTTTCGTTCCTTATCTTGTTAAAGGAACGTCCATCCTTATTCAAAATCAACCCAAAACATTTTGGTTGAAATCCCTTCAATTATTTTTATTCATTTTTGCCCTAAATCGAATTAGGGTTTCAATTAGGCATTATTCTTGATTATTTTAATGTCAAGATTCTCTCTCCTACAACTTAATTCAAATGAGGAGTCCCTATAATTTTATTTGCTCTAAATGATGATAAGAAACATTAGGGACCTTGTTGAAGTGGTAATTTGCATATTGAACCCTAGATTTTGGGTAAATTGCACATTACACCAAAACTAGGTTTTAATGCACAAGGATTGCTTTACAAGCTTAATCTTGGTGTCGAAGCTTGTGGAAACCATACCACTACATCATATTCATTCTTATGATGTCTCAAAATCATAGGAATATCTTATCATGCAACATTTGCAATTTAACCCCTCAACTTGGGTAATTTGCACTTTAGTCCAAAATAAGCAAACATTGCTTCAACATTGTTCAAACAGGACCAAAATTGAAACATAGGTTCCTTTTGAGCCTTAATTACTTTTCACAAGATGAGATTAAGCATATAATCATCTTTATTAATCAAAACACCTAGGGTTAAAGCATAACCCAGGTCAGGGATGTTACAATCATCATCAACACAGTTTTCCTATGGATATTATGAGATAATATTGGTTAACATAGGGAGAGTTGAGTAACTCAACTTTAAGGGGAATGGGTTTGTCATGCAAGTTTACTAATGGGGAAGCTCTATGAACCTACCTAGTTGGGAAAGGTTATATTTCCTACTAAATTAAGGGGACAATGGTTTTTCAATATGACACCCAACACCATAAGAGTGAAACTAATAAAATCAAAATATGAATCAAATTTAAGCACAATGCCACACACATGAACCACATAGAGATCTCAAGAAAAATCCTACTAAATACCACAATCCATTTTATGTTCCATATTTGGTTTAACAGAGGATACATGATAAGATCATCACTGTCATAATAGAGTCTCAACAAAATACAACACTTTCCCAACCTTACAGATGTGGCATTGTTATAAAACATGTGTGTGACAAAGTACAATAATCATAACTCCAATTCTAGAGGCCTTGCACATATACATAAGATCCAAGGCATACAAGGGATACTACAAAACACAACTCGTTAGAGTATAGGGACAACTATGACTCTATCCTTATATACTTTAACTCTAGAGGAGGTCAAACAAACTTCACCTAACTCTAAGATCCCTTCACACAAACATCACCCACCTCAAGATCTTAGAACCTTCTCCCTCGTTGTTGATCTTCTCAGTCACTGTCAGAATAGTTGGCCTGGTCACCTTGAAAGTGTAGAAAACCACATGGTTGAAATCATAAGACCCAACAATATGATATAATGTCTAAAAATGTATATTATTTGCTAGGATGATTATTATAAGGGCACATGTAATGAAACAACATAAGGATTATAGTATACCAGAGGGTATATAATTACCTATCTCGACGACATCCTATCTACCTACAATATTTGTTAGATAATACATATATAATTTTCAATCTGAATACCTAAACATCCAAGTTACAACCATATTTAATGTTAATTAAACCTAACACTTACACTACATGACTGTTGTATGTTTTAGTGCTCTAGGATGTGTGAGGCGTACCTCCCAAACATCTAACATGATGCTCTTAATTCATCCCTAGCCATATGTACAAGATCTAAGGGAAATATAGATTTGCATGATCTCTCCTAACAACCTCGTCTTGAAGCAAGGCATCATAAAGGTAGGGAGCACACCCCCAACCCCTTCATGGATACACATTCATGAGCTAATTTACCATAATAGGCATGCCCTGGGTAGACTTGTCACAACACCATATAAACTAGATAACCATCCTACATAATATATCATGATACCACGATTCCCCCCTAAGAAAAACCATCTAAAGATGATAGGATGTCCGCTTCTAAACATTTCCATATATTCACTAACATATAGCTCTCAGTATCTTCTCATAGCATATGGTTTTTGTAAGATAAACTTGTTTCCCCATCTCCCCTAATGACCCAAAGTGAAGGTTCTATAAACTCAAGGCTCTTCTCATATTTTTATGTATAGATAGGTCCATTGCCTTATGATTACATCAACCAAAGCACACAATGACTTATGAACAATTAGATAAGAGACAAGCAGTAAAATATGTACACATTCAAAATCATGACCTAACTTCAAACTATAACATTTATAAAAAGTTTCTCAAAACCTTCAGTTCTCACACCTTTGGCACTTCCAAGCCAATCAGGTGGAGAACATGCATAGGCCCTCTCTTTTTCCCATAAAGGGTCAACCTTTTTCTATTCTAGTAGTATAGTATTGCAAAAATGATTGCATGCATGCATAATGACTGAACAACATCTCTAATAAGGACATAATATAACATATGTTGAACATGCTTGCTATAAGCCCTACTAGGGAGAAAATAGTATACTACTTGATGCGATGATTTTGAGTTGCATTTATAGACCTGTTTTATATGTGGTTTATGCTGTAATTAGTCATTTCTATGGTTAATATCGCATAATTCATCCATTTTGGTCTTTGCCATCATTTTATGTCAAATCCCCTAGTTTTATCATTTTGAGCATTAATTATCACATTATTATTATTTGTGTGGATTTATTTGATCTTGTCTTTGAATTTCAGGAAAAACAAGTATTTGCTTCCGTCGATACCATCGACGGAAGTCGATACCATCGACAAGACCGCAGGTTGCCAGCTGAAAGGAGCAGCAAAGAGTCGATACCATCGACGCTGATGTCGATGGTATCGAGACACCTTCAGGTTGCTGGCGAAGAAGCATTCGATAGTATCGACACCAAGTCGATACCATCGACACATGGAGGCTACAACGTCGCAAAACGACAAAACCGACGCCTAAAGGAAGTCGATACCATCGACCCGCGTCGATGGTATCGAGATGATGAAGGGCGCGATAAAGGAAGGATTTGCAGCCAGCCGCTACTGTAGCGGGTTGATACCATCGACTCGCGTCGATGGTATCGACGCCGTCAGATATGCGTTGGATTCAGATTGATCTCAATCGGACGGATGGAGTTAATTAACGACCTAATTAGGGACTTATACCTAATGACGGCCGCCCAGGAGAGGGGGGATCTGATTTTGGCTTTTGCACAAGTGCCGAGGAGCGAGAGAAAGGAGAACAGAGGCCAGAAGTTCATACCAGTCGATCCGGACGCTGCTGAAGACGGATTTCACCACCGAGAGGCGGGAAAGCACGTGTTCTACGCAAAGGATCAATCAGTTCTTCTCCATTCAGGGGTATTCCCATTCAATTCACGTTTTTCATATGATTTCCCCTATTTCTACCATGTACTTGTGTGAGATGAACATGCAGGGCTAATCCCCTCCATCTTTAGGACCGGGAGTAGCCCGGGAATTCATTGTATGACAGTTCTATATTAGTAATTCATATTTTCTCTCTTAAATCCGTGGTATAGTTTCGTTTTCTCCATATATTGTTATGCTTGATCACCATGATAATAACCTAATGCCCTTAATCACTTCGACAGAAGGATAAATGGTTGAAAAGAGACGAAACCTACATTAATCGATAAATCCCTTGACAAAGGTGGTGTAAAATTAATGGTGGAAACTGAGAGACCGTTCGTAATGCACTTAGTTTAGGGAATAGGTTACTACGACGGTGGAACCGACCTAAACCTAAGTAGTGAATTGCACCACGACAGTGGGTAATTATGTTTTCAGGCCACTACCCGGATAGAGAGATAAAATTGAGGCATTATATAAAATTTAATACAATGAAAACCTGCGGTGAAACCGCAATCCTAAAGATACCTTTTTGAATTGATTAAATTAACCTTTAATCGATTGTTTGCTTTGTTTCATTTTTATTTTCTTTTAATTTTGACAACAAAACCCAATTTGTTATTCGGCTTAGCTGATCGCAAATAGTTAGTAGGAGTCTCTGACAATTCTGAGTATCCCTGTGTTCGACTCTGGCCTCACAAGGCCTGTACTACTCGACGCGTATACTTGCATTTTTAGCGCGTAGTAAAATACCCGTCAAGTTTTTAGCGCCGTTGCCGGGGATACGATGAATTGTTGGCACTTCGAGTGCTACGAGCGGCCACTCTAGGCCACATATTTTTTTTTAATTTTGAAACAACTTCAAATATTTGTGAATTTCTCTATAATTGTTTACACTCGTCTAAGCATAGTACTGAACTCGAATTTTCTCATTTCAGGTACGTTGCATGGTGCATACACGTAGTACAGACTACGGCAATCGCACACCCGAGGTTCCATTTTTGGGACCTGAGGACGAGGAGCATTCCGAGCAAGAGTACCAAGAAGAGGTAGATTCTAAATCTGAACCAGAAGAGATGGCCGAGCCACAAACCATATGGGAGAAGATCAAAGCTTCTTCCTCATCAGCTTCAAAGGGGCCTATAAAGAAGCAGGCGATCAACATACCGACATATAAGATCGACCCAGCATTGATTAATTTGGTGAAATCAAATGCATTTCATGGGCTGAAGAATGAGGATCCTGTTGCACACATCAGCCAGTTCGTTGAAAACTGTGACATGGTAAAAATAGATAGGTTTCCACAAGATGCATTGTACCTCAAGCTGTTCCCAAGTTCCTTGGCGGGAGCAGCCAGGGAGTGGCTACATAATCTAGACGATGAGTTCGTGGAATCTTGGGACCATATGGTGGAGGTCTTCTTTGAGAGGTTCTTCCCTCCCGAGAAGACTAACGACATGATCCGGAAGATTCACAATTTCACCCAACAGGCCGGTGAAACATATTCTGAGACCTGGGAGCGATTTCAGGTTATGTTGAGGAGATGTCCGCATCACGGGCTGGACAAAGAGACACAAGTGAAAATCTTCTATTTTGCTCTTTCCGAGCATGATAGGAGTAATCTGGATTCAGCCGGGTCGGGATTTTTTCTAAACAACACAGACACTAGATGCTGGGAAATACTCAAGAACATGGCTAGAAAGCAGTCTTGAGGAGAAAGAGAGAGAGGCCCAGTTGAGAAAGCACGAGTCGCCAGTGAATCAAAGGCAATGAGAGAGATGAATGAGAAGATGGATCTTCTCGCAAAGAAGTTACTGCAAAAAGAAGAAAATGAGTCCGAGGATGAGGCTCAAGTCAAGTACATGAGACAACAACAAGGGTATAGGAACAATGACTACTCATGGAGAAAGGACAAAAAGTTCTCATGGAAGGATCCGAACAATTTTCTACAGGATCCGGAAGCCAAGCCCGCGCCAGCTACAGAGGACAAGAGCACGGAGTTGCTCAATCAGGTCATCAAGCAAAATCAAGAGTTAATGAACACATTCGGACAGCAAATCAAGCAACAAGGAGAATACATGAATCAATTTGGGCAGACATTGTAGAGCCATGGGGCTCAAATGAGGACGATAGAGACATCCATGGCGCAGATGGCAGCTGAAATAGCTAGTTTGAAGAAACCAACACATCCGGGTTTTCCGGGGAATACCAATGTTCCCGGGGGAAACCAGCAAGCTAAGGCTATTCTACTGAGAAGCGGTAAGAAAGTGTTGAATCCAAGAACTAATGAAACAAGCACACCGCAAGATGAAGTTGAAGGTGAAACCAATGTGGAGCAGCCCACACCAGTCTCAGGGCAAGTTGAAGACATAGCAGTGGAGAGTACTCAAGAACAGGATGCTGCAGAGGAACCGCAGAAAAAGATGACGTATGTGCCACCTCATCAAAGGACACAAGCTGTTCCGGTCCCTTATCCAAATAGTGTGAAGGCAAGGAAGGTAGATGCACAGTTCAAGAAGTTCCTGGATAGTTTTAGGAAGCTTTCAGTCAATATCCCGTTACTGGAAGCCATTGAGCAAATCCCTTCATACGGGAAGTTTCTAAAAGATGTTATTACCAAGAAGAGGAAAATACCAGATACTGAGGTCGTTGTGCTAAAGGAGTAAGTGAGTGCCTTCATTATGGGTACTTTTCCGCCAAAGAGACAGGATCCAGGGTGTTTCAACATTTCTTGTTATATCGGGAAGTGTAAATTTGGAGAAGCACTGTGTGATTCAGGGGCGGGCATCAACTTAATGCCCCTTTCGACATTCAAAAAGTTGGGACTGAAGGAGTCACGGACGAGCAATATGACTATTCAATTGGCCGACAACTCTGTGGTGAAGCCTTATGGAATCTGTGAAGATGTCTTAGTAAAGGTGGATCGATTTGTCTTTCCGGCTGATTTTGTGGTTATGGAGATGCAGGATGAGCATGGCAACGAGTTGTTACTTGGACATCCTTTCCAAGCTACAACCGACATGATCTTAGAGATAGGAAGAGGTCGCTTGACCTTGGGCATAGCAGATGATCGCTTTGAGATGGTCATGCCCTCTAGCACTGCATCTTCTAAAGCAAATGAACAATGTAATATGGTGAAACATATGGATCACAACATCTCACTCTGCCTTGGAAAACCATTTCTGGACATGGCTCATGTGATGAGCAAAGATGGATAATGGAACCTTAGCTGTGGATATCATGGAGCAAACTAAGGTTGTTTCTTTGTGTAAAGCTGTGGGATTTCCGAATGATGAGAATGAGGACATTCCGCCTTCTTGGGAGGATGATGCGATTGCTATTTCTGTTGTTGATGCATATCCTGAATTGCCGTTAGAGGCTTGTTTGTTGAATGTTACTTATGATTGGATGCGGAGTAAATCACTCAAGGAGTGCGCTAAAATGCTTCAGATTTTTCCATGCTTCTATGCGAGGCATTATGAAGATTTAGGTGTACTTCCCCCACCACTGCAATCATCTCTTATCAGCCCGCCAGAGTTAGAATTGAAGCCTCTACCCCCGCATCTCAAGTATGTCTTTCTAGCTGAGAAAGACAAGTTACCGGTGATCGTATCTGCTTATTTGAGTGCGGACGAGGAGGAGCAATTGCTGATAGTGCTGAAAAACCACCGTGGAGCTTTTGGGTGGTCTATTGCAGACATCAAGGGGATTTCCCCTGCTCTATGTCAGCACAAGATTCGGCTCGAGGAGGGAGCCAAGCCTGTTATTCAGCCTCAAAGACGTTTAAATCCGAGCATGATGGAGGTTGTGAAGAAGGAGGTCATCAAACTTCTTGCTGTAGGGATTATCTATGCCATATCAGACTTGACGTGGGTGAGTCCCACACAGGTAGTCCCTAAGAAGGGGGGAATTACTGTCACTAAAAATTTGTTGAATGAACTGTCACCACCCGACTGGTAACCGGGTGGCGAGTTTGTATTGACTACCGTCGTCTGAATGCCGCCACACTTAAGGATCATTTTCCTTTACCGTTTATTGATCAAATTTTAGAATGCCTTGCCGGTCGGTCGCATTTTTGTTTTCTAGACGGATATTCGGGGTACAACCAGATCTCGATTGATCCTTTGGATCAAGAGAAGTCTACATTCACCTGTCCCTATGGGACTTTTGCTTACCGTCGAATGCCGTTTGGTTTATGTAATGCACCGACGACGTTTCAACGCTGTATGCTCGCCATATTTTCTGATATGGTAGAGCACTGTCTTGAGGTTTTTATGGACGACTTCTCGGTTTATGGTGCATCGTTTGATGAATGTCTCTATAACCTAGAAAAAGTGTTGCAGCGTTGTGAGGACACACACTTGGTCCTTAACTGGGAGAAATGTCACATGATGGTGATAGAGGGAATAGTGCTAGGACACAAGGTGTCTAGCAAAGGTCTTGAGGTGGACCCAGTGAAAATTGAGGTCATTTCCAAGTTGCCCCCACCAAATTCTGTAAAAGGGATGAGAAGTTTTCTGGGACACGCCGGGTTCTATCGGCGTTTTATAAAGGATTTTTCTAAAATTGCAAAACCTTTATCCGAGCTTTTGGAGAAAGATGCGGTTTTCGATTTCAATGATAAGTGTCTACATGCATTCGATGTTTTGAAAGAAAAATTGATTTCTGCCCCAGTTGTTCAAATGCCGGATTGGACAAAACCTTTCGAATTAATGTGTGACGCTTCAAATTTTGCGGTAGGAGCCGTATTGGGGCAACAGGTAGATAATAAGCCCGCTGTGATTTTTTATGCTTCAAAAACTCTGAATGATGCTCAATTGAATTATACAACTACTGAAAAAGAATTACTTGCCGTTGTGTTTGCTTTCGAAAAATTCTGGCAGTATTTAGTTGGATCTAAAGTAGTTGTATGGACTGACCATGCTGCAATAAAATACTTGATGGAGAAAAAAGATGCAAAGCCTAGACTCATTAGGTGAATTTTGATCTTACAGGAATTTGACATTGAAATTAAGGATAAATCTGGGATTGAGAATGTAGTGGCTAATCATTTGTCTAGGTTAGAAAGGGTGGATGAAAAATATTTACATATACCCATAACCGAGACGTTTCCGGATGAACAACTTTTGAAAATTAACTCTAAAGAGCCTTGGTTCGCTGAAATTGTAAATTATTTAGCTTGCGGGATCATCCCGGAAGATTGGTCATATCAGGAGAAAAAGAGATTCTTTCATTCTTTAAGATACTATTTTTGGGATGATCCAATTCTTTTGAAGCAATGCAGGGACGGTATCTTACGCAGGTGTGTGCCTGAAGTGGAGTACGAGAGTGTTCTCCATCATTGCCATGCATCACCTACGGGAGGACACCATGCCAGTTCGCGAACCGCAACTAAGGTATTGGAAAGCGGCCTTTATTGGCCAACTTTGTTTCGGGATGCCTATGATTTTGTGAGGCAATGTGATCCTTGTCAGCGAGCAGGTAATATATCGAAGCGACAGGAGATGCCCCTGAATGTATTTCAGGAAGTTGAGGTATTTGATTTGTGGGGCATAGACTTCATGGGACCCTTTGTGTCCTCGAACTCCAATTTATATATCTTGTTAGCCGTTGATTATGTGTCGAAGTGGGTGGAAGCAATCCCCACAAGGACTAATGATTCTACTATAGTGTGCAGGTTTGTGAAAGAGAATATTTTCTGCAGGTTTGGGATACCCCGAATGATAATAAGTGATGGGGGTACACACTTTAGGAATCAGAAGTTCTCAACATTATTGAAGAAATATGGGGTCAAGCACAACATTGGCACCCCATATCATCCACAGACTCAAGGCCAAGTGGAGGTCTCAAACCGTGAAATCAAGAAGATTCTAGAGCGGACGGTGGCATCCACAAGGAAGAATTGGAGTGCCCTACTACCGGATGCACTATGGGCGTACAGAACGGCCTACAAAACACCTATAGGCACTACGCCTTTTAGGTTGGCGTATGGCCGGGCTTGTCATCTATCGGTTGAGTTGGAGCACAAGGCCCATTGGGCGCTTAGAAGGCTAAATCTAAGTTATGATGAAGCATGAAGAAAGAGAATGTTTGAGTTGAATGAGCTGGATGAGTTACGAATGACGGCATATGAGAATGCCCGGATATACAAGGAGCGCACAAAACTAATCCACGATCGCCACATTGAGTTGCGCACGTTCAAGAAGGGAGATAATGTTTTGTTGTTCAACTCCCGACTCAAGTTACACCCCGAGAAGCTGAAATCCCGGTGGAGTGGACCGTTCGTGGTGGAAGAGGTAAAACCACACGGTGCAATTTTAGTGCGTGATGGTGATGCCACGTTCTTGGTGAATGGACAAAGGTTAAAGCTGTATTTTGGTGAGAATTACAAGAGAAAAGTGAATGAGGTTAAACTCATTACACTTTCGGATGAATGAGATGCCCGGAAGCCGTCTAGCCTAAGACGTTAAATAAGGGCGCTTGTTGGGAGGCAACCCAACCATAGGTACATTAGGATAGTTTAATTATAATCATAGGTTGCTTTATTTTCATTCAATTTTTAGTATAAAGAAGATACCTTGATCCGTTTGTTCATTGTGCAGGCTGAGGCAGAGTCGATACCATCGACACCCAAGTCGATGGTATCGACAAGGGTACAGGTTGAAGACTACAAATTTCGTTCAGAGTCGATACCATCGACCGCCTCATCGATGGTATCGACATACCTACAGGTGGTCGAGAAGGAAACGTCGATAGTATCGACATAGGCGTCGATACCATCGAGATCTCTGGAGAAGTTCAGACCGATTTGTCTCAGTCAACTCGATACCATCGACGGCCTTGTCGATGGTATCGACATGGTTCCAGGTTGAAATGAAAAAAGCGGTGTCGTAATGAAGCCAAGTCGATACTATCGACACTTGTCGATGGTATCGACCATCCATGTCACCGATCCGAGCAAAGAAATCGACGGAGATCGCGGCTTCCACGTCATTGATCCAGGTGCATCGTCGATACCATCGACCCAAGTCGATGGTATCGACACGGCAGTGATCCGGGTTACAAGATCCAGCAATCGACGACCGTCGATACTAGTGAGGGGCGGATAGCATCGACCCAAGTCGATACCATCGACTCGCGTCGATGGTATCGATGGGCCAACAGTGGCGGCGGCCAAGTCTATTTAAGGAGAACCAATACATCATTTGATGTCACACCTTCAGAGTGATCTCCTCCCTTTGCGCCGAGCACTCCCCCGAGCCATCCAAGAGAAAAGACCAGCATCACCGAGCGACGATCATCACTGAGCGGAGATTCATATCTCCATTCTGCACTGAGCTCTCTCTTTCTAATCCCTTTCTCGTCGCCAACATGGCTCACGTCACTGGAGCATCTTCTTCATGTGCGGACCCGGAGGAGATTCAGGAGTTTGTGCCACCTCCTCCCGGGTCGGTTGCACGGCCGCACATGATGCATCCTTCCACAGAGGTGAAGAAGATCTATGAGGAGATCTTAAAAAGGAAGATAGAACCCACCTGGTATGTGGACCGGGAAATGATCAGAGACCTCAGATTCGAGGCCAATCTGGCCTATGTTCTGTAGGGGCAGGCGAAACGTACAAGCAGGAGGCCCGATGAGCTACAGTACCATGCAGATGGCCAACCGTTTTTCGGCGAGTGGCCAACCTACAAAGAGTTGGTGGCGGAGTTCATGGCATCACTTGACGTCTGCATTGTGCCCAACGACATCGTCGCCACTGACTGTGAATGGATAAAGGGCCGGGTGTCTTTCCGGCTATACAACCGGGACTATACCCTCACGCTTCGCCAATTCAACAGGATCTTCAATTGGATGCATTCTCCATACGACCACCGGCGGCCAGATAACCGCACCAACTATGATGCTCTCTTCTCCGAGTTGGTGACGGTGCCAAAAGGGAGGTCGGTGAGCTACCACAACGCTGCGGTTGCCGACTTCGAGCACCCATTTGTTCGGGTATTGCACTGGATGTTGAGTTCCACCATCTTTGCTCGAAGTGATCTGGTGCTAAGCAAATTTCAGGAGACAGATCTTTTCTTCTTATATCAGCTCCTGAAGCGCCAAGAATGCAACTGGGGTGCATTCTTTCTACAACGAGTGTTGGCGGTGAAGAGGAGCACGAGAAAAGCCCCGATTCATTTTGGGGGGCTTGTCACCAAGGTAGCCCTCTACTTGGGCTTGAATCTCGATCAACTGACTCCTCTTTCTACGAGAAGCAAGGTCAACTTGCAACATCTACATCGAGCCAATCTTGTTCTTCTCCGAGCTGGCGTGGCTTTTGCACATTGCCACGTAAATCAAGTGTACCAGGAGTGCGCGCTGCCGGATCCCGTCTTCAACATCGCGGGCGCACATCATTTCAGATGGCCGATCATAGCCATCAAATCCGATGATGAAGAAGGCGGTAATGACGGCGGCGACGATGGACAGGACGATGAGGCTGAGGAGGAAGAAGAGGAATTTACACCTCTTCGAGCACGAGTAGCACCCCGGAAGCGTCCTCAGATGCATCCGGGTGCGTCTTCATCATCACAGCCTATGCCACCATCACCACAGCCCTCGCAGCCTAGCGAGGATGCCTATTCCATGCAAGGCATGTACAACATGCTCCAAGATATTCAGCAGACGCTACACAGCCACACCGCTGCGTACGCCGGTATTCAAGATACCACCAACCAGCTTTTTGTCAACCAGCAGGCGATCTTCGAGAATGAACGCCTTTTGTTCGCAAATCAAGAGAATATCCATGATCGGCTGCATAGGATGGAGCAGCAGCAGCAGGCGTTTTACGATCATTATTGGAGCCAGAATTATTTTGGGGGGTATCCATAGCCTCCTCCGATGCCCCAGTATGATTCGACTTTTCAGGGGCAATACCCGTCTTGGGACCCCACGGCGCCGCAATACCCACCTCCACCACCACAAGAATGATCGGGTATCCTTGTTCCAATCTTTAAGTTTGTTTTTGACTATGAGGCCATAGTCGAATTCAAGCTTAGGGGGGTAGTTGGAACACTCTATCTTTTATCGTTTTCAGTTTTTAGTGTTATTGCTTTTGTTCTCTCGTTATTTGTTTTCTTGCAATTTTAGCTTTTGTAGGATCCACATGCTATCTAGTGTAATTGTGGATGTCATAAAAGTTGTGTCATCTTGCTGTTAGTGCATGGGAAATTCAAGGGAACTTTGAAAAGTTTGTGTCTTTGGATAGCTTGTTTTGTTTTGACCTTGGGAACACATCCTATGAAAATGATTGATTATGTCAACTTTAAAACAACATTTCATACCTGTACTCCTAATGATTCATGAAAGTGGACGGAAATGGTTGTTTGAGCCTAACCTAACCAAATGGTAATGAGGCTTTAATTGGATATAAGAGAGATAACCCTCTAAACTACTACACAAGTCAGTAAGGAGGGACACATAATATCTTTCTAAGGTTCAATCATCTAGTCTTGTGATCGTTCCACTTCATTTTTCTATAATCCACCTAAGAATTGGAAGTAAAGTGCAGTTTTAATTCCTTTTTGTGTGCATAGCATTTAGATAGGACTTGCATTGGTATTTTCCATATGTTGCATAAAAAAAAATATATACAGTGAATCATGCACATTACCTTTAGGTGCATGCCATGTAGTCGCATTCATGATTTTCATGCATAAAGTATATCATGTATCTCAATTTTTCCCAATGGTGAATTATATTGTTCCATACTTTCTAAATAGTGAAAAAAAAATTCTGAGTATGCAGGAAATAGCCCAATAAAATTATCTTTGAGAAATTATGGATATGTGGGCTGAAAAAAAAAGCTGAAAATCTGCAATAAAAAAAAGGGAAAAGAAAAAGAATTTAGAAGAAAGTGAAATAAGAAGGAGAAAGGAACGTAATATCACTTGCATTTCAGGATAATTGAGTACATGATGTAACTTGACTAGATATCCATCTCATTTTGAGGCGGATGGTTAGAGCATGCATCATTTCACCCAATTTTAGGCATTAGGGTATTTCTAATGTGCATTTGCATCATATAGGACATTTTTGTGTTATGCATGTTGAAACTGTACAATACTTGCACTTTCTTCTATGAGCTACCCATTTTCATCCACCCGTTGCTCGGATTGGTAGGCCACCGTGAATTTCTCCTCACTAATGAATATCAGGAGAACTGCTTCCATGTAAATGGTAGTTAGGGCGAGCAACGTAGTATAGGCGATCACGAGATGCACTAATGCTGAACCGGCGAATTTTATTATGTTAACTGCCTTATGTGATAGTGTTCATCGGTTTGGAGGTCAATTTCTTTTATTAATGATTACTGTCACCTTTAGGGTAATTACTGTTCTGTGGTTAGAGAAGGCCGGTTTGAGAATGTTCAGCGGGAGTCATATGGGATGTTGGGTTGGTGTGTTGTTCTTCAGTTGACATTTGCAATTCTATTCTAAGGATTAGTTTCTCGAGGGCAAGCAACGCTCAAGCTTAGGGGAGTTTGATGCGATGATTTTGAGTTGCATTTATAGACCTGTTTTATATGTGGTTTATGCTTTAATTAGTCATTTCTATGGTTAATATCACATAATTCATCCATTTTGGTCTTTGCCATCATTTTATGTCAAATCCCCTAGTTTTATCATTTTGAGCATTAATTATCACATTATTATTATTTGTGTGGATTTATTTGATCTTGTCTTTGAATTTCAGGAAAAACAAGTATTTGCTTCCGTCGATACCATCGACAAGACCGCAGGTTGCCAGCCGAAAGGAGCAGCAAAGAGTCGATACCATCGACGCTGATGTCGATGGTATCGAGACACCTTCAGGTTGCTGGTGAAGAAGCAGTCGATAGTATCGACACCAAGTCGATACCATCGACACATGGATGCTACAGCGTCGCAAAACGACAAAACCGAAGCCTAAAGGAAGTTGATACCATCGACCCGCGTCGATGGTATCGAGATGATGAAGGGCGCGATAAAGGAAGGATTTGCAGCCAGCCGCTACTGTAGCGGGTTGATACCATCGACTCGCGTCGATGGTATCGACGCCGTCAGATATGCGTTGGATTCAGATTGATCTCAATCGTACGGCTGGAGTTAATTAACGACCTAATTAGGGACTTATACCTAATGACGGCCGCCCAGGAGAGGGGGGATCTGATTTTGGCTTTTGCACAAGTGCCGAGGAGTGAGAGAAAGGAGAACAGAGGCCAGAAGTTCATATCAGTCGATTCGGACACTGCCGAAGACGGATTTCACCACCGAGAGGCGGGAAAGCACGTGTTCTACGCAAAGGATCAATCGGTTCTTCTCCGTTCAGGGGTTTTCCCATTCAATTCACATTTTTCATATGATTTCCCCTATTTGTACCATGTACTTGTGTGAGATGAACATGCGGGGCTAATCCCCTCCATCTTTAGGACTGGGAGTAGCCCGGGAATTCATTGTATGACAGTTCTATATTAGTAATTCATATTTTCTCTCTTAAATCCGTGGTATAGTTTCGTTTTCTCCATATATTGTTATGCTTGATCACCATGATAATAACCTAATGCCCTTAATCACTTCGACAGAAGGATTAATGGTTGAAAAGAGACGGAACCTACATTAATCGATAAATCCCTTGACAAAGGTGGTGTAAAATTAATGGTGGAAACTGAGAGACCGTTCGTAATGCACTTAGTTTAGGGAATAGGTTACTACGACGGTGGAACCGACCTAAACCTAAGTAGTGAATTGCACCATGATAGTGGGTAATTCTGTTTTCAGGCCACTACCCGGATAGAGAGATAAAATTGAGGCATTATATAAAATTTAATACAATGAAAACCCGCGGTGAAACCGCAATCCTAAAGATACTTTTTTGAATTGATTAAATTAACCTTTAATCGATTGTTTGCTTTGTTTCATTTTTATTTTCTTTTAATTTTGACAACAAACCCCAATTTGTTATTTGGCTTAGCTGATCGCAAATAGTTAGTAGGAGTCTCCGACAATTCCGAGTATCCCTGTGTTCGACTCGGGCCTCACAAGGCCTGTACTACTCGACGCGTATACTTGCGTTTTTAGCACGTAGTAAAATACACGTCACTACTCCTACCATCTAAAGTCATATGCTTTCTCAAGCATGGATCCATAAGTTGTGGTTATGTCATGAAAAGATTACAATGGTACATATATCAACATGTAGGCACATAAGCTTGTTGGCTAAGACCTAAGATAGTTACCATTACCATTTTTAACAGAATTAAGGTATACAACTGCTAGATCAACTACATCTAAGCATAAGGTAAGTAATAAAATGAACCAGATGCTATATCACTCGCCTAGCAAATCATAAATGAGTCATGCACAAACAGTCATCATGAAGACACCAACTTCACAATAAACTCCAGTGTTGAACGTAACTCTCCCAAGGTTTGAGTTCCTCTCCTTCACCCATGCACGAATACCATCGATCCATGGTCAGAAACAACTATATAATCGATGGAAATGGTGGAATCATGGTTTTAGGCTCTTCAACTAGAACCCTAACAAGCCACCTAGAAAGCATCCAAGATGAACAAGAAGCTAAACATTATTAGGAAAACACATGATCGAGGTTCAACTTACTCTAATCGAGGGTCAAGAGCCACCAATTGGCTTGCCTCGTGTCAGTAGAGAAGAGAATGAAGGTAAATCTAGTCCCTGGTGGTAATTGACTCTGCTATAATACTTTGTTGCTAAGATGCACAAGTGAAATGAGAAAGAGGGATAAGGGGGTATTTGTAGAACTAGAGAGGAGAGAAAGGTCAGTTAAATTGTCACATTATTGACTAGAAATGTACCTTGTCAGTCAGTAACAACATAAAAAAATGGATCATGACTTTCCATCAGTATATGTGTTGGTATCTATGCCCAAAGAGTCAATCATATGATGATTGTAATAGCATATTTTGTAAATTATTTGATTAATAATAAAGGCAATCTTCTAATTTATTCAGTTATGAAATAATGATGTAACATAATAAATGTCTAAAGAATAATATTACTCAATGATATATGTCTTCGGGTTGATGACCTAAACAACTAGATAATATAGATGCCAAGAGTATATACATTCTTGTTATGTCCCTAGTCGAATGTTATTATGGAAGCCTTCTAGACAACAATAAAACATAAGACTAGTGTGTTAGTTGATGACAAAATTTCATCAGTCATGATATGTTATATCAAACCAAACACAAATAGAGAACAATGTATCAGATAGACCCATCATAAGAGTGATACATGGGAACCATGATTGGTAGTCAAGATCATCTCTTAAAGTGTTTGTGGTGATTGTGGTTTTTAGACCTGAAGTCGCTACACTCATCACATGTCATTCGGTGTACTTTGACATCATCCACCATGACCTTAAATAAGGGTTGCTATAAAGGTTATGATTGGGTGCATTGTGACACATGGGGTTGAATGTGAGTGATCTAGATGGATTTATCCCTCCTACAGGAGTATGATATCTTGTCCGTTTGATAAACAAGTCTAAGAAATGCATGTCCATGCTCATGTGGTTCAATATGTGATATTGAGCTTACATATATCTCAAACAGTTTGCTTTAGTTCAAGGAACAATGATTAAATGTTGTAGAGGATAATGATTCCCTACCTCGAGTTCAATCTGGATATCAATGTCAAAGGAACTACACAAACACTATAACACCAATCATAGATTGTAGATTGAAGTTGTTCTCCAACTTGCCAATTACTTGGGTAGCAATGATGTGTTGCTTGATACCGTTCATTGCTTGTGATGTCATAAACTAGTTATGGACATTCACTGCCAACATAACTTGGAACCTATAGGGTCACACACATAGAAATACATGGAATAGGAGTTTGTTCATGAATATATTTAACTTGATTACTAGAGTGTTTAGGTATTCAATTTAAACAACAATTGACTGACTGAACTCTGAACTTATCGGTTGGAGTGTCAATTTGATTGGAAATTGCATTGGAATATTGGATGAACTAGGGCATAAACCAACTAGTTCAGTGAATGAACCAATCGGCTCAAGGTCGGTCAAACGACTGATTCATGTGATGAACCACCCAGTTCATGGATCAATTTTATTGGATCAAGGATTAGTGCTGACATCATGTAATGTATTAATTGGATATTAATCACCAATATAATTGCAACTGAGAAATATGATGAAATGGTCGATTAAAGGGTTGAACCGATCTACTTGCATGCCAACTGATTGGTTCACCTATGCATCGATCATTTCATTGCTCGTAGGATGTAAAAATTTGTGAAATCCTATACCCTTTGACTCCCACACAGACTGGGAACCCTGACCCTAACCTCCTATAAATAGAGGGGTAATGGGGGCTTCCCAGACACAACATCAGTTGCTTTGACAATTGTTGTCTTCTCTGGTTGTGGTAATTGAGAGAACCCGAGCAAATCCTACCCGATAAAGGGAGGGATAGCAAGAGAGAACAATTGTGGGAGAGAAAGTTGGTGCTTGTACACCAATGAGAAGGGGATAACTCCTTCTTGTCTGTTCATCTAGAATGACAAGAGTTTCCAGTGGTCAGTGTGGACTACCATAGAGGCAAGGAGGTCGTCTCCTGCTTCTAGGAGGACAAGGTCAAGCTGCTACTATAGGCACTGTCTGGGTGCGACCTGAAGAAAGGCACACACTACATTTACCTCAAAAACATCCTTCTCATTATATAGTTGTTGATGCAATCAACTGTTATAAGGGGAATATGGCAGTTAAATTTTTGTTTTCGCTGCCTGTTTGCTACCATATTTTCCCACAATGGTATTAGAGCCACACCAATTTGCTGTGTTTTGGGATAATCGATATGATCAGATTTTTAGTTTTTCATTTATTTATTGCATACAGTGTGAATACTTAAACTAAATAATGTGCATATCTTATTAAATACCACGTAAAATCCCAAACTAATACGTATATATATAGGGTATATATGTTCACTACCCATGTGGGTAACTAATTTTTGTTACCCATGGATCTATTTTGTAATAGGAAGACACATAATTGTAATGATACAACCAAAATTGTAATAGAAACATTGATTTTGTAAATATAACATGAAATTTTTATTGTCCCTCTAAAAATAGTAAAATGATATTTATGACAAAATAGTATACAATCTATGCTATAATACAAAATGAGTTTTTCTATTATAATTTTGGTCATGTCATTACAATTTTGGCTGTTTGATTACAAATATATGCCTTCCTATTACAATACAGATACATGGGTAACTAACCTTAGTTACCCACATGGGTAGTGACTGAATGGCCATATATATATATATATATATGATATATATATGTATGTATATATATGGAATTTACATATATTGTCCTAAAAGTTGGTTTTTATGGTGGATGTGTAGCATGGTTATGGCCAATAATCCTAGATATATGTGCATGGCAGTTGTGTTTGTTTATTCCTATTTATATCTCAGTTTGCATACCAAGCCTCTACCTTCTCTTCCAATTATAAAAGTATTATTCTCATCTACCTATGCTCCCCTTGAATGTCAATCGAGGTTTCTCATTTATCATGTAATATGTAATAGTGTTAGAATAGTTTGCACTTGCCAGGTAGTTCAACTAGTCAAGCTTGCTGCTTTTGAAGTGCAGGTTGCAGGATCGAATCTCAGCACACCCCGTTGGGGTGCTACAAGAAGGGACTAAAAGCCTTTGGTGTTAGGTATTGGTTTTTCTCTCTCTCCTGCATACCTTGGATAGGGGTGAAACTCTCCACTATCCAAAAAAAGCATTAGAATAGTTTAATTCTTATTGTTACAATGAAGACACTTAGAGCCAGACATATTGACCATCTCAAAGACAGGTCGATTGACTAGAGGACCAAAGAGGATAGAAGATTGGATGAGCCAAACCGATCGACTGCTGGACCCAACTGATCGAATAGATTTATCAAAAGATGGTGGGACAAAGACCAGACAACCGGGGGATGACCAACCGACCGACCAGGAGGCAAGCCGGTCAGCTCAAGGGTTGAACTGATCAACCCAGATTGTTAAGCATAGATCTTCATCAATGATAGGTTTCTACACGTGATGCAGACCTTATGTGGTGGTAATTCCTTGTGGCTCCAAAAAATTACAATAGTACAACCATAACCATTACTTTTGTTTTATTGCATGTTTTTTGTGGGATATAGCATGTATACGATATGTACTATAAGTATGTGGTGATTGGATATGTATATGTATTTATAAATACAAGTCCCTCCATAACATATTTAGTCTAAGACGGTTTCTATTAGCAACACACATGAATAACTTGATCGACTATGTGTGGGCACGCCAAGCGTGGTGCGCTATCCATGTCATGGAAGTGTGATGGTAGTTATGTGTGTCTGTCAAGCAGGGTGCATTACTATCATGTTGGCTTTAGGGTCTTGCTTAACTGGGTGTCCTCAATGAGATTAAGCACATAGAAGCATGCAAATGACTATGGAAAAGAGTTGCACATATCATCTATCCAAGAATTGCATAAGATGTAATTGGAAAATGTTGCTTACCTTAATGATTGATTATGGATGTTGACATTGGCCGGGTAATAATTCTATAATTTTGGATCTTGGCTCATAAGAAGGTTGTACGATGCAATCTTCCAAATTGATATGCGAGGGTTATCAATTTGAATAGATTCATGGGAGTGTTATTTAATTAAATGACTATTTTAAATATCATCAAATTTTATTCAAATAAAATTAAATCAAATCAAAAGAGTTTTGAAAAAATGTATATTTTCTCTTGTAGAATCAAATGACAATCAAATCATCATTGTAATCAGTCCTTAGGAAGGACAAACTAAATGAGACAAATTTCCATGACTAATTTTGGACTTTGAGAAGGGTTATCAATGATGAGCATAAGCTCTATGTCTTAGTAAACTAGTGGCACAAATACCTGCTTCTGGTGCACCTAGGACTGAGGTGGATGCTTATTGGAAGCATGCCAACAATGCCTTGGACATAAACCACCTTATACTAAGTTTCATGAACTATGAGTTACATGAGCAATGTGAAGACATGAGGATATGGTAACACATCTTAAGAATGTGAACCATAATCATACAAAGCAAGAAAAATACAATGTCTCAAAGTTGCTCTTTGAGGATAAAATAAAAAAGGAAGATTCAATAGAGGCCCATGCGCTCAATATGATTGGACATGTGGATCATCTAGAAGAACTGGGATTATCTTTAAGCCAAGAGTTGGCCACAAATATGATTCTACAATCATTGCATGAATCATATATCCATTTTATTGAGTGTTACCACTTGAATAACATGGCCAAACTGCTATTCGATTTGCTTGGCATGCTGACTAATGTCGAAGCAAGAATGACAAAAAGGACAAATCTATGATGATGATCAGTGGAATAAAGTTAAGTATGAAAGCAAGACCATGGAGAGTTCTGAGGCTAAGCATAAATCTAGATCTTCAACACTCAATATGAGGAGAAAGAAAAATACAATAGGAATATGTCCTTTGTAATTGAAGGCATTCAGGAATAAGAACATGGGGATAGATATCTCCACTTTAGGTATATACATTATTGATATAAATTTATCTACTTATTCATCTTGGGTACTAGATACTGGATGTGGATCTCACATATGCTCGAATATGTAGGATATGAAAAGAAATAGGCCTTTAAGAAAAGGCAAGATCGAACTGCAAGTTGCAAATGGAGCAAGAGTTGCTGCCATTACAGTTGGAACCTCTAATTTATCTCTTGCCACTTGGATTGTAGTATAGTTAATGAACTACTATTATGTACATGCCATAAATAGAAACATTATTTCTATATCTTGTATTGACAAGGATGGATATGAATTTCATATTAAGAAAGGTCTATGTTCTATTTCAAAAGATGGGATCTTTTATGGCAGTGCCCCAATGTCTTATGGTATTTATTTGTTAGAATTAAAGACATACATTTATAACGTAAATAAAGATTAAAAATCAATAACTCAAACAAAACATATCTTTGGCATTTTCATCTAGGGCACATAAATGAGAATCGCATATCTAGACTCCACAAAGATGGTTATCTGGACTCTTTTAATTTTGAACCAATAGAGACATGTGAATCTTGTTTGTTGGGCAAGATGATCATGACTCTTTTTGCGAGTAACAATGAGAGGGCTAGTGATCTATTAGAACTCAACATACTGATGTATGTGGCCCTTTTAGAGAAAATACTAGAGGTGGATATCAATACTTCATTACCTTCATTAATGACTTCAGTAGGTATGGTTATGTTTACCTAATGAAACATAAATCAGAATACCTTGAAAAGTACAAGAAATTCATGAATGAAGTACAAAAATAACTTGGAAAAAGTATTAAGACACTTCATTCTGATTGGGATGGAGAATACTTAAGCCAAGAGTTTGAGGACCTTCTGTGAGCCTATGGTATAGTGCCATGATAATCGTCGTTTTGCAATATCAATCACTAAGATGGTTAATCCTAGAGTTTAAACCTTTTTTACTTCCAGTTTTAAGGGTAGTATAGAAGGGTCGATCCCACAAGACAACTTTGTAGAGATTGTTCTTAGAACCCAAGGTTTGAAGAACTTGTTATTTATTTTTGTTATTTTTCTTTAGATTAAAGTAGAAAGTAAAAGTCAAGTTGGGGGTTTGATTGATTACACTAATGCAAGAAGAAATGCACTCAACAAGAATAAACATGCACAAGGAAAAATTAAGATGATTATTAACACAAGCAAAACTATATGAATGAAAGACTAAGAATTAAAGGAAACAAAGGATGCGGTGATTAAATCAAGAGATGGAAATCGAGGCTCGTAGGGGTTTTCACCACCTTAGCCTAGGCGTAACAACTAATTCTTAAACGACGATTCGATGAAGGTTTGCAAATTTAAAAACTCACAAGAGATAAACTCCACACGAGCCCATTAGTATTGGTGCTCATGCTTCTTAGTTTATCATCCTAAAAGATGAAAATCTACGGTCATATCAAAACGTCTATGTAATTGATTTTATTGTTCTAAATCAAGATTTCCATGGTCATTTCCATCCGGATTAACATGCGATTCGAAGATCAACCGTTAATTAAAATCGATTACCATATAGTCGTTTAAGAAGAAGTCATTAAAATCATGGCTAAGGGGTTATTCCCCTTGCCTCGATAGAAGTCTACTCACTCATGGAGAAAGGGGAGACAGAGGAAGAAAGTGCTGAAGCCATAGTCTATCCCAAAAATCAGTAGATTAATCCTTATGCTAGAGACAATGAAATGGATTAGTTCTTTGTTCCTTACTCCAGAATTAAAGAACGGAGAAGAGAAGATTAAAACTAAGGCAGAATGAAGAGACAAGAACAAGTATGAAAGAACTATGATTGAACTAAAGTCTACTTTATTGCATAATAGAAGATGATTACAAGACTAGTTGCTTCAGATTCCCAATACAAAGAAATCCAAGATGCCTTGAGGAGGAGGAAGTGCCCCTCCTTTTATAGGAGAAGGAGGGGGGTATACATTAGGTTTAGGGCAAAATAAATGGCCGCCGGTGGCTGCTAACTTTCTAGATCTAGTCAATAGAGGAAACAATTGATTTCTTTGCATCCCTTTTGCATTAATTTCCCACAATAGAGGTTTCGAGCGTATTTTTGGGCCAGTCAAAAATTCTGAAGCGGCCCGAAAATATATTTTTCCTGTATATAATTGAATTATCTTTCCAACGCATACTTGCACAATAAATTCCGCCTTGGGATGTGGGAGTTATACCAATTTTGGTGAAAGGTATATACTCAAGTCAGACTCTGTGGGAAAGCATAATGCTACTTTCACTGGTTAATTGCGCATCCAAATAAATACCAAAATTGCCGCAAAATATGTTGTTTTTGTAGCCATTAAAATTCTATTTTCATTCCATACTTTTTCTTGAAATTCCTCCTTTAGACGCAAAATATATGGCTATTTTGGTGACGAGTATCTCAGTCACTGCGAAAATATTTGAAAGCCTCATATCTTCATCTTTTATTTTCTCGATTTAATTACCTAGATAATTCCTGAAAATTAAGAAAAATATCATAAGAATTTAGGAAAAGTATATCAAGAAGATGAAAGTGCTATTTATTTTTGAACTAGCTAAAATTAACAAAAAAGTCCTAATTAATTATTCTAAATGAAGCAAAAATAAGAGATGAATATGCATTCATCATACCACAGTGAACTCCACCCAGAAAACCTAAGCATAATGGTGTATTAGAAAGAAGGAATTGCACATTGATAGATATGGTACAGTCAATGATGAGTTTAGCTAAACTTCCAACTACCTTTTGGAGTTATGCTCTTGAAACTTCCGCGTTTACACTAAACCATGTACCATCTAAATTGGTTCAAAAGACACCATGTGAGATATGGTATGAGAAGTGTCCAGTGTGTCTTTTATGAAGATTTGGGGTTGTGAAGCTTATGTGAGAATGAAGTTTTCTGACAAGCTTGGACCCAAATCAGATAAATTTTATTTGGTTGGATATCCTAAGGAAACCAAAGGATGTTACTTTTATTCCCTATCTAACAACAAAGTGTTTATTTCTAAAGATGTTGCAATTTTGGAAAAGGATTTTATTTCCAAAGGAATCAATGAGAGGAAGATAGAACTCAAAGAGGTTCGATACCAATAAGAAAACATTGAACCACCAGATTTACAAGAGGAACAAGAAGAATCACAAGTCGTTGTGGAATCTCAAATTCCTCAAGTAGCATAGGAACCTTTTAGATCTAGTAGGACACACCTTGAGCCTGAAAGATTTGGTTATCTTATGACTCAAGAAGGCAGTGAGTTGGTCATATATGATGAGACAACAAGCTATCTAGAAGCTACTAAGGGACTCGAGTCTAAGAAATGTCTTAAGGCCATGAGATCTGAGTTGGAATCCATGTACACTAACAAGGTATGGACGTCCTTGATGGATCCACCTAATGGGGTAAAACCTGTAGGGTGCAAGTGGGTCATCAATAAGAAGAGCAACATGGATGGTAATGTACAAATATATAAGGACAAATTGGTTGCATAGGGTTTCAGACAAGTTCAAGGTGTTGAATTTGATGAAGCCTTTTCTCCAGTTGCCATGGTTAAGTCCAAAGGATCATGCTTGCCATTGCAAATTATCATGACTGTGAGATTTGGTAGATGGATGTTAAAACCACATTCCTTAGTGGGAATCTTCTTAAGGATGTGTACATGACACAACATGAGGGTTTTATAAATCCAAAGAATGCAAATAAATTCTGTAAGATACAAAGTTCAATCTATGGATTGAAGCAAGCATCTTAGAGCTGGAATTTTCAATTTGAAGAAACAGTCAAAGAGTTTGGATTTACTCAAAATTAAGATGAACCTTGTGTGTAAAAGAAGGTTAGTAGGATCATGATTGTATTCCTCATATTGTATGTAGATGAGATACTATTGATGGGAAATGACATGCCTACTTTACAGATGGTAAAACCTTGGCTTGGAAATATGTTTTCTACGAAGGACTAGGTAAAGCATCCTACATATTGGGAATCAAGATCTATAGAGATAGATCTAGAAGTATTCTTGGACTAAGTTAGAACACATACATTGACAAAGTGTTGAAGAGGTTCAACATGGAGGACACAATGAGAGGAAACCTATGCATGATTCGTGGAGTTACCATCTCTAGAGACCAATGTCCAAGATTATGTGATGAAAGGGAACACATGAGTAGGATTACATATGCATATGCAATTGGATCCAACATGTACGCAATGTTGTGTACTCATCTTGATGTCTCGTATGCCTTGAGTATGACGAGTAGATATCGGTCAGATCCAAGTGATGCTCATTGGAAAGATGTGAAGAACATCCATAAGTACTTGATAAGAACTAAGGATCAATTCTTGGTCTACGATGGAGAGGAAGAGTTGGTGGTAAAAGACTACACTGATGCAAGCTTCCAAACTGATAAAGATGATTGTCAGTCACAATTAGGATTCATGTTTTGCCTCAACAATGGAGTTGTGAGCTGGAAAAGTTCCAAGCAAGAAATAGTTGTGGATTATGCAATAGAGGCCGAGTGTATTGCTGCATTGAATGCAACAAAGGAGGCTATTTGGACCAAGAAGTTCATCTTAGAACTTGGGATGGTTCCAAGCATCAACGATGCAATTGAGCTATGTTGTGACAATAATGGAGCTATTGCACAAGCTAAGGAACCCATATAGCATCAACGTTCCAAGCATATACAAAGGCGATTCCATCTCATACGAGAGATCATACGATAAGGAGATGTAAAGATTTGTAGAGTACCAACTAAGAGCAATGTGGATGACCCCTTGACAAAAGCAATTTCATAGTAAAAGCATGAGAGTCATGTTAGATCACTTGGAATTAAGTTCATGGGTGATTTACTCTAAGTGCAAGTGGGAGTTTGTTGGTATGTATGCCTAAGAGCCAATCATATTGTGGTGAACGATTCACAAAAACAAGATTAACTAATGCGGAAGCAGTTGTTAGCAACAGAATTACTGAAAATCACTAAAAATTAAAACTTTTTACAAAGAGATCCATAACCTGAAAAACTCTTTCATAAAGGACCAAAATAAGTTATTTGCATTCCGGTTCATCAGTACATCTCTTGTACCATTCCTTCTCGATTGTTACAAGCATCAACTACCCTGTTAAACTGTACATAGGCAGTATAAAATAAATCTCGAGGCATCAAGCCAAAATCTCATATCAACATTAAACTAACTATTGACTCCTAGGACCTGAGAGTACAAAGACGACACATAGGAATCTCTATTTATAGGACATGAAAACCAGTGTCTCCACCTGAGGAATTCACTGTTGTCCTTGGTTCTGCTGCTGCTACTGTTGTTCTTCCCTTGTTGTAGGGTTCCTGCCTCTTCTTTGGTGTCTACCTAAAAAGTTGGATCCCATGGGGTGAGATAATTGAAAATTGTCCTAGCGAGAGATATAACTCTCCGCCAGAAACATTATTATTACAGATAATAAAATAAAACTGAGCAGAAGAATCATAAGTATTCAACAACAACTAAATCATTGACTAAACAATTTAGAGAAATATTCTCTATTCAAGTCATTTCAACTATATCTTGATAGAGCAATATGTCAATTATTTAATAAGGAATATGAAGAACATGTATGGAATTTATCCAACTAAGACATACTAAGCAATGTATCATCAACCATTGATTCTCGTATTTCAACCTTAAGCAAATACGCTACACGGATGATTACATTTTATAAACATACTTAATCCCTGAGGAGATGAGGTATACCGCTCATACTCCAACCGACCATTGTGAAATTGAAATCGGTACCATACATAGGTTAATAGAAGAGCTGGATTCCCATGACCTCATCTTCCTCAGTCAGTGTGAGGACCAAATGCAGGACATCTTGTGTCTCTGCTAAATAGATTTCCAGGGTATACTGGCAACTTCGCTATTAGAGTTACAATGGTATGTTGTACTCTCTTCGCAATCGAGGAATATTATAGTTATCTCACATCGATCCGACATTAAGATCTTCGGGAGATTTATGATACATTCATCCTGGTCTTTGGGAGATTAGTGATATATCCATCCTGACATAATTAATGAAGGATTGAGAGATTTAATGTTTACCTCACATCAATTCCTTCATAAGGGCGTAAGGATATTCACGCCCATAACCCCCACATACTCAAAAGTATGCCCTCTTGGAGTTCCTATAGGAAAACCTATTTCACCATCATCAAACTACTGAGGATGATGGATCTATGGTCATGGCTCTACATGGTACCATTTCACTTGATTAATTAAGTACATTACAATATTCTTTTAGCATCAAACATGTTTTTCAAACATAAAAATTGTAACAGTTGCTACAAAGAATGAGTACTATTTCTATCAAGTTCTTTTCAAAGCTTTATTAGACTTTGGGATCTCAATCCCTTATCACATCAGGGTATTCTCATCCCTTAACATCTCATCATCATGATTATGAAACATGGGTGTTCAAACCCTTAATTTATCAAAATACTTGTTACCACTTTATCAGGTAACTTAATGCTTTCAGGTCATCAGACCAATGTAAACATAATAATTGTAGTGCAGGTATTTCACATGGCTCTTAAAGCCCAATAATATCTTTTGTTCTCTCTCACTAGGCAACACAACATATTATGGCTTACAAGGCCCATAAAGAAAATTTAATAGTAAATCATCATAGCTCGTACCTGGCTATGTCCACCATCTCATGAAACCTGCATAATTAGTGCACATGATAACAATTATATCAAATACAAATCAACACTATGCATTGTAAGAGTATCATTACTATTTCTTTATTTGAGCTAAGATTTCCCAATTTATGTCAATTAGGAATACTTAATCTCATTACCCAAATTTGGGTCATGATTATTATCATATTTCCCAAACTTAGGGTTTCATACATTACAACCCAAGATTAGGGCTCCACATATCTTTATCCTATATCAGCGTAGGATTTCATATCATAGTATCACATATAAGAACATATCATTACGTTGAATTAGGTTTTACCTCAACTTATAATGATTTCATTTTGACATCACCCTTGTCTAGGGTTCCACATGACATCACCCCCACTTAGGGTTTCATATGGTTTCACCCTTGATTAGGGTTTCTCATAACATCATCCTCAATTAGGGTTTACTATTCACATTCAATCAGGGTTTATGATGAAAATTCCCTGAATTAGGGTTTCTCAAGTCATTATCCTAAATTAGGGTCATACCATTATCAAAGATTAGGGTTTCACCTATCATTTCCCTCAATTAGGGTTAGGGTTCATCAACCTTCCTAATTATGGTTCATGATCTCTTTATCAAGGATCATACACTAATTACACATTCATTCATGTTGGAAGTGTTGAGACTTAACCACTACATAATTATCTTTCATGTAGGAAGTCCTCTCTCTCTCATCCTCTATACGATGATTCTTACTTCAGACTTCATTAGATTGGATCAACTCAACTTGATTGGAGAGTTGATACATGCATTGTGTCATTACTTCCATGATCATCAAAGATTAATCATTCATGAGGTACTAATCACCCTATCTTATTAAGGGTACAATTACTATAATCACCCTTGGATTACATCAAGTAATGATCAGGAAAGGGTTGGTGAATGTGGTTATCATCTTGATCTTCCACCTTAGTATAGTGCAATGCACAATATCTTTCATGTATCTAATATAAAGCCATATGTCAATGACCCAGTCATATTCTAAATTATGAGCCTCTAGAGGGGAAAGATGATCTATATTATGTTGAATCCCTAGTTAAGATCCTTTATTCCAAGACAAAGGATCTTCACAGTAATATGAACATAGATACGGTGAAAGTTCTTTGGATCCACCATGATCAGACTGATGCCACCTGGGAGCTCAAGTCTGAGATCTAGCAGAAGTGTCCACATCTCTTTCAAGCTGCTTGAATATTGAGGACAAAATTCTTAAAAAGGAGGGGGAATGTAATAAAGTGAGTTTTTATATTATATATTTATTTATTTTCTCTCTCTTAAAAATTTAATGATATTAATAAGAACCCAAAATTATTTCCTAAAATACCCTCAATCATCTCCCTCTACTAATTTGACCATATGGGTACACAACTTTTAAAATAATGCAAACCATAAATACACATTAGGGTGAAACATGTGTATTATAGTACTTAGTCAAATTACATAGTCAACTTTAGAATTTGAATCTAAAACTACTACCATAAGTATATAACATCATCATGAAGCTCTACCTAAAATATCATTACAATTGGATGTACCAATGGGGAGATATGAACTTTTTAATTTATAATTATACATTTGATTTATTATTTTCCCTAGACCTACATCTATCAATTAATTGGCCTGGCGTGACATTTAAATGTCATGCAATTAGGGGGTGGCATGGACCTTTGATTAAGCTTTAGATCTTAGCCATCTAAAGAGGATTTGAAGGCCAATAAGTTGTCTTCAACCCCCGACAACTTTAGAAAGTTGGTGCCACCTAAAGCCAAGATTTTTTCCCCCTCATCCTAACAACTTAGACCAAGTCGGGCCTCATAATATGAAGGAGAGATTCCCCTCTTTGAAATGAACTCAACAAACTGAATCCTCCTCATCCTAACAACTTAGACCAAGTTGGGCCTCATAATATGGAGGAGAGATTCCCCTTGCTAAAATGAACTCAACAAATTGGATCTCGATCCGCCTTGCCCTCAGATTGGGGAGAATAACCCCTCATAATCCATCCCTCTCAGTGGAAAAAAATTCCAAATTTGGGCTTCCTCACCTACGCACCCCCATGTCTATTTAAAGCCACCATTAGCTCCTCCCAACCACCTTTAGTCATTCCCCAACTTCATTCCTCACGATACCACTCCAAATAACCCCCTCCACACTGTCATCTTCAACCTCCAATTGCTTTGACACCCTGAGAGTAGAAGCCTTCTCACATCAATCCAACATCACCCTCACCTTCATGAAGGTTTTTGTACACCTCCCCAACATCTTTCCCAACTGTCAATCCTCCCCTTTCCACCTGACCCTCCCTCTCTGATGACCTCAAACTCCCCCATGACAGAGTTTGGTTCTAGAGGGAGTTGTAGCATGAGACCTTGCCATATGAATATGGAGTGATCCCATGAAGGTATTAGAACCTTTAGCTTGCCAAAAACCTCATTCCTCACAAGTAGTTTCATCATTGGAGCTACTCCTAGGATGTTCGATCATGCATCAACAGAGGGAGGAGGAGACCAATGTGGCACCAGATCAAACCTTGTTGGACCAATCCCAGAATGCCAATTCAGTAGGAGGAGTCACAAGTCAGCAAGGAAATGCGAGAAGACTCTCGCCAACTAGATCCGACCTGGACTAATAGAGATCCCCCACACAATGTCATATCGCCCTTTTTCTCTAGTTAATTAATAGAAAACATGTTATCTTAGGAAAATCATAATAAATCATATGAATATTTGATGATAGCATATAAATATATGATTTTCATTAGAAAAATGATTTCATCCAAGTTAAGTTTGACATCAAACACTAGATCCATCTTTGATAATATTAAATCATATGAACCCTAAAGAGGTAGTTAATAATGATCTACACCTGAAAGAAACCCTAATCTTAAATATTCATCTCTAAATAATAAATGTATTATGATCCAAGTATAACCCTAGATCTGATCTTATGACCCAAAAATGTGTTGGACTCAATAATAATCTCTACTCTAAGCATAAAGAACCCATTTAACCAAAACCCTACTCTTGGGTCATATGAACTCATAGTGATAGTATACCCTTGATTTCCTTTCAAAGTTGATCTACTCACTTATTTTCTAGACTCTTTGGAATCTGTATCTGATACATTAGGTACGTGGGATTATAAGTATATGACTAGTTTTCCTATATACATAAAGCATGAAATATTGGATGATTTATTTTTTATAGTTCTTGGATGCATATTAGTTGTATTATGATTCACCATAACATTAAGAACATAAATAAAGAGATGGGTTGTAGCTACTGAGTGAGATATGTATTTTCTCCATCTTTTAAAACTAATGTCAACACATACCCATAGCCCTATGGGAGGGGATCCCCATAGCCTAAGGGATAGGGAGGGCCCATCATATAAGTATTGTAGTTGCTGACACACTTAGTAGTACAACTGCATCAAAGACATGCTTAAAAGAAATGGTTTACCTGATTCTCGATCTAAATAAGGTTTTCTCTTTATTTTCTTCTTTCTTCAAATGTATCAAATATGCAAGTGAATATATATGTATCTTTCACCCACATATACAACATTATGTTGATTCGACTGTTTCACATATTTTCTAGGTGTAAAACATTGTTAACACACTCAAAGTACCAAAAAGCATGTAGTAAAGCTCCTTGGAGGATGTTAGCATAGGTGGATGTTCCTTTCCATTCTTATAGCTAGTTTGCATTTCATTTCCTTTTTCCTTAGTTTATGTATAGGATGTTTTGTGTCTTATATACTTTCCTTCTTCTTATAGATAGTCTTTTTCTTCTATGTAATAATGTTAACATTACTATCTTTCTTATTTATGGATGATGGTTGTGTGTGGCCAATTACATGATGTTGTGAACTAGACCTGGCTTCTGTATATTTTAGATGATAACCACAATCCCTTGTATATTCCCTCTTTACATCTTATTGATATGAATGCATGCATATCAAGGGAATGTCATCATGGAAAGTATATAGGAATTGGGTCCGTCACACCTTGATGTCTTAAAACCAAGAGGCATAAATCATGATTAGGGTGAAGTGAGGAATAATGGATGTTGTTTTTAATAGGATCTGGTGGAAGATGAGTGTGTATAACTGGAAAACCTTTTACCCTCCTCTTATGTTTTATGTTGAGATGCTTTTTGCCATTCCCTTTAGATGGTTGAAGTATTAGAGTCGTTTGGTAGAATGAAGTGGTGATGGGCAATAGTATATGGTTAGTATGCGGAGTTACATATTACTTGGTTCTATGATCGATTTTGGTGCCATTTTTGGATTTATGATGTGAATTTTTCATCATGAAACTTATTTTATTATTAAAATATATGTACAAAAGAAAAAATTTCTATATTTATTGCTGATTTTTGGAACCAAGTCATCACCACAATAAAGTTTGAGTAGTAGAAAAATCTTTTACTGAAGAAACCCTTCAGTGGGATGATCAACCATGAGACCCTAGGCCAACGTGTGATGTAGTTTGATTATGAAGAAGTTTGGATATATAGGACCTAGTTGACACATCCTTGTTGCCTATTAAGGTAATTAGTTAGGTTATAAATTAATCCTTTTAAGGGGTGAGTTTGCATACACTTTATTAGTCAGGGGTGTATCTTAACTTAAGGAGTAATCAAAATTAATAGTAGTAACAATAAGTGATACCTGGGTAACTCCTAGTAATAATGTCAACCACCTAACCAAGATTAATGAGTAAGCCTTGTTGGTTAGCCACCTTAGATCTTACTTAGACTATTAAAATAAGTTTTAGCATATAACTTCTCATACCTAAAATGGTGAACAGAAGGTAAATTATTAAGTTGGGTGAAAATTTGATAATTACACTTATAATAAAGTTGATAGTAATCAATATTTGATATGTTTATGTTTTCGTCCCTAAAAAGGATCAACCCACCGAGTTATTGGTCATGTTTTAAATGATCCTAGAGGAAGACCTAATTACTAAAATTGACACTCATGCAAAAGATGGTGGTGCTTCTGATCATGAGAAGAGGATGGTAAGACCACCATATTGTTAAGGTAGACCTAGATGTTAGTTTAGGATAGGAAACGGGATATAAGTGTATTACATAGTAGTATTATATGATACTCTATATAAAGTGAACTAGAAAACTATCAGTTGTCTAGAAGTATTACTTAATGTACCATGATGTGGATGGATTGATCTCGGGGACGAAATCATATTTAAGGGGTAGAGTTTTGTAACATACCTCAATCTAGGGTCATAGATTAAACCTACCTTTCAGTAGGTCCCTTTCCAATTATAATAAATATTAGGGTCATTTCCCTTGAGTTAGGTTATTTAGTAATCTTGGAGTCAACAATCATGATAATATGATAAATTCCACTTTGTGATGTTTTAGGATAAACTAAGTGTTTATGTCTTTAATTGAGGTTAAATTTACAAATTCACCGTCTAATAAGTTTTGGATATGACTTGTAACTCTAGTATCCTTTTAGGAGTATCGAATGGAGAAAATGAAGAAAATAAGACATATTATCTATAATTGAATGAGAAATATGAGAAATGCATTAATTGAGTAACTAGCATATAAGTAAAAATAATAAACCCATTTATGTCAAAAGATAGAACTACGGTTACGTTCAAAGTCCTCTTTCTCATTATCTAGCTTAGAAAATTTCATAATAATTGGATGAAGAATGCACACACTAGTTGATTAAATAAAGAGAAGAGTACAATGGACCTAGGTTTTATTAGCCAACTATTCATCACATTAATCATTGCTAAGTTATGTTTGGTTTATTTATGCATATATATACTTCTTTCCCTAATTATCAGTTCCCCGTGCATGCTTGTGTCCGCCACAGAAGCACAACCCACAAATGGTGGATCTCGACAATCGTTCCCCTTATTCTCTTCCTTCTACTATTTTTAGCCTCATACCTTCCCTTATTTCTTGCCTTATGCTCTTCCTGACCCTCTCCTTTCCCTTACTCACTAAAATTCTAGTCTTCCCCACTTCATCAACATGTGCGCAATAGACTTACTGCCATCAACAATGTCCAAGGCTGCAACATTGTATGGAATTGACAAAATCCCTCATTTGATCACCCTTCATACATTCACAATGTGAAGGATAACCTACAAACTTAACTCTTTTCTTGCCTTACATGCAACTAGGTTCCTACAAGGATTGGGTCCCAAAAATAAGCCACTCCTTACTTTTATTTTGAAATAATTGATATAAACCCAAAATATATCCTCAATTATAAAAAGGAATGGGTGAATGGTATTAATAAAAATAATATGGAACATAAATCATTTTAAAGCGTGATCAACTAAAGAAAACTTACGTTGTTGCAAATAGAAAGATTGTATAACATATTGGTCCATGATGGACAAAAGGAAATCTAAATAAAGGTATCAACTAGATAGAGTGGAGGTGGAGGGCCAACTAGGAATCTCATGTCCTTCTTCTAATCTTGAGTAGGTTGTTCCTAATATTGGTCCCCAAATTCTTGATCCATAAATTATGGGTCCACTGGCTGCTTAGTCTCTAGGGGGAGGGGAACCATAACCAAAACAAATATACAAAAAGAAGAGGTCAACAAAATACTAAGTATGTGTATAATAAATATATTTAATCATTTAAGGAATCAAGAATTGTAACTATATGTTTACCTAGAAAGAGAGGGCTATTAACAAGTAGGTAAGTTCAAGAGAATTAAGCAAGAGGATGAACTTTGATAAAATGTGGAATTTAAATAAAAAAATTCATAAAGTGTCTTTTCATTAATCAATTTGTAAATAAACAAATGCATGTAGTTAAAGTAGACTAGATATAACTAAAGCATGGATAGGACACCAAGGATCATTGGTCTAAAATAAGGATGGCGCAAAAGCATATTTGGTCTAAATAGCATGCCTATGTATTTACTAAGGGTGGAATAGAAAACCCAAAATGGTAACACATGTTCTTATAAAAAAGTGTGGTCATGGATAGACATCAACATTAGTTGAATGAGTCTAATACCACATGCTACTTATGAAGTCATGAAATATATACATCAATCACATAAATAAGATTAATTGGAAAAACAAAAGGGTTCACAACCCAACATAATTTCAACAAGCAAGTTTTTAGGATATTTTAAAATGATAGCTAGAAGGGCTTATAAATGAAAAGAAATGGTATTTTCAAAAGAGGCCTCATTATGGGAAACTATGTTGTCAAAGTCATTTCAATGTATAAACTACATAGAGTGTAACAAACTACATTTTGAGTACTAAATATATTTTGAGCCATAATTCATAATTCTTTCAAAATCCAAGTCCATTTACAAATTGGTCCCTCCTTCTAAAATCATTTGATTATTACAATCAACTATCATTATTTTAGATATTAGTTTGCCTCCTTTTAAAATCCTTATCCAAATGAGTGCATTTTCCATACAAGATAATATTTATAAATGAGTCCCTCAAATTGTCATCATGCACCACTTTGAAATTAGTTGATACTATTATGAAATTTAGATGCTCAAACATATTGGTACCACCTTGTATTTCAGAAATACACCTACCTTGTCAAATAATGATTGTAGAATCAATATGAAATATCAATTGGGCCAAAAAGATATCAATTTTGTAAGCATGGCGAGCATAACTAAAATTATCCATGACATGACCATAAATATATGCATTAATATTTTTAGTATCTAGTTTAGTACAAATCTAACTCATGGTCAAAATCTCAAGTAAATTGGAGTTTTGATTTATATGTTATAAAATAAATTATAAGTGATTAAGTGAAGACTTAGTTATTACTAAGATTAATACTAAATACTAATTAAATTAGTAACTGAGGAAGAGACTGGTACTTCTTCCTTATTTTAGGTCACACTTTCATTGGTTACACAAAGGAACGGCTTTACCATTCTTCATGTCCAAGAAACCAAAGACCATGAGGCATGATTATTGCCTTCGATGCCCTTTCTTCTGTCAAATACCGTTCTAAACCCTAGAGACACCTATCACGATGGAAGTGTCCCCCAACCAGAAATGGAAATGCCATTACAACCGGTCATCACACCTCTTGGAGGTCATCTCTTGAATTGGTTACTTAGCCCTATTCCCCTCCTCGCTATCCATACACCACAAAAACCCCATCATCGCCTTGATTTATAAACCCATACACACCATCAACTTTGAGAAAATAGACCTCAACAACACTAAGAATGCCATATCTATACCTCATCAAGTCTCCAAACACCTACCACCCTATAAGATGACATGCAAACCTGCAACCTAGCAGGTTGACCACTAGAAAAGAAAATGGTGCCATCTTCTCAAATTCGGAACTTCTTCATTGGATGCATATCTTGATATGAAGAATCACTATATATCCAAGATTCTTTTCTTGCAATCCCCTGGCCCCAATCACCATCGACCATTAACAAATCCTAACCTACAAATCATAGCCCACAATTAAAAATGTTATCACCAACATCCACACAAACATTGATTGGCATCGGGTCACCTAGTCTACAAGAACATACTCAAAAGCCCATCCTGACAAGACCATGCAAGGATGCGAGATGAACCTTGATGCCTATTGAAACCACATCGAAGAGGGAGAGAGACTGGTCAAGATCAATTTGCACAACAATGCCACATTAGATGGACCTAGAGGAGGTTTTGTTTCATTTTGAAATAGTCAAAATTTTGGATTTATCTCTGGTCATTGTTATAGAGTTAACGATGGGACAAAATACTCATAAGTGCCAATCTACCAAGTCTATCTCCTCCATTGTTGCATAGATTAGAAGAATGAATTCCAAATCTCGACTATACCTCACCTCTACCCTCTACCCAAAAGCCACACTACAACCTGTCGGAACCCTAACACCTCACCAAGAAGAAGACTTGCGGCCTTCTTCCTAGGCAACCTATTGATGACATTTTTCATGACCTCCTCAAGTTACATTCATGGACACCTTTGACATAGATATGAGGAGAATAAGATGATGAGTCTCATATCGTTAATACTCAGGCCCCCACTAGTAATGATCCATGGAGATCAATATAACTCTATATCGACAGGTTAGTATGTACCCTCCTAAATTTTAGTTTCTTCCTAGATCATGCCAATTAAACAAGTAGAAATGTTAAAGCTACTGACAAGATTGAGTTAGGTGTGACATTATTCATTTGGGTAAATCCTAATCATTCACTGAAATCCTTAACAACATAAAAGATAGTATGCATACATTCTGAAGTTATCTAGACTTGTTATTTGTTCGATGGTCTTAGAACTTAATATATAGCACAAAGATGGATAAGTTATTTATAAAATCATAATAACACATATAGTATTATACAATAGTGTATTATTTCCAAAATATCCCAGTAAATGTATTTTAGTAGACTATATCTCCATTTTAGGTGACTGCTATACAAATTAGTCAACAAAAGAGGATGATGACAATCAAGACATCCCGAATTACATAGAAATTAGTAGGTTGATGAACTGAATCAGTTCAAATTCGTATAAGTACTAATAATAGAATATGTATATGTTGGTATGTCAATATTTATACATAATTGATATTGTCAACTCAAACCCAAGATATGTATACCTAAATATATATGATATATTTTAGAGAGAGAAAATATAAGAAGGGTGTTTGAGCTATAAAAGAAGCTAATTACTCTCAATCATTTGGATATATATATATTAATATACTTATATACATATTCAAATCTTGTATGGGCATGTGATTATGTATGTATTGAGGAATTTCAAATAGAAACCCTAGATATTCCTATTAACAGAGTATTGGTAAATGAATATCTTGAATCCTAGTGACTAAATAGAATTTTATTGTATATAAGAGAGAGAGAAATATTTTAGGATCTAATCTAGAGAAAATAAAATAGTCGAGTAACATTGGTTGTATATCTAACCTAGTTGGAAATATAAAACTGATATTAATGGGAAAATATGGAACACAATGGGAAAATAGAAAACCTAAATCCTATGAAAATAAAAAAACTTTATTCCAAGCCATGCAGTGATATTTATTTATCTACATGTATATATCTCTCTCTCTTGATTAAATTCTTGGAGCTGAATACTTGGATTCACAATTTTGCATACTTTGATCCAGAGGTATGAAATTCCTATTATATTTGGAAAGCTTATTCTCTTTCAAAATCTTGCATAGTAAATAGGTTGGTTGTTCTAAAATTGTTTTCAACATTAGCCTTCTTCCTTGAAAGGCCATCAACAAATAAATTATGAAAAAGTAGCACATTATTTAAACGTCAAAAAAGGGCAGTTGGTGCCCACTAGTTTAGTGGAATTATGCTTCCACACATCTGCATAGAGTTAAATGAAAAAGGTTCCCTTAATATACTGGGAGTCTTTGTTGGTGTGTTGTTGTTATCTATTAGAGAGAACACATGACTTCCCCAACAAATAAACATTGACATGTGCTATCTATTTGAAATTTTAAGTACTAGTCTCAACATTTGAAATTGAATCCTATAGATACTAAAATTCCTTTTTTCAATTTTATACCTACCTGCAATATTAATTCCTTACATTTCATAAAGAATTGTTGTATCTAGGTTTATACTTTTCAATTTCCAAATATTAATTTTCTACCAGTCATTAGACTGACCTATTGTTCCCTTCTTGGAGTCGATGTGTGGTTTTATTCCCTTACAGGAATTCATAGATTCGTGATATAAAGAAAACCTAAAAGTGATTGCATAAGATGCCCAATGTTAGAAGATGAAGACTAGATTTGCTAATACCTTTTACTCACTAGAATTTGATGTATATGTATCCTTTATAAGAGCACCTGTACTATGAAAAAAATGTATGAATGAAAAGACTAGTTTATAGTTTCTAAAAAAATTATTTTGAAATTTTTATTGTAAGGATCGGGTCTTTAAAACATGGTATAAGGTTGATTAACAGTTGGCACTCATGCATGTCTCATGGAAATTAGGGTTAAATAGTGGTACACCTAGAACATAGATGAATAGTAACAACAAACCCTAGTATCACAGGCTCAATTATTAGAATATATGTAGACTACAAGAAGGATACTCTAAGAGCCTAAGATGTGAGGTATGTAATGTAATAAAAAATGTCATGACATGTGACTACATCACTTACTAGCTTTTGGACACCTCAAGTTGTATATTTACATGGGGGATATTATTCAGCAAGAAACATTCAAGATACATGTATTTAGACTTACAATGAGGCCCCTGGAACATCAAAATCACCATTTTATATATACAAATGGTTAAAGTGCCCTAGAGTTTCTAAGAAGTTTGACACAACCACAACTAATTGCAAAAAAAAACTATGGACATAGATAATAAAAATATATCATAGCATGTAATCTAAAATGGTAAGTTTCATGTTTATACAATCACTTTTGATAACTTCTATTTGGAATCTTAAAATATATTTGGGAGTGATGTAGCATAAATAATTTACTACAAATTTATTAATTATGTGAGAATAATTCATCACCATGTAAGTGGAATGACCTGAGGTGTGTAAGGAAGGGTGTTTAGTGAAGGTTCCAACATAATTACTCCAAATCCACTTTGGTGGTGGTGGGGTTTCCCCACTTTACATACCGACCTGGTCAAAGCCATGTCTACTACTTGGAAAAACCCTAGTTTTGAATTTAGTCAGTAACCCAATTTTCAAAACATTGTGTATGTTTGAACACTTTGAATAGAGAGGAAATAAATGATAACATGTTAGGACTTCAATGAGAACACTTTATTTTTTTTAAAAATTGCCTCATGATAACTTTGACAAAACACCCCTACCAAATATGATGGGTGAGAGTTAAGTACTAGGTTTTTCTTTTATATATGTAATTATGATATTTGTGGGACTAAAAAGAAAAAAAATTTACAAATACAACAGTGCCTTTATAAATGCGGTTAAAAAAAACTAAGATTTAAAATTGCATCCCAATCCCTAATAGGATAATTAAATAGTAAAATGTGATTAATATTAGGATCACTAGATTTTGAAACTCCCAATTTTCAAAGATATATAAAACTTTAGATAATTTATGTTGAACAAAGTATTATATTGATGTAAAACCATACCCATTGAAAATAAAGAAATCAAAATGAAGTGTATATAAATTTTGACCCAATAAAACATCACATAGAGATAAGTGACAACAATATTGAGTAAAATTTGATAAAGTTACAAGCTTGGTTATGATAACTATAGTTCACCTAATAATTTGTTATGTAACACAAAATTTTGATATTCATAATTTGAATTCTCAATTCTAAACATATAAATGTGTACATGACCCTAGAGGAACTATACAGACTAGGCATCGCAAAGTGCTCAGGTGACCCTTAACATCCTAGTGAAATCTAAATTACCAAAATGTACCAAGTAGTTCTAATGATGGTGTAATAGTAATTAGAATGTAGACATGAGTACACATCAAGCGATTGTCACTTGGTTCTCACATTGATTCTGGCCATTTTCAATATTGCATCAAAAAAGATTTTCAATCGGAAAATTATTTTCTTTGTAATACTACTTGTACAATAAAAGAATAACTTTATGGGAGTTTCTCAATGATTTCTTGAGCTAAGTCACTATTAAGGAGGTATGAGAAAACCCTAAAAAAGAAAGTTAGAGCTTGTGTAGGGTAATGATTAAGAGAAAGTGAATGATACTATATTGTAGTTCACATGCCTATATTGACTTCTAGTTTAATCCTTTTAAGGGGTGAAGACTACTACTTGACTAGATCATAGATGCATCAACATCAAGTACGAGATCCAGTTTAAAGGGTGGAGATTTGTAACATAATGAATTTTAGGTACTAAATCTATTTTTAGCTATAATTCATAATTCTTTCAAAACCTGAGTCCATTTGCAAATTGGTCCCTCATTCTAAATATCATTTGATTATTTCGATCACTTATCATGTTCTTGGATACTAGTTTGAAATACTTGTCTAAATGAGTGCATTTTATGCACATGAGAATATTTACAAAGGAGTCCCTAAAATTATCATCATGCGCCACTTTGACATTATTTGGTACTATTATGATGCTCAAACACATTGGTACCACCTTGTATTTTAGTAATAAACTGTGACATCCTTATTTTTAGGTACTTGTTTGCAGTTTTCCTAATATCACATCATTTATGGTCCCATATTATAAAAAGGTCAATTTCAAATAATTTTGGTTATTATCATGCATTGGAAAATTTTACAATAAGAGAAAATGTGTAGATACGATGACACCTGAAATTTTAAGACCAAATTCTTTTTAAATTGTTAGTTATGCAATATCAAATATTTATTTATTATTAATCATAATTATTAATTTGATACCCTAACTCAGAAACTAACTCCACTAGAATATTCTAGACACAAATTAAACCAATTTTCCAAATTTGGGGTTTAATTGGACTTGATTTGACTAGGTAATTAATTTGTTTGTAAATAAAGAAAGATATTTTCTTTTTCTTGAGTTTATGTTCTTTTATGCTTTTGCTGGGCCGTTGGATGCAGTTGTAGGACACTGATGTAATCCCAACCATCTATTCCATCTTCAACCTTAGTACATGAGGGACTGGGACTCTTGTTACTGATCAACAAATGATTTCTCATGGTATGGATGATCATTCTCAAAATCGACTTCACAAATAGATTTGTGAGTGCAGCGTGCACCATATAAGCCCTTACATGAACCCTAGTTTTCACCCAACTAAAAATGCCCAAATCCACTATCTTCCTTCTTCCCCATCACCATTTCCGACAATTATAGAGTGCCTATCTTGGTCCTGTGAGCATCAACATTGCATAAGGGAGAGTCATAGAGGGTTTCCCTTCCATCAATTCATCTCCCGCACACTCCCTTCCATCATCTTCAACCTCCAGCTATCCACCATTATCCACCATCATCATGATATCTCCACTCAATCCACCTCTGTTACACCATCTACGGGATACTAGTTATGTGTTCCCAGTTTTCCCTTGTACCGCAGACCGGTGAGGTGCCCCATCTTGGAAGCCACCTGAAGTTGCTGTTGTGAAGCCTCACCGATCAGGATCTCTAAGCGATCGTGGCCATCAATTTGTAGAAGAAGAACCCCATGGAGACCTACAAAATCTAGCTTGGCCCTCAAACCAACCATAGGGGAGGAATATAATGAACTTTTCCCCTTTTGTTTTTCTCTTGTTTAGAACCCTAATTTTGCCAGCTTTTGGCTTCACTACCGCCTTAACTCCGCGTTTACCCCTGTGACCTACACGTTGGCGCTTGGATGACCTAGTGATATGTTTTTTGTTCTAAAGGTTTGAGATTTTCCTCTTCTCCCTCTCACATATCATTCAGTGTTACTCTATTCTTCTTGGTGCCCAGGCACGGTAGGATGGTTTCCTTGCTCCCTACCCATTTTGAAACCTATCTTAGGAAGCGTCTGGTTCGGCCAGGCTTTCTGTGGCCAACCCACCTATCCCTTTCATCATAGCTTTGTTCAACTTGGGGTTATAAGATCTCCACTATGTTGTTTCTCCTTTTAACTGTGGTCTTCTAGCCTAGAATCCATGAGAAACATGTACATCCACATAATGCATCCCTTAGCCATGATTCCTATACATGTATTTAATCAACTAGTCTTTCTGCTCAACAATCAATGTACATAACTGAATCGATATGTACTATATGCTATGTGTTATGACCATGTATCTATGATATTTCTGTGAGGCCAATACTTAGTTGGAAGCAATGATTCAACACTAATACCTATATCAGTAATCTTGGCAATTTTGTCTTGAATGGACAACCCATTGAGTACCTATTTGTCATAAGTGATGACTAAATTGCATCACACTAAAGTGTTGTATTATAATATAAGGATACTCACTAATGTGTTAATCGAGAGGCAACTAATGATAGTAAAAATCATTTCTATTGTTAACCTAGAAGTCATAAATGCGATTTCACCTAGCTCTAAAGTTTTGCCCCAACATTAATATTTCAATATCTATAACCTTAAACCAAAGTTAAAAGGGTAGATAAAGTAATAATTAGAAATGAACGTCACATAAACCCTAATCCTAAAAAAACTCATCCACTAAAAGGGTAACATAATACACCCTAGTGCTCCCCAGAGCATAAGATCACATGCATGCTCCTAAGATTCACCCAAGAGTCAGACACATGTACCTTGAAACCCTAGAGAGAACATCATGAAACTTAGAATCCTTGGCTTAATGAAAATACCTGAGATCTGATAGATCCTTTAGGTTTTTAGGAAAGAAGTAGATCCAGTTTTTGAGAAAGTGTTGAAGAGGATTCTGGCTTACCCAAGGTAGGTGGGCTATGTCCTTTGAATTCATGTTATCCAATTATCCTTCTCATCTTAATCCATTGGATGTATGGTCTAATGTTCATACATAGATTACTACTTATCAGTACAATAGAATTTCTACCTTAGATAGCTCATGCTTAAATCACATAAGTTATTAGTTTCAAGTTATTATTCTTGCATAATTGTTAGAAATCAGCATGTGAATTATTAGAACTCAGAATATATGATTATAATTTATTTTGATATGTTAATTCCTTACATGCATTTAGAATCTAGAATCTCTTTCATAATATCATATTTTGATACAAAATTTAGATTTTGAACTTATCACAGTTCTTCACTACTTGAGTATTAGAATTTAGAATAAAATTATTAGAAGTTTGAATAGAATTTAGAACATAGAATGCTAGAGAAAATTATATACCTCAGAATTTATCTCAGTTATTTGAGATACAAAATCAGAATAGGATCAGAATAAAAAATAGAACAAGAATATAAAATGACACCAAAACATAATTTATAGTATATAATAAGTCCTCAGAGAATAGAAGTATTGTGGTACACATAATAGAAGGTAATTGTGCCATAGAAGGTGCATTTCACCATAGAAGTATTGTGGTACACATAATAGAAGGTAATTGTGCCATAGAAGGTGCATTTCACCATAGAAGGCATTTGGTGCCAGAGAACAGAAGACGCATCGGTGTCACCAGAAGGCTTTTATGCCACAGAAGATGTGTTGCACCATAGAAGACAGATAGTGCACTAGAAGAGAACATATTGTATAATATTGGCCATAGAAAGGTAAAATATGTAAATAAAAGGATGCAAATAAATATGATTATTATAGTATTAGATGACATTTTTTCATAACATAGTTACTTCTTTTATATTATAGAATTCAATGCCACTTATTCTAACTAGAATTATTTTCATTATGCATGGTTAGGGACACGACGTCTACAAATAGTGAGGAGTAGCCCATGAAGGAGTTTCATAATTAAGAAAGCAAGATATCTATCACTGGTGGGACATTATCTTAGGAAATCCTCCCAGATCAAGATTTTATTTATCTTTTTCTTTTAGTTCATGTAGGGAGATGTGACTCCTAGACTCAAAATTTCATCACATTGGACATTTTTTAGTACTATGGTTAGTTTGCATGTTACTATATGCTAGATATGTGATGTTTTCCCTAGAAATTTATATTATATGTGTGTTGATGCTTCAACATATGATTTTGTGGTTGATAAATGTGCAAGCATTGCATAAACATACATTACAAATAATGACTTTGGTATCAATATGAATATTAATTGGACCAAAAACATTGATTTTATATACATGGTGAGATAACTAACATTATCCATCTCATGATCCTAACTATAGGGATTAATATTTTTAGTATCTAGTTAAGTAAAAATTTAGTTATTGGTCAAAATCTCAAATCAATTGGAGTTTCAATTTAGAAGTTATAAAATAAATTAGAAGCGATTAAGTGAGGACTTAGTTATTACTAATAATACTAAATGTTAGAGGTAGATACTAGCGGTTCTTCCTCCTTTTAGGGCACAATTTCACCAATTATAAAGAAGAGCGGCTTTACCATTCTTCATGTCCAAGAAACCAAAGACCATGAGGCATAATGGTTGTCTCTGACACCCCATCTTCTCTCCAATGCCCTTCTAAACCCTAGAGACACCCTCCACCATGAAAGTCTCCCACCTAACCAGAAATGACAATGCCATTACAACCGATCATCACACCTCTTGGCAGGCAGTTCATCAACTAGTTACTTCACCATGTTCAACTTCTCATCATCCACACACCTAAGAAATCCTAGCATCCCCTTGATATATAAACTTGTACACACAACTGACTTTGGAACATACCCTGAAAACACTTAGAACACCATATCTAGACCTAATTAGGGTTGTAGATGCATACGACCTTCCAAGATGACGTGATAACCTACAAACTGCAACCTAGTAGATCGATGACCAATAAATAAAATGGCACCATCTTCCTAAATCTGGATCTTCTTAACTAGTTTCATATCTTGATATGCATAATTGCCTTTTATCTAATATTTTTTCCTTGCGATCCCCTAGCTCTAATCATCGTCTATGCTTAAGCAATCCAAACCTACAACTCACAACCGACAATTAACTATGTTTTCACCAACATTCACAAAAAACTAATTGATGTCAAGGTCCCCTAATCTACAAGAATAGACTCAAACATTCAGTCTGAAGAGGCCGTGTGAGGATGCTAGAGAAACCTCAATGCCTCTTGAAATCACATCGAAGAGGGAGAGCGACTGGTCAATCCCAATTTGTGCAATAATGCCATAGGAGATGAACCTGGAGGAGATTTTGTTTCATCTTGAGATAGTCAAACTTCTTGATTGATCTCTGGTCGCTGGGACAAAGTTGAGGATGGGGCAAAATACTCATTAGTGTCGGTCTACCAAATATGTCTCCTCCATCATCGCAAAGATCAGAAGATTGAATTTCACATCTCAACTAACCTCACCTCTACTCACTCTACCCCAAAGCCACACCACAACCTATAAGAACCCTAACACCTCACGAAGAAGAAAACCACATGGACTTCATCCTGGACAACTGAATGATGACATTTTCTATCACCTACTCAAGACACACTCAGGGACACCTTCGACAAATATATGAGGAGAATGGGATGACGGGTCACATATATTTAATACTCATGCCCCAACTAGTAGTGATCCATGGTGATCAATATAACTTTATATCAACATGTCAATATTTACTCTCCTAAATTCCATTTTGTTCTGAGATCATTCCAATTAAACAAATCAGAATGTTTGAGGTACTAATAAGACCGATTTAGCTATGACATTGATTCATTTTGGTAAATCCTAATCATCAACTAAAATCCTTAACAATGTAGAATATATTATGTCTACATTTTGGAGTTCTCTGGACTTAATATTTATTTAATGGCCTCAAAGTTTACTATGTAGCACTAATATGGATCAATTCATCATATACTAAATACAAGTCATAGTAATATATATGGTATTATATACATTAGTGTATTAATGCCAAAAGATCCCAATAAATTAGTAGACTATATCTCCATTTTAGGTTACTACTATACAAATTAGTCAAAAAAGAGGGATGATGACAATCATGACATCCCAACATACATAGAAATCAGTAGGCCGATAAGAAAAATCAGTTCACATTAGTATACGTACTAATAATAAAATATGTATATGTTGGTATGTCAATAGTTATAGATAATTGATATTTTCAACTCAAACCCTAGACATGTATGTTGGTATGTATGCCTAGAGAGACAATCATATGATGATTGGAGTGAGGAATTAGATACTTGATTTGATAAATCATAAAGGTAATTCCATATATTATGTTTGTATCAGTCTTGAGATGATGAAACAAATGTAAGTAGATGTCTAGAGAATGATTATACTCGAGTGTGTATTTGTGTCTTCAAGTACGTGACTTGGAGGATGAGATCATAAAAATGATAAGAGTTCATATATTCTTGTTATGTCCCTAGTCGGTTATTATTGTGGAAGCAAAATAGTCCACAGTAATACATAAGACTAGAGTGTGTGTTGACTGATGAAAGAGTCTCATTTGTCATGATATGTGATAACAAGTCAAGCACACAAATACATGTTAAGAGAACAGTGTATCAGACAGACCCACCATGAGAGTGATACATGAAAACCATGGAATAGTAGTCAGAATCATCTCTCATAATAATGGTGGTGATTGTGGTTCTTAGACCTGAAATCACTGCACTCATCACATGTCGTTAGGTACACTTTGACACCATCAAACGCAGTCCTAAAACATGGGTTGTTATAATGGTGATGATTAGTGACTTTAACACATGGGGATAGACTGTGAGTGATAGATATGGGATTTGTCCCCCTATTGGATATTGATATCCAGGGCCCCTTGATAAGCGAGACTAAGATTGTACATCCATACCCATGTGATTCAATATATGATGTGTGAACTCACATGCATCTCAGATAGTCCACTCTAGTTCAAGGTACATGGATTTAATGTTAAGAGTATGACGATTCCATGCCTCAAGTTCAATTTGGATATCAGAGACAAAGGAACTATACGATCACGATAACACTAGACACCACTTCAATCCAAGGGTCACACACATAGGATACACTTGGATTTAAGGAGTATATTCATGAATGATGTTTAGATTGAATGCTAAAGGTGTTTAGGTATTCAATTAAATAATAGATCAACTGACTGGACTCAGAATCATCAAGTTCAAGTGTTGGACTGATTGATTGGAGTGTCAGGTTGATTGGAATTGATTACTAAAATGTTTACGTATTCAATTCATGCACCAAAAGTAGATTGCACTACTAAAAGACAGTCTCAAGTGTTGATATGGGCGTCTGGTTTGTTAGGCTGGTTGGAACGAAGTTAGCTACCCAAACTGAGGTGAACCACCAATTCATACCGATGAATCGACTGGCTTGATTCGGCTCACCAGATGACCATCTCACATGTGTGAGATTGCTCAGTTAGGCCATGTAAGGTTATAGATACTTTACCAAATTCATTTGGATTGCACAGTTGTGCAAGAAAAGTCAATGTTTAACATTGATTAGAAGCAAATTGCCAACTCAGTGTGCAAATAGGGAACTACAAAAGCATGAGATGACTATTTCACAGTGTAAAACTACCATCTCATGCATGAGATGACCGTTTCACAGTGTGAGATGATCATCTCACGGTCCGCAGATTCCAAAACATTCATGTTTCTGGACCCTTTTACTCCCACATCAACTGGGAACCCTGACCCTGCCCTCTTACTATAAATAGAGGGGTACTGAGGGCTTCCCAACACACAATTGGGATCAGTGGCCCTGAAAATTGTTGTCCTCTCTAGTTGTGGTAACCACAAGAGCCCAATCAAGTCCTACCCGACTAGGGAGGGATAGTGAGGGAGGAGCAACTTAGATCAGTTGTTGTGGGAGAGCATGTCAATGACCAGTACATTGACAGAAGGGGACAAATCCTTCATGTTGTCTGTGGTAGTGCAATGTGGAGTTATCGATGGTTCACATGGACTACTCTAGAGGTAGGAGTCATTTGGCTGCTACTAGGAGGACAAAATCAGCCTGAAATCTGTGGCGACCCCCCAAGAGTCATTGCAGGAGCTGTTCGAGTCTACCATCCATGGTGAAGAATAGGAGATGCACAGACACCGTCCAAGATTGTAATTGTAGGATGAAGTCACTGGACTTGCTCCAGAACTAGGTATAACCTTGAAACCCTTCCATCCTAGATACATTATTGTTAATGAGATTCTATTGGTTTCTGGGAAATAGGCAAATACTTTTTGTTTCTGTTGGCTATATCTATGCCCTATTTCCCAAAAATGTATACCTAAAGATATATGATAAATTTTAGAGAGATACAATATAAGAATGGTGTCTAAACTGTAATGATGCTAATTTCTCTTAGTTATCTGAATATATATATATATATATATATATATATATCTTAAAATACTTATATAAATATTTGATATCTAGGTATGAGCATGTGATTATGTATGTATTGAGGAATTTCAAATAGAAACCCTAGGTATTCCTATTAAGCAAGTATTGGTAAATGAACGTCTTAGAGCCCAGTAACTGAATAGAATTTTATTTTATATAAGAGAGAGATAAATATTTTAGAATATAATCTAGAGAAAATAAAGTAATTGAGTAACATTTGTTGTATATTTAACCTAGTTTGATGGGAAAATATGGAATACAAAGGGGAGATAGAAAACCTAAATCCAATGTAAAATAAGCAAAACTTTATTCCAAGCCATATAGTGACAAACAATTCTCTATATCTGTGTATCTCTCTATTGTGACTAAATTTTTGGAGTTGAATACTTGGAATTCACAATTTTGCACACTTTGATACAAAGGGACACAATTTATATTATCTTTGGAATCTTTTGAAAGAATGCATTGTAGATAGGTTGGGTGGCCTAAACTATTTTGAACTTTAGCCTAGCTCCTTGAAATGCCACCAACAACTAAATTATAAAAATAGTAGCACATCATTTCAACGTCGAAAAGGGCAGGTTGGTGTCCATTAGTTTAGAGGAATTTTTTTCCACGCCTCTGCATAGAGTTATAGGACATATGGTCCCTCAGTATACTAGGAATCTTATTTGGTGTGTTGTTGTTCTCTATAGGGGAGAATACATAGCTTCACAAACAAATAAACATTGACATGTTCTGTCCATTTGGAATTTGAAATACCAGTGTCAAGATTTGAAATTGAATCATTTTGATATTAAAAATCCTCTTTTCCAATACTTACCTACAATATTAGTTATTTGCATTTCATAAAAATCTTTGTAGCTATTCATACTTTTAACTTTCTAAATATTAATTATGTACTAGTCATTTGACTGGCCCCTTTTTTCCTTCTTGGGATCCATGTGTGGTTTTATTCCCTTTACAAAATTCATGAAAAGATGATACAAATAAGACCTAGAATAGATTGCACCAGATGTCCTCTGTTAGAAGATGTAGATTAGATTAGCTAAATGGTACTCATTAGAATTTTTATGTATATGTATCTTTTCTAAGAACACCTTGTACTCAAAGAAAATTGTATGAGTGGAAAGCTTGTTTATAATTCTGATAAATTTGTTTGTAGAAAATTGATCATAAGGATAAGATCTTTACATAGATACACATATTTTTCAAACTAAATATAACTCCTCTAGAGTCTCTCTAGAGCTCAGAATCAGTCTTCCCAATACCTAATTCAAACATAAATATGTATAATGTTTATTAGTTATATATATTCCAATTTATTGAACTCTAAATGACCTTACTGGTAACTTTGGTTTTTGACTTTGAAAACATCCCCATTAAGTTGAGCAGATTTTTTGATGTAAAAAAACATATATTTTTATGTTTTTCTGAGCTCTAGATTATGTATCATGATTTTTACAATTTAAAGAATTTTCAACTAAATTACAGAATTCGAAAGACCAATACAACCTTGAGGGGCATGATAGGATTAAAACCAAGGATAAGGTTACCTTGTAATTTTAGTTGACTAAGATATTGTGTGGTTATGAGTATATTGAATGTCAAAAACCTAAAAATACCCTTGCTATATTAGTAATGTTATTGAAGTGTTGGGGGAACCTAGGTCATTTAATAACCTGATTACATCTTGTTCTATGAATGAGGTTCAATCAATGTCAATTAGAGCTGGAGAATCTTATGTAGTGGTGAGTAAGAGATAAATACACAACATAGGATGGTGTTATATGAATTCAACGCTGTAACATATATTGAGGGATGCCTTGGGGACACTAGGAGGTGCAAAAGAGTACCACTACTACTCCGGCCTTGGCTGGAAAGCAACTAGGGAGAAAATCCCCAATTATGTATGAAACAATCATGAAATCATCATGATTACCGTAAAAAATTAATGTGGAAGGTGAATGAAGGCTTACCAGTGAGTTAATTTGGGTGGAATGTCTTGGAGCTGTTGCCATGGCTCAAAGCTTTTTTGGGACGAGGGGGGCAATGTAGGTATAAGACAAGGGAGTTGGGGCCAATTGAGAATGGTGAAATGTGTTGGTGAATACAGAGTTGGATTTAGGGTTATATAATGGTGACAAGTAGATATATTAGTGTTGTATTCATAGGTTTTAGTTTTGAAGTGTCTTTGAGGTGATGTGAGTGCTTTGTACACACAAATTCACTAATGATGATGACTCCCTAAAGTTTAACCTTAACAATGAAAACCAACCCGCCTTTTTTTCTTTCTTATTTTCAAATTCATTGAGTTGCATAGTTTTTCATATTTAATCTTGGGTTCCCCTTTTTAAACTTACTAAGGGTCTATTCAAGCCAATAATTTCACTAAGGAAGTCTATCTTTGATTTAGAAATAACTTTCTAACATTACGCCTAAATGACTACCTATTATAGGTCCTTTGTATTACACATATTTTGACATCCCCAAGTATGTGTTGCTTAGGCACATACCCAAAGACATGAGACCCTACAGTGACACCCTTCACCAACCTAATAGTACATATGTCCCACACCACACAAACTATTATGAATGGGAAAGATGCACTATAGGTCTTATGCTTATGAAATTTTTCTACACTACTCACTTGGTGTGTACTAAACACTAAGATAAGAGAGGATATGAAACTAGATAATATTAGGTCAATGCTTAAGATCTAAACTATATATACACCTACCCTAACATGTATTTCTACTCTATGGTGAAAACTCTTTTAATTATAGGGTTTGACGTACTTCCTTGGAGTCCATTTCATATACCTCAATTTCATATCTTCATTCTAAGGATAACCAATATGAATCATATTTGCCTAGTGTCCATCTACTTATTTGCTATGATACCATTATTGTAACACCTCCTTAGGCATACATGTTCCAGTAGAAGCAACTTTCATGTTTTCCATAAGGTGGGATACTTGGTCCAAAGGGGTGTCACAACTATGACAAACATTGCAAGTACAGTAAACAATCACCATGCATTATTATTGAAATTGATTCTTACATATTTCAAAGGCAACCTAGTACAAATGAGTTATTTAATTGAAACTAACTAAGCCAAATTTGACTAAACATTATTTAAGACATACAAAAAATTATTTATATACATTAGGATCTTCCATTATAGATGGCACCCCACCAGGAAGGTATTTGGGAAACCTTGATCTATTCCTTAAGATGATCATCATATGGCTCTATCCTTGAGGTTGATCCTTTACTGGTGCATAACACCCCAACCATGCATTTTATAAGTGGAATTGAACAAATTATAACACAAAAATAACATATACTTTGAAATGAAAACATTAAAGATCATGAAAATAAACTTCGCATTTTTTTATCATCTTTTATTTGACTATTATAAGAACCCTCAATTATTGCATCGAAGTGCCTCTTCTCTTGGAACCAAAATGTCTCTTGAATTGCACTAAAGTGTCTCTTAAATTGCACTGAAGTGCTCTGTATGCTAGGAAGCCCATGATTTGCACCAAAGTGCAGTGTATGCTATGAAAGCCCATGATGAGGATCTTATATAAGATTCATTCATTATCTTTACTCTTTACTCTTTAATCTTAAATACTCTTTACTCTTTCTCTTAAATATTAATATAATATGATATGATGATTCTTGGATACAAACTTTAATTATGATTTCATTTATCCAATAACTCTTTACTTTAATGACTAAAACTATAACATGAATAATACATTCATATTATAACATGTACATTATACACCATAGCATATAAACATCCAATAATTATGTGTAAAGTGCATGGAACACTTGCAAAGATTGGAACAACTACTAATGGTCTCTTGATGTTGAGGAAAACCTAATTACCTTGTTGAAAACACTTTTCTTTCATTAATTACTAAATTTTGTTTTCTCGGGTTTTAGGGTCCATTAAGGGTTTATGTGAAAATGGGTTCAAAACATGCTTCAAAACTATCATATTATTGTTCCTTATTCAAAAGTCTCTCCAATGACTATTTATACAAAATTTTCTGACATCATATGAATTAGTTATAAATTTCCAAATCTTGAACTAATAAAAAACCATGTTATAGCCATGTATACACATTATCCACTCAAATATCTAACCAACATGACCAACTTGTTCAGGTGGACCAATCGTTGTGTGTCTCCTAGCTAGTCCCACAAAACTTGACATTGAAGAAAAACCAAAATATCCATAAAACCCTGACATTCCCCATACCAGTGTGACATGGATTAAAATAAGTCAAGGGTAAAAGAAGTATCAATCACCTGAGACCATCTTCTTAGTACTGGGAGCAAAGACCTCCAACTCCCAGTAAGGAGCTACCTTTCCCAAATCACCTACATGGCTTCATTGCTGAAAATCATGATGCTATACATCTTCACCATCACTGGATGGGCCTCAACGAGCTTGAGCTTGTAGTCCACGGAGGCCAGTGGGTTTAGAAACTCTCTCCTCCATGATGAATGATGAGGAGGAACTGGCGATCCACAAATTAATTGTAATACTCGAAAAGGAAACTATTGATGATCTTGTAAAGACTCAATGGAGCCACTGAGAAAAATACCATGAAGAATCATCGCCAAAAGTGATCCTAGGTTCCCAAATAGTAGATGTATGTAGGAAAAAGTGGAAACACTAGAGTACCTCAGATTTGCAAGAATAGTAAGCTTGAAAAATTCTATGAGGGTCTATGGAACAAAACCACAAAGTTGTAGATCCCTTGGGGCGTCCTTGTCATTGCTGTGGAAGGTAGTTGCAAAATTACTAGAGGGAAAAGGAGTAGTTGACTTTGGTTTCTCAGTGATCGTTGAATGTTTTTCAGGTGTATCTTATATAGCGAAGAGGTCTATGTGTTTCTAGGATTTGGTGGAGATTGAGTTATAGACGGAGAAGGAGATCTCGATATCAGTACTCTCTGTGTAATGGAACCCCATCCAAGTTGGGTACAGTGGATTCATCTTTTTACCTTGATGATGATTGCAGATTCAAACAAGTGAGATCCCATAGAGGGGAAGAGATCGGGGCTAAAGGAGATGCATGGAAACATGGATTGTGTGGAGTCCTACATACCCATGGATATGAGTGAGGGAGAGGACTCTCAACCCAAGAAGGACTCTAGAGTTTATGAGTCTGAGTGGTCTCTCACTTTCTTAGCATTTCACATAAAATTGGTGCAATCGAAGGAGATCAGTTCATTAACGGAATGATTGATATTATTGGGATTTAAAATGAAGATAACTTTCCAAAATCCTTTGTGGGGTCAAACGAGGTCCGTGTGACTCCAAATTTTGGCGATAGGTGTAATTGAGGGTCTATTTCATTCTTAAACATTTATTCACAAAATTGGTTGATCTAAAAATGACTTACTTATAGAATGTAATCAATATTAATTATCTACATTTAATATATTATGATTGATCATCAATAGGTGAAAATTTTCTTTTATAGTCACTTGGGGTTATTTTTTTGTATTGAGCCCATTAAATGAAATTAGCCCAATTTGGGTTAATATGTTCATTTATGATGATGATGATGATGATCCCCTAATGAGTGAGAAGATGCATTAAATTGGAATTTTGACTTAATGGATCATGTTTCAATATAAAAAGGATATTGGATCAACATTCATCATAAAAATGGAAGGAGAGAGAGAAATTATGTAACTTAATTTTTATAATACGTAAAAGGAAAGTTTATCCACTTGGTATATTTGTATTAAAGTCCAACTTTTAAATTTTATTTGTGAGAAATTCATTTAAACCCCGAAGCTTATCTTAATCAAAATTTGGGATGTTACATGTTATATCAGGCACTATAGGAAGATCTATAAATGAGTCAAATGAATGAAAAGACAATCAACCGATTGGATACTAGTCATCCGATTGGAAATATTGGGAGGCTAATATATGCACTTGAAGCCTCATTGATCTTCTAGTTCCCACAATATTTTTGGGAATTCTCAATCTTTGGAGTGAATGGGCACAAATAGGTTGTTTTCCTATAATAAATGTACAAATTGAATTAAAACTCTATTTTAGGAGGCAAAAGTAACACTAAAACATTTATATCTTAAAAATAGGAAATAACAATAAAATATTCCTAAGGAATGGTCTAAAAGATTCAAGAAAAATGGATGAATATACAATCATCAAGAGGCTTTACAGTTGAATGAGACATTTCCATGACCGATAAACACTCGTGAATTAAAGCTCAAATGAAATGCCTAGTAAATACAAATTCAAAGGTCAAAGAGTTGTGCAAAATCATTGAGTAATGAGGGATAAAATGCTAGTCGATCAATAATAGTAATGCAATTGTTACTGTAGTTGTATTAAATCAAATGAAGAAAACTGACCAAATCACCAATCTAGAACTAGCTGTGTCATTCATGCTCTAAATATGTGGCATCATTATCTATGTAGGTAATTTGAAGTGCTTTTAGCTCATAAAAGTTTACAATACATGATGACTTAGAACGTATGCGCTCTTGTGCTCGACGATAAACCACGACGTCTTGCATCTGGAGAGAGTAGGGACGATTAGGTCCGACACTCCTGCGCACAACGGCTGGCTTGAGGGAGGGGTTCCGACTGTCGGTGTGCGCCGACCTGCTCCCCCCAGGCTCTCTCTTTGCTTGGGTAGGGCGGATCCAGATCCTGGTGGTCAGCAGTGGCGGGATCAACTTCCTCCTCTTCTGCTCTGAGCGGAGCCGGCTTCTGGACCCTAGGGTTTGGTTCTCGACGGTACTCACAGTGGGGATGGTGGCTGCGGCGCAAGGGGCGTTGAGGCACACCTCGACTCCCCTCTTTGCTGCTATGATAACTTTCTGCCATAGGTAGCTGGCTTTCTGGGACCGCATAACCCAAGTTCCCACTTCCTTCCTTTGTGCGTTTATGAGTCTACGTTGTTTCCCTTTTTTCGTTCTATCTTGGCTTGTCTATCCAGTGGTTTTTGACAGTTTTATCTGCCTATTTTATCACCGCTAGTAGGCATTTATCTGTCGCGCTTCGCTGCGACCTCTCTTCGGGAGAGCGATGAGATATCTTGCTACGGCTAGATCTCATATTTGTTTTGGATTGATCTTATTACTTAGTTGTATGGCTTCGTTTGGGTTGATATACGGACAAAATATTGTCTTGTTCCATCCCCTCTACCACTACTCAACGCTCAGGGTGAAGGAATTCTTCAGGAAAAGCTGCTTAAGACAGCCTCAAGGAAGAAGAATCAATGCAGAAGTGTCTTTCTCTTGTTCCAATATGAGTTGTAGTGGCCTTGGGTTACTGAACATGATGTTTGTATGTTCTGTCTATATGTTTCTTCCCAATTGTAGATGTCGAATGTCTAACAAGTAATGAATCGATCCATTCGCTCTCAAAAAAATATATGATGACTTAGAAGGATCTGATATTGCATCAAAGAAGATGGATGGAATACCTCAAGAATTAGTATTTCACCATCACTTACCATTTTTCTCAAGCTAATGTCGTAGTTGATGCTTTGAGTAGAAAGAAAGATGCAATTTGTGCTTCCATTTGATGTTTTTATGGAAAATTTTAGAACATGTCTCGAGCTAGAATCTTGTAATATATTAAGTTGTTTATCATTCCATAGTGGAACGATTTACAGTACACATGGATAGTCTGCATGTTACTCTTTCTTGAAATTCTGAGGACATTAACACTCAACTAGTTAGTTTTGAACTTGAGGAAATGAAGGGACTAATCAAGAAATCATAGTAAAAAATTTCTATCAGAGTCTATAGTCCTATATTCTTATGACATCGACTATGGATTCCTAATGTTGAAGATCTTAAACAAAGGGTAATTAGTGAAGCCCATGGGTCTAAGTACACAAGTCATCCTGGTATAACTAAAATGTACAAAGACCTATGCTGAGGATTCTTATGGAAGAATACGAAGGGAGACATAGATACCTTCGTGGTGAAGTACTTGACTCATCAAAAGGTGAATATTTAGCATCAAAGACGTTGTGGTCTTCTCCACCCACTTGAGATTCTAGTGTGGAAGTGGGAGAATATTACCATGGATTTTATCACTGGATTTCCAAGATCAAAAAGTGGTTGTGATGCATTTTGGATAGTAGTTGACCGTCTAAATAAATCTTCCCATTACTTACCTTTCAAGAGTACCTACAATGTTGCTGACATCGCATAATTGTATGGTGTATTGGGTCATTAAATTTCATGGAGTGATAAGGTAATTATTTCTAAGTGAGATCCAAAATTTACATCTTGCATGAGGAAATAGATGCACATATATTGGTAATGACCTGCACTTCAAAATAGCTTACCATCTATAGACCAATGGGTAGCTAGAGTAGATAGTACATATTCTAGAAGAACTATTACATGCATCCTGATGAATTGGGAAGGTGCTTGGGATAAGTATCTCCCATTGGTCGAATTTTCCACAATAACAACTACCAAGCCATCACTAGTATGCAACCATTTAAGGCACTATATAGTCATATTTCTCCCCACTTCACTTGAATGATGTGGGAGAAGTTCTCTAGTGAAGAATGTTGGCATACAATTGATGAATAAAAAGTATGTCTGATAAAGAAGCTTACAGAGGTTTCATAGGAATGAAGAAGAATAGATCGGATGTGAGATTCTTAGTAGGGGACTATGTGTTCCCAAAAATTCAAACCAATCCGGTCAATTACAAGGTCCAAGGTGAACGTCAAGTTAAGCCCGAGATATGTAGAACCATTTGAAATCTTAGATAAGATTGGGGAGTGTGCCTATCATCTAGCCCTTGCTCCCACTTATGATAATATTCACAATGCATACCATTTGTATGTTCTAAAGAATTATGTGAAGGATCCCACACATTTTCTATCTATATAGGATCTTTTGTTGTAAGAGGATTTTGCATATGAAGAATGCCCAATTAAAATATTAGACCCTAGAGTGAAACAACTAAAGAACAAAGATATCAAACTAGTGAAGGTCCTCTAGAAGCATCACAAATTGGAATAAACTACTTGGAAGATAAGAGATGAAATGTTGCAAACTCACCCCTCCTCTGTATGTTACACCCACATCCCTGGATTACCACTAATCATGAGATTAGGGCATAAGTTTGAGGATTATACTTAATAGAAAGTTCACTCCCAACTTTTTCCCTTTATTTCAATATCTTTATTTTCTGGCATTCAATCACATAAACAAACTTTACAGAGGAATTAAACCTTGATTACTTTAATATTATCTCAGCATTAATGATACACATAAGACATTCATTATGTTCCTTGCATTTCCATGTATATACAACATGATAACCAGATATATACTCTATTATCAAGGAAAAAAAGATACAAATCATCATTTAGAACTCTCTCTCTCTCAACTCTATACAAGGACCTAGAGTGACAGGGACCGTCTGAACTTAACTAATCGCATACTTAACTCATGTGGCATATCTACGTTGATGCAAAGACGGTTGACTCAAGGTCAATTAGGTCAATGTTGACTCATGTCTAAATTGACTAAACCCATGTTTTGATGATGACTAACCATTCCACATATTGGTGTCTAATGTCTCTACTTGAGTGATTTCAGATTAGGTATAGACACACTCCAAATGCCCTAACTTGCGCATATCAAATTAGAGAAAAGACAAGTCAAATTCAATACAAGTGCATGTTTTTGTAATATGATGTAAATCCATTAGAATCATGTTGTAAATCACTTGTAGTGATTGTATGAGTTGTAATTAAGCTTAGAAAAAATCAAGAGTACTTAGATCGAATGTTTAAGCACTCAAAAGCCATTTTCCAAAATTCACATCAGGTTGTTCATCGATCGAGTTCTATGAGTTTCAAACTCGACCGATCCTGATTGGATCTTGTAAATGACTTTTTTGATCAATCGAGTTTACACTACACAGAACTCGACTGATGGAGTAACTGACCAATTCAATTTTCATTGGTCGGTCGAGTTTCCCCAGGACAAACTCGACTGATGGTCTGAATATCGGCTTTGTCTTTTACTCTATCGGTCGAGTTACCCTTATAGAAACTCAACTGATTGCACAGTACGGAAAAGTGCAGAAAAGTGTTTCTAGCCGTTGTGGAGTTGCAAAAAGTGAAAATATATCTTTTGCAAGCTACAAAACGGCTAGTTTTCATTCTCAAGTGTTCCCAAAGGCTAAGAGGCATCCCAAACTATAAATAGGACCCCTTGGGCTTCATTCCAAGGTTGAGCATTCAATGCAAACTCTATGTGAGGTTCCTATTCTATAGTTGAGTGCTTCCTACAACCTCCTCTCTCTCTCTAAGCTTAATCACTTGCTACATCCATTAGAGTGAGTAGGAGATATGTAAGAGAGCTCGTCCTACATGTATATCTTGTGAGGCTCTCACTTCCACCACCTCCCCATCTCTCATTTCAATCATGAAGATGAAGGTTCTCTCTCTTGGCTAAGAGAGGTGAAGAAGAATAAGGGAAGGCATCCCTTGGTGAAGATCAAGGCTGAAGACTTGAAGCTAGACTGGCTAAGTCCTTGGTGAAGGCAGAAGACTCCTTGCTCAATTGGGTAAGTCCTTGGTGGAAGCTTCTTCGAGTGAAGGTGAATTCAAAGGCGGAAGATTCAAGAAGAGTGGGTAATCCTTGCAAGGCTGAAGACTTGTGCAAGAGTAGGTAAGTCCTTGGAAGAAGGTGGAAGACTCCTTGCAAAGTGGGTAAGTCCTTGGTAAGGTTGAAGACTCTTTGTATTGGATAGGTAAGTCCTTTGGTTGGCAATGTATTGTATGTCTTATGAATGAATATAAGAGTGCAATGGTTAGGAAATCCTAGAGGCTGACCTCTCTAGGTAAGTGGACTGACTCACTTCTAGTTTCAAGTGAGGAACCACTCTAAATATCTTGTCCTCTTGTGTTTGATCAATCTCTCTCATCCTTGCTATGCATGTTTTAGTTGCACTCAAATTACCTATTTAGCAACCTTAACTTATGATATATCTTAAAGGTATAATGAATATTGTTTAAGTACATTCAACTCTATTCACCCCCCTCTCTAGAGCATCTAATCACCCATCTAGGATCCAACAATGACATCTTCAGTCCATAAGTTATCCCTAAAAATTGTGAGTAGAGGGGTAAGCCTACTCGCTCAGTGAATGAGTACATCAAAGAAACAGTCTAAAGCACTGATATAATTATAGATATACTATTGAGCAACTGATATCAATTATAACAACAATCAGCTTTAAAGAGACTAATTATTTGCAAACATAAATATGTCAAGATACTCTACATATCTACAAGAGTGAATCAATATATGAACATGTTTGATTAATCTCAAAGAGAACTAATAACTTAGAAACATACAAAGGATAATTCAATAAATGCACTCACTTGGTTAACCTATCATTCATCTTATTATGCCCTAAACCCACATGAGGTGTACCACAACATGTGAAAGAATCGTAGCAAGCTACATTCTCAGTATACAAGGCTTAGAAGCATGCACGGGTTCCTAAGCGTATCTCTTGAGTAAGACCCCATCTACAGCGGGCCTCGACACATCTGCCTCTCGATGCTAATGGGAGTGGCTAGATATCTCAGACTCCACCTCTCAACTTGGGTACTTAGGTGGCAAGTCAAAGCCCTTAGGCTTATTGTGCATCAGTACACCTACTGACCACTGATCACTACAACATGTAACATAGGCACTGCCGACATCCTATTGGGATTTTTAGAAAGAGAGATCTCAACTCACTAATCACCCATAAGTGTATGCGGTCAATGTAGTCAAGTTTTGAACACAAGGAGCTAGGCTAGTTAGGCACAAATTTGTTAACTTTAATTAATCTACATCAGGTTACAAAAGATTGGATTGATTACACACTTAATAAACAAGCAAAAACAAAAGGCTTATAGTAAAAGGGTTTGATCAAATGATTAAGAGCTTTGGCATTAGATTTCACCACCATACCATCATATCATATGAACAAACGAAATAAAGATCACTATTAACAAGCAAGGAGGTTGTCATCATCATGCATTTCCCAATGTCATGAGATGGTTCTCAACATCACATAATGTTCCCACATATATGATTAGTCTCAAACACAACCTTAACCTTCAATATTCTCTAGCCACTCCTGTGGTCAAGAGAACATAGCCATAGATTCTATCCTTACTCACTCATACATTCTGTCGAAGTAAAAGGTAGGCATAAAACATGTACAAGAGGTGGCCAACCAAACATACATGCAAGAAACACCATAGGCATCTATGGAAAAGGAAAGTTAACTAGAAATAAGCATAAATTTTGAGTTCACATGAACAATGTCAATAATGGAAATATACAGACACAATGTAGAGATTTCAGAGTTTTACATGTTTAGGAGAAGAAAAATCTAGAGGAACCAAAGATGTAGCCAAAGGGAAGTAGATCTCTGACTAAAGGATGAAATTCCATCATTGGAGCTACTCCAAGTCAGATAATCTTCCCTCCCAGAAGTCTTGAGTGAGAGAAGTAGCTCTGCTGCACATTTGGAGAAGAAATGGAGAAGAAAAGAGGGTAGCATGGAGGTTCTTTGGCAAGAAACCATCTTATTCCACCCCAAAATTGCCCTCATTAGCTCTGGAACTTCTCTTGGATGAAAGACACTTTCCAAATGATGAGGGATAACTGCCCATTGAGTTGCGTTCGTCTTTAAAAATGAGGGGCAGTTGTTTTCATTTTTACAGAAATTGATAATGACACAACGTATCTTTTGGAGGACACGATGTGTCCCGTTGTGCAGTTCTGCTAGGTCTTGATGTTGTCATGAGGTACATAATGTGTCTTAAATAAGACATGACATGTAACTTTATTCAGTAGTCATTTTAAGAGAAAGGCACATGGCGTGTCTGAGTTAACACACACCATGTGTGCTGGCAGCAAGTTGTAGAAGGCCTTCTGGTCTTGTAGACACACCGTGTCCTAATTCAAACATGACGTGTTTGTGTTCTTCAACGTTCTGGTGTTGGAGCCACTGGAGACTCACACATCGTGTGTTAAATACCACATGACGTGTTCTTCTTCTTGTGAGGGTTTCTAGGAAAGGACACGTTGTGTCTTAAATAAGACACACCATGTCTAATGCTATTTCTACAGAAATAAACTCTAAATCAGCTATAGGTCGGGGAGAAGTCCATTTGGGGTCAGATTTGAGTCAAACTATCTTCAATTTGGCACTTTAAGCATGTATCTGCAATCAACATCATGCAATAAGCAAAAATAACTAAAAAGTGGCAAGATAAATATGAATGGAGGCTAAAGGGATGCAAAATGAACTGAATTTGTATGTGATATTGCAGAAAAAGCCGATATGAAATGCACACATCTAATCCCCCTAAGCTTGAACTGTTGCTTATCCTCAAGCAAAATGAGCATAGAGAACAAATGAAGGATTTTGCAAAGCTCATGTATAGATCAAATGAAAAGAAAGATGAGTATAGGAATGCATCAACCATGATCAACTTGTTTATACTTGTAGCCTTCAATTCAACTTAAACATCCATGAAAGAGATTTTTATTCAATAGGGGTGGTCACAAACAAATGAATAAATCAGTTAAACAACATTAAGTAGAATTTGGATGACCAGGCCAAACAATTAGTGGATGTGCAACATGAAATCTCAACTATTAAGGATACAAATGATGAAATCTTAGTTAACATTATCAATCTTAGTTGAACTCTTCTTCTTTTCTTAAAGATTATTTTGGAAATGGATTATGGGTTCGACACTCAACTGCTAATGTAAGCTTATGCACACGTGGAGTGCCTCTTGGGGTGTTTTACCCTCTTTTGTTTTGAGACATACCACCTAACCATTGTTTCCAGATCATGCTTACACTAGGCTAGCATGATATGTGGGAAATTTTCCATCTTTTAAGGGGTATGAGTGTGAAATAAGGCAATAAGATTTTTGAAAATTTCCACAACTAGAGAGTCAACAAGCTTGTAAAGTTAACTAGATTTCTTTCATTTGTTTGAAAAAAAATTCACTAAAAAGAGGTTGTATATGCACTAAGAGCTTGGCAAGGGCATCTTGTACCTCTTTAAAGTTGTGAAATTAATTCACTCATAAAAATTTGAGACCATTACATATTTTAAGAAATCAGAGATTTGAAAGGTGAATATCCAAGCTACAAGTATAAATTAGAATTAAGCATATGTTGACGGCCATAGGGTTTCAAGAGGACAAGATGGTTCAGACTTAAGCATATGTTTTAAGAGGGTTGTGGCAGCTGATATACATGGTAGTGCTGCTAAGGTGCAGGCTAGTGCTGCTGAGGTGCAGGCTGGTGCTACTGAGGCATTGGATAGTGGCTTTGAGAGATGTGCCACATATACATGTGCTAGACCATGTCATGCATAATGAGATACTAGTAACCCATGAGGTCCAGGAGACCATCTATGTGGTCAAACCACTGCTGCACATACCCATAGATATGCCTGACATCAGGCATTACCCAAGAGTACTCTGTCTGAGTGCCTATTTAGGGAGGAGGTGGAGATATAGGGGGTTCCTCAGTAGCTTGTGGTCCTTCAAGGGATTCTACCTCATCTGGGCCAGTAAGAATGAACTTCCAGTTATCTTTGTTTGTCAATGTGATATTTTCCAAGTCCAGAATGTCGATGTACTGGTCATCATCAAAGAACTGCCTAAACTTGGTATCATCATTGGGAACTCTAGAGATCAATCCTATAGTTAGAAGGTACTGAATATCTACCAGGTTTCTACTTGGTGTAGCTTCTAGACCTGTCAGGTCCACCTCAAGCTTCCTGGCAATAAGGGTAATCAAACCCCCGCACATGATGTCCCCAGATTCTGTCTCCTTCATTTTCTTGATGTTTAAGAACATAGTAAGAATGTAGTACCCTGCATTGAACTGATAATCATAGATCATGCCCCGAAGAAAGAATAAATCTTGCTTTCCACACACTCCCTAAGTTTCTTTCTTTGCAAAAACCCCAGTGTTGAGAAGGTGATGGACATATCTGAAGATGGGGTTGTGAATAGCATACACCCTAGCCTTCTTGGCATCATTATGGTCTTCATTAGTGATCTCAGGCCAGAATTCATCACTGTCAAAAGCTGACGGGAAGCTTAGTGCCCCTTTGTAGTGGCACTCTAAAACCTCACAAAAACATCTAAAGGTGAGCTTGAAGCCTCGACCCAGAAGATGGTAATGGATGATTGCATACTGTTCCAACTTCTTCTGAGGGTCATTCTCAATGGTAAGAGTAGTCAAAAACTCATATACAAGACGGGGGTAAGTGTTTGTTACTGAATAGCAAAGGTAGTGTAAGCTGAGTTCCTCTAGGTGCACGATGACTTCATCTTTGAATCCCAGGGCATTGAGGGTTTGATCACATGCAAAATGTGTAGGTAGAACCCTCCTTGGGATAAGGAACTGGTAGGTAGGATACTCCTTAGCTGTGACCTTGAACTAGGTCATGGAGATATAAGTTGGGGCTGAGGAAGAGCTTGCTCCATGCTTGCGGTTTGAAGTTTGCTTGACGGGTGCCATGGATGCTGAGAGTCTATTAAAACGTGCTTCAACATGACATATTTTTGCTAGAAAATGATGTGTGATTTTGCAGCAACGTTGGTCAAACTGGGTGGAGACACGCCGTGTCTTTCTGGGACACATTGTGTACCTGGAATGGAGAAGCATCTGGAGGAGAAGAACATGACAGATCTACAAGAATCTCACGCCTTGTATATGAGGATGGTTGGAGAAGGAGGTTGGTGGAGATGGTTGTGAGCTTTTCCAAAGTGATGTGAGCAACTCTAATGTGATATTCACACGACGATGAGGCAAGGCATCGTCAGTGTCAACTTCGACCTCCAACAGTGAGAGAGGGAGGAAGGCCGGGGTGACAGAGAAGGAAGCTTCACGATGCTCGCAAGGTCAAAGTCGATGACGGTGGTGGCTCAAACACTGCTGGTCACACGGCAGATCTCCTGACAGAGATGCTCAAACACACGGCTGACTAGACACAACAACTCACACGGAAGATATTTCTCAAACACATAGATGTTCACACAACTCGAATGAGGGAGAGAGAGAGGCAGCTTGTCATGTCTTTTTGAGGACACACTGTATCTTCTTGTCGCTCGCTATCTCTTGAGAAACCTTGTGTTGAGCAAGACACGCCATGTGCCTTTTGGCACACATCGTGTAAAAATACAAAAGCTGATGTGTAAACTTTGTACTGATAACTACATGCCAAGTACAAATAAAGACACAACATGTTTGATTCCATATAATACTTGCTCGTCCTTGTGTGTAAAGTACACGTCGTCTCTGAATTAGCACATGACATGTTTGATTCCAGATTATAACCTCGTATTGTCTACCTGATAACAACATGGTGTGTCATTTTGAGACACATCATGTGTTTTTGAGTTTCTGCTCAGGTTGTTCTTTTTGTGTGTGATGCCATGACATGTCAAATAATGACATGTCGTGTCTTTTTGAGTTTCTAAATAATTCAGCTTCTTGTCAAAACCTGCAAAAGTGATGAGATGCAAGTATAAGTGTGTAAATTATTACATTCATCCATGACAAGTTTATGTCAGGAAATTAAAGATTGTTCTTGACTCAAATTGCAAAAAAGAGAATCTATCCTAATGTCGGGTCAATTCCCACAAGTTCCTCCATTTAAAGTTTGGAGTAGGACTCTTCAATTGGTTGGTCAAGCATCTTATAGGGATTAAGAAGATCCCTTATCAACTTCTTCCCATGCGGTGTACAACTTGCATTGTTGTCCATTGACTTTAAAAGTTCATTATTTCCCTTCTAGCTCCATGGTCCCATATGGAAAAACATGTAAGATCAAGAATGGTCCAGACCACTTGGATCTCAGTTTTCCTGTAAAGAGTTTCAGTTTGGAGTTGAAAAGAAGAACTTGGTCTCCTTCTTTGAAGTCCTTGACCTCAGTTCTCTTATCATGCCATCTCTTGGTCTTTTCCTTGTAGATTTTGGCATTTTCATAAGCACCCATTCTTAGCTCTTCTAGCTCTTGGAATTGAAACAATCTCTTCTCTCCTACCTTCTTAAGGTCATAGTTCAGGAATTCAATTGCCCATAGTGCTTTGTGCTCCAATTCTATGTGTAAATGGCATGATTTTCCATAGACAAGTTTGAAAGGAGTTGTTCCAATGGGTCTTAAAAGCTATCCTATATGCCCATAACACATTGTCTAACTTTAGTGCCCAATGTTTCTTGAACTAGAGATAGGCTTTTCTAGAATAGCCTTCAATTGCCTATTTGAGATCTCCACCTGGCCTGATGTTTGAGGATGATAAGGTGTGGAAACCTTATGCTTTACTCCATATGTTCTAAGTAGGTTGTTGAAGTTTGTTTCATTGAAATGGCTGCCACCATCTAAAATAATTTCTCTTAAAACTCCAAATCTGGGGAAGATGATCTTCTAAAATAGTTTAATGACTGATTTTGCATCTGGAGATTGAGTGGGGATTGCCTCCATCCATTTGCAAACATAATCACAAGCCACTAAGATAAACTTATAGCTGTAAGAGGATGGAAAAGGGCCCATATAATCTATGCCCCACACATGAAAGACTTCTATTTCCATAATTGAGTTCAATGGTATTTCATCCCTCTTTGAGATTCCTCTACCTTTTTGGCAATTGTCACAAGCTTTGATAAATGTGTGTACATCACAAAACAAACTTGGCCAATAAAAACCGGATTGGAGGATCTTTGTTGCAGTTTTGTTTGCTCCAAAGTGTCTGCCATAAGGAGAGGAATCAGAGTCTAAAACCACACTAGTAATTTCTTCATTCAGGATACATCTCATGATGAGTCCATATGTGCATTGCTTGAACAAAAGAGGGTCTCTCAATAATAGAATTAACATCATGAAGGAACTTCTTCTTTTGTTGGTAAGTGAGATCGGGTAGAAGACATCGTTTAGCAAGGTAGTTTGCAAAATCAATGAACCATGGTAAGACAATATAGTTTACTACATACAACTTCTCAATGGGAAACTTTTCATCAATAGGAACTTTGTCTTTGACACTAGTAGAAAGATGTGAGAGATGGCCAGCTACTTTGTTCTCAGTTCCCTTCTTATCTTTGATTTCTAAATCCAACTCCCGAAGTAACAATATCCATCGGATGAGGTGAGGTTTGGCCTCTTTCTTGCTCATAAGGTATTTTATAGTAGCATGGTCCATATACACAATGACCGTAGAGGCTACTAGATACCCTATGAATTTATTAAATGCATAAACAGCGACAAGCATCTCGTTCTCTCTGTAGTAGCATAATTGATCTGTGCTTCATCAAGGGACTTACTTATGTAGTGTATAGCATGGAGTTTGTTGTCTTTTCTTTGCCCTAAGATTGCTCCTATGGAATAATCGCTGGCATCACACATCACTTCAAAGGGAACACTCCAATATGGTTGTTGGATAATTGGAGCTGAAACTAGAGCGTCTTTTAACTTTTGGAAGGCAGTTTGACAATCATCATTGAAGACAAACTCGACATCTTTTGCTAACAAAGAGCATAGATGCTTTGCTATCTTTGAGAAATCCTTAATAAATGTTACAACCCCAATTTCGAGTTCTTTTGGGTGGAAATGCAATTTCCCCCATAAATGTATAATTATGTATGTTGTGTGAATTATGTGCCTTGAATGGATTCCTTTGATAAATAGCCTTGTGTGTTTAATTTCATGGGCCTGGTTGGCTATTGGGTCCAATAACAAGGAAAATAGAAATAAAAAGGAAAATGAATCAATTAGTTAAAGAATAACTAAGATAATGAGAAAAGAAAGATGTGGAAGCATATAGAAGGCTAAGAATTATCCTTCAAGGAGGGATTTTGTTACAACCCCAAATTTTGGGTTCCTTTGGTGAGAAATGTAATTTCTCCTATTAAAGATATTTGAACAAATAATGATATAATTTTTTTTGAATAAATGGATTTTGTTTACAATAGCCTTGTTGGTTGTTTTGTGGGCTTTATTGGCTATTGAGCCCAATTATAAGGAAAAGAAAGAGAAAAGAAAAAGAAATTCAATTGGATAAAGGAATAAACAAGAAAGTGGATAAATGATAAGCAAAAGGCTAAGGAAGATTCCCCAAGTTAGTATTTCATGCCAGTAGGTTCCTTGAGGTCCAAGGAATCCAAGATAATAAGATAATGGCAAAAGAAAGAGGAAATACCAATTAATTTGGTTTTATTAATGAATAACTTGCATATGAAGGAAACACCCTTTCCCTTTGGCATTTGGGTGTCAAAATTTATACACGAGTAGATAATGCCAAGATAGAGTTTCCTCTAAAATTTGAGTGAAAAATAGTAAACAGGGAGAGAGATATGATTTTTACAAGTTTCCTTTGTTTAATACATATTTTTCTTGGTTTTAAGAGTTGGAAACAAGGGGGGGGGGGGCGATGGAAGCCATCAGATTACCCATGTGGTCCAAAGGACCACCGATCCAATAGTGGATGTGCATCGTCCACCTCAACTCACAGAAGGAATGGGAGTGGGAAAAACTGGTTTTTCCAAGTTGTTTTTCTTGGATCACAAGATACCAGGCCAGAATCCATGACCATGAGGGTCTTTGGGATACGATTCCGTGCTCAACCAACCTAACTTTTAGGATGGTTCGAGAGTTCTAGAAAGAATGCCCAATAGGGTCAAGATCTTGGGTGGCGGCGGGGTTAAAGGAACCCTAGAGGAACCCTCACATCCTATATATACATCCCCTCTCGACTCCTCACCCCCTCACAAACTCGAACAGCTGCTCCCAGACCCTTAGCTCCATGTCCCTCTCGAGGTTGGTTCCTGAGGAAGGAGAAGGATGAGAGACAGCATCCATCGGATTAAAGTCCACCGTGGGCTTGTGAGAAGATCCAACAGATCTGTGTTGGGGTAGCAGCACGCGATCAAGTTAGTGGGGCCATGCGACATGGATCGTTTTATCCTGTGTAGTCCAAATGCACCACCGATCGAGCAGCCTAGCATTTTTGGTAAATATCTTCTCTCCGTCAAATATTCCAGAAAAAGGGTTTTACTTGCGAAAATCACAACTTTTGATAGGAAGCTCCGATGAATAAAGTTGAAACATGAAAGTTGCTTAGAAAAATACGAGGAACACAATAAAATTGGTTTGAGAACCTGAATATGTTCCTATTTGCAAAAGTGTGTTAATCTAATGAAAAGTGCTTAGGTATTAGATTAAGAAACCCTAATTGAGCATATTGGTTAAGTTCATGGTGCTTAGTTGATGAAATTAAGTAATTGCAACCTTTTGAATAGTTAATGATGAACTTGAACCTGATCTAGATGCTTTTTACATGATTTAGGGTTTTTACCTCATATGAGAATGATTAAGCATTTAGAAACCCTATTTTGAGATGATTAATGTAGTAAGAAGGGTTTTATGGATGATTAAAGTTGATATTAACATGTTAATCATAAAAAGGTATATTAAGAACAAAAAGGATGAACTTTGCACGTAATTGATTTAATTTAGAGTTCCATGTGCATAAACGAGCTTTAATGAGCCTTGAAACCCTAATATTAGTCATTGTGACTCTTAATGACTTTAATTGTTCAAATTTATGAATAAAGATGAGATACGATAGTTCAAAGCTATTTTGAGTATAGAAGTTCCTAATTGTGGATAAATACCCTTAATATGGTAATTAGGGTTTTCTAATGGATAAAGGTGGAATTAATGATAAGTAGAGTTCATATGTGAATTAGATCATAATGAAATATGAGTTGTTAATCCTGAAGGAACCAAAGGTGATAATTAGGCCTAATGACCTTGTCATGAATTAAAAGGATAAATATGGTAGTTTTAATGTAAAAGAGGCATAATGGACTTAATTGATGGTTAATTGTGCCTTTAATATGAAATTAGGGTTATATGTTGTTAAAAGGTAACCTTAATATCTTTCGTGAAGAATAGATGAGATAATTAGGGTTTGTGAGTAATTGCATAAAATTAGGGTTTAAAATAGTATAAATGAAGTGAAACCCTAATTGCAATGGAAACCATAAAAGTGGATTAGAAACCCTAGGAAGCGAGCTAGGTTTAATAGACCTTGATGGCATGAACAATGATAGGAAAATTGGATGCATGTTTCAGGATCAACTTGTGTGCTTGCTTAGTTGAATTATTTCTACACTCAAATCAGTCTAACATGTATGTGGTTAATTATGGTTAATCACATTCGTTTCCCGAATATTTTCCAGATGATTCATCGCATTGAATGCAACCTATCAGTTGGATGTTCATACTTGCAAACCATAAAGTCACTATGATTATCACTATAATAATAGAAGTGTGTATTCTCGCACCTACATGCCACCCTGATGGATGATGCCAAAGGTCAAGCCCAGGAGGGAAGACCAATGGGCACCATGAGAGGTGACCCTAGACACCAAGCTCGAGAATGAGAAGGTGGTTTGTGTTGCATGACTAATGGGCACCAAGAGAGGTGACCCCAGGCACCAAGCTCGGGATTGAGAAGGTGGCCTTAAGTCAATGGCAAAAGAGAAACTCTAGATGGGGTATTCCAGGGTTAGGGCAAAAGCGGTGGAGAATGACACATTGAAGATGTAAATTGGCTTGTTAATTAACTTGATTGTGATATTTAGATTATTAGCCATATTTGTGAAATTTTGGTTGTCCCCACATACTAGCATATTTTGATATGCTGACCGATGTTTTATTTGTCGGCGTTTTAGGTACAAGTTTGAAAAGGACAAACAGTAAAGTGGCATATGTGGAATTAAATAAGAATTAAAGTAAAAAGGAGGATTAGTTAGAATAGACTCAAGATGTGGATAGAAGTAGATATCCAAGTTTTTGAAAAAGGTATGCAAAGTTTTAATTTTATTATAGCCTTTTAGTTTAGTCGGTAGAATTTCATTATTATTACTGATTAATTGATGAACCTTTGATCCTGTTAATTGGGATAATGGATATGACCTCTTGGTCTCCCTTAATTGGGGGTTACTGGGAGGCAGGGTTGTTACATTTGGTATCAGAGCATAGGTTCCTCATTTAATCTTTAATAATTATTAAATTTTACAAATTCCATAGAACCGAGGGAGTTATTAGAGGATTTTCCAAAATACCAGGGGATGGCAAGATTTTCCTCTACACCGCTAGTTGGAATATGAGGACTCCCAAATTAGTGTGACTGCCTGGCCAATATTTCCGGATTTGACTCGAAATAAGATACCTTTAGGACTCTGTCATCTTTTTCATCCCTTCTTAACTCAAATGTTGTTAAGGACCTTAATGACTAGGGTTTTCCCTCTTTTCCTCATCCTCTTGAGGTATGGGTAAGGTTGATAAGGTTTAAGGAATCCTCTACCAAATTAATGAAAAACATGTAATTAAGATGTCATGGACATAAGCTTAATAGATTAAGCGTAAAATAAAGAATATATACATGTTTAGGTCATATGACATATGTTGTCATGCCCTCAGGAGAGACCTCTGGCTAGACCTCTTTGTCAAGAGGATGAGTGGTGAAAGTTAGTCTTGGAGGTAGAGACCTCCATTATAAGTAGAGACCTAGCACATCCTTTAAGGATGATGCTAACCCTAACCATAAGTGATGTTTAGAGAGAGATGGCATGATGAGTTAGATGTCATGGTAGACCAGGTGCGTGGACATGTTTTTGGAAGCCCATGATGTTTTGAGCCATATGAGGTTGGATGACCTAGTACCTTTGGAAACCCAACCCTAGGAAGGGTCGTACATGTTTGAGTGAAGGATAGCTCCTTCGTTGATGAGGTTAGTGAAGAACCTATAGAAACCATATGGTCTTATGCGAGTAGGGCATAACATGCACCCAGAATACATCAGTAGTGCGGGTCGTAGGTTGAAACCCTGGCCAGGAGAGTATGATGGATATCTTATGAGATAAACAAGAAGGGTTTTGGATAATCTTGAGCGAACGTCAATTTAAACAGAGGCTTCACCCATGTAGGGGTATGCTTGTGAGCTCGATCCTTTATGGAGAAAGAACCTCTAGTAGTAAGGCTATTTGTAGGGTTAGCTCTAGAGAGAGAGATCATGACCCAAGCAAGAAGGTTGGAAGCTTAGACTCTGAGATATGAGGAACAGTGGGAGTTGAGGATGATGCGACCTAAGTGGATGATAGTGGTTGCCTCATGCTTGATTCCTGGAGGTTGATGATATCTGGGTTTCCATTAAAGGAACCAAACCCTAGAGAGAGGATGAGGCATCTGGTACCTATGTGCCTATGGTATAGGTGTTTACCCTCTGAGATAGGAAGAAGAGTCCTTAGACCCTGAAGGGGTTTAGTGACTGGTTGTGAGGCCTTGTACCTTGTTGGTTGTCCTTGAGGAGGACTCCACTCTGATGTGATGTTCAAGTAGAAGGATCATGGGAAGTGCATGCCATACCCTGTACCTACTTGGTTCATGGTTAAAAGGTTGAACATGTAGTTGGACTTTAGAAAAGTGAACGTAGGGTTCCTAGGCCTAAGAGAGGAAGGGGTGTATCTGATGCTCATGATGAGGTTTGAGTTTCTATAGAGTTGAGCGTGGCACACCTCATGTTTAGAGGAAAGGGAAACCCCTTAAGTTTAAGGTATGGTTGATGAACCCCTCACAACTAAGTTGGTGACATGGGAAGGTTTGTTCTTGGTCCAATGTTGAGAATGAGAACAAGTATGACCTAGCATGGTTTAGTAGGTGGTCTTAATGTGACTTAGTAGCTTGCTAAGGCTAAGCATGCTCATGTGGATGTAAACCCTAGACCTAAGCACGTTTGTGACCTTTGTTATCAAGATGTAGTTTCCTCCCATCTTGGGAGAGGGACCCTTTTGTAGGGTGTATATCATCTTTTGTTGGGTTTGTGGAAACCCTAAGAGGTCTCATAGGATCTTGAGAAGCTAAGTGAAAAGTACATAGTATGAGAATGAACCTGTAGACCCATAGATAACCATATCTAAGTGCATGTGGGTGAGTTAGCATGGAGGTAACCGGTATGGGGCCTAACCAAGGTAGGCAGGTCGCCATGACCCCTATGAAAGGATGAAAGTCAACCCAAGAATGCAGAGAGAGATGATGGAGACTTGGGTACGGTTCTAAGTTGGACATGTACTATAATAGAATCCTAAGTTTATCCTAGGGTCAAGTAGGGATAAGACCGATGGAAGTAGGAGTTGCCTAATTCCCTAGTTGCACATGACCATAGGGTCGGGAGGTAACAACTATCCTTGTCTGAGGGTCATGGGTTAGGAGATTGATCACCTTAATGAACTCATGGGACCCAAAGGGAAGATGAGGAGGGCACTCTCTAGATGCATAAGGGGAGAGGGATGACCCTAAAAGTGTCGGCACCCTACAGACCTAGAGGAGATGACCAAGGATTTTGTGGTGACCCAAGTAGGTTCGAGACCAGTTTTCCATGGAAGTAACTTTGATATCGAGATGATCCTGATGTAGAGATATATGTTGCATGTTTCAACTTATATTTGAAGGTGTACTGGCAAGGTGGGGTGTACCATCTCTACTCTTGGAACAGGAACAACTTTGTGTTTGGACGGCTGCCAAATGCTTATTTCCTCTTGTTATGGGAGTGATAGATAGGACAGTACGCATGCCATACACCAAGGATAAAGATGATGTAAGTTGGAACGTCTCTATGAGGTATGAGGACAGAGATGATAACATACCCTTGTGGAGTGAACGATATGTGGATGGTTTACAAATAGTAAGAGAAATAAGGTAGTCATCTTATGAGGTTTTTTGTATCATGAGTTTGAAAACCAAGAAGATGAGCTCAGAGTTTTCTTGATGAAGATAGACTTACAGTCCGAGATGAGATGATAAGTGGAATATAGGGAAGTGTATGTTTTCACTATTACCTAGCACCTAAAGATGAAAGGTAGTAATGGATGATATTTTTGAGATGTAGCTTCCTAGTTTAGTTGGAGGCTAGAAGAGGTTGTTAGGTTAACCCTAAGTTTGGAAAAGGAGATATGTTTGGCTAACACTCAGATGTAACGAGATCTGTTGATCAAGTTAGTGGTTGTTTGGTTAGCCATCCTAGGCCTTGATGTGATAGAAGTATGGTTGTAGAATCTTAGATGCACTTCTATGGAAAGAAAGGTGATGAAACCCCGACTAGAGTAGTTTAGCGTTTTCGAGAAATCAAACTTGAGATCATGATTTTAAGTGCATAATACACCGTGGTACTACTAAGATAGTAAGTGACAATAGTATTTTAGATGCTTAAGATGAAGTTGCACGTGGCTGGTCACCATGCAAGCCAGAAGGTGAAGGACGAACACCAGTAACCTAGTGTGTTTGTATAGTAGATGAAGAGTCCCGAGTGGGAATGGGAGTTCATCACTATGATGTTGTGGTAAGTCTCCCATGGACCAAGGAAGGTCAAGATGCAATATGGGTTATGGTAGATCGCCTTACCTAGATAATATGAGAAAGAAATAATACTATCAAGGGACGGATTCAATTGAACTACATATGAGAGAGAGATGGTTCAACTACACCATGATGCGAGTTCAAAAGATCATTATAACCTAAAGATTCACTTTCATGTGATGGAAGTAGGTACATGAGAAACTCGATATTAGTACAGTTTGTCACCCCTAACTAATGCTTAGTATAATCCAGACTAGAGGGTCTGATGAGAGCATGCGTGCTTGTTCAGGGTGATACATATAGATAGTTCTTGACCTCTGCAAGATGTGATGATAACCACCATAGCTAGTATCGGGATGTAAAAAAGTTATTTAAGGGAGGTTGTGTCAGTTGCCACTTCATTAGGATGATGTTGGTGAAGGGACCTCGTGAAGGTCAGAAAAGGACCACAGTGTGTGCAGATGAAGTCACTTTGATCGTACAATGGTTGAAAGAGAGCCTAGGGGTGACATGAGTCGTGAGCTGATGCAAAGTAGACTGACATGCAGTTCACTGTGGGAAAGTAAGTGATGTGAAAATCTGACCCCTCTAAGTTATAGCTAAGAGAGCTGAGTCTCGACTACATGGTTCATTTGAGATGGAATGGTGAAGATGGTTGTGTTTTAGCCTTACCCCTCATGATAACATGATGTATAATGTGTTACAAGAGTCTGATCTAGAGCACTATGTGAGGTACCCATGCCATGTGCTGAGCCCTGAACCTATTCAGCTATATGAGAGGCTGAAATGTCCTGAGTCACCTATGAGGGTACGATATGCCAAGGTGAGAGAGAACTCAGATGGAGGAATATGACATGATGAAGGTTCTTGGGAAGCACCATGGGTGAGGCCACATGGGAGCCATGATGGACAAAGGAAAGACTTATCCTGGTTGTTTGTATGCCTAGTGGAATTTTGGGGGCAAAATTCCTATAAGAGGGGAAGGATGTTACAACCCCAAATTTTGGGTTCCTTTGGTGAGAAATGTAATTTCTCCTATTAAAGATATTTGAACAAATAATGATATAATTTGTTTTGAATAAATGGGTTTCATTTAAAATAGCCTTGTTGGTTGTTTTGTGGGCTTTATTGGCTATTGAGCCCAATTATAAGGAAAAGAAAGAGAAAAGAAAAACAAATTCAATTAGATAAAGGAATAAATAAGAAAGTGGATAAATGATAAGCAAAAGGATAATGAAGATTCCCCAAGATAGGATTTCATGCCAGTATGTTCCTTGAGGTCCAAGGAATCCAATATAATAAGATAATGGAAAAAGAAAGAGGAAATACCAATTAATTTGGTTTTATTAATGAATAACTTGCATATGTAGGAAACACCATTTTCCTTTGGGATTTGGGTGTCAAAATTTATACATGAGTAAATAATGCCAAGACAGAGTTTCCTCTAAAATTTGAGTGAAATATAGTAAACAAGGATAGAGATATGATTTTTACAAGTTTCCTTTGTTTAATACATATTTTTCTTGGTTTTAAGAGTTGGAAACAAAGGGGGCTGATGGCAGCCATCAGATTACCCGTGTGGTCCAAAGGACCACCGATCCGACGGTGGATGTGCATCATCCACATCAACTCACAGAAGGAAAGGGAGTGGGGAAAATAGGTTTTTCTAAGTCAATTTGCTTGGATCACAAGATACCAGGATAGAATCCATGACCATGAGGGTCTTTGGGACATGATTCCGTGCTCAACCAACCTAACTTTTAGGGTGGTTTGAGAGTTCTACAAAGAATGCCCAATAGGGATGAGATCTTGGGTGGCGGCGGGGTTAAAAGAACCCTAGAGGAACCCTCACATCCTATATATACATCCCCTCTCGACTCCTCACCCCCTCACAAACTCGAACAGCTGCTCCCAGACCCTTAGCTCCCTATCCCTCTCAAGATCGGCCTCTCTCCGGTGAGAGCGCCACCGCGGAACCACCACAAGCTGGTTCCTGAGGAAGGAGAAGGACGAGAGATAGCAGCCATCGGATTAAAGTCCATCGTGGGCGTGTGAGAAGATCCAACAGATCTGTGCTGGGGTAGCAGTGCATGATCAAGATAGTGGGGGCACGTGATGTGGATCGTCTGATCCCATGTAGTCCAAACAGACCACCGATCGAGCGGCCTAGAATTTTTGGTAAATATCTTCTCTCTGTCAAATATTCCAGAAAAAGGGTTTTACTTGCAAAAATCACAACTTTTGATAGGAAGCTCCGATGAATAAAGTTAAAACATGAAAGTTGCTTATAAAAATACGAGGAACACAATAAAATTGGTTTGAGAACCTGAATATTTTCCTATTTGTGAAAGTGTGTTAATCTAATGAAAAGTTCTTAGGTATTAGATTAAGAAACCCTAATTGAGCATATTGGTTAAGTTCATGTTGCTTAGTTGATGAAATTAAGTAATTGCAACATGTTGAATAGTTAATGACAAACTTGAACCCGATCTAGATGTTTCTTGCATGATTTAGGGTTTTTACCTCATATGAGAATGATTAAGCATTTATAAACCCTATTTTGAGATGATTAATGTATTAAGAAGGGTTTTATGGATGATTAAAGTTGATAATAAACTGTTAATCATAAAAAGGTACATTAAGAACAAAAAGGATGAACGTTGAATGTAATTGGTTTAATTTAGAGTTCCATGTGCATAAACGAGCTTTAATGGGCCTTGAAACCCTAATGTTAGTCATTGTGACTCCTAATGACTTTAATTGTTCACATCCATGAATAAAGCTGAGATATGATAGTTCAAAGCTATTTTGAGTATAGAAGTTCCTAATTGTGGATAAATACCCTTAATATGGTAATTAGGGTTTTCTAATGGATAAAGGTGGAATTAATGATAAGTTGAGTTCATATGTGAATTAGATCATAATGAACTATGAGTTGTTAATCCTGAAGGAACCAAAGGTGATAATTAGGCCTAATAACCTTTTCATGAATTAAAAGGATAAATATGGTAGTTTTAATGTAAAAGAGGCATAATGGACTTAATTGATGGTTAATTGTGCTTTTAATCTGAAATTAGGGTTATATGTTGTTAAAAGGTAACCTTAATATCTTTCGTGAAGAATAGATGAGATAATTAGGGTTTGTGAGTAATTGCATAAAATTAGGGTTTAAAATAGTATAAATGAAGTGAAACCCTAATTGCAATGGAAACCCTAAAAGTGGATTACAAACCCTAGGAAGAGAGATAGGTTTAATATACCTTGATGGAATAATCAATGATAGGAAAATTGGATGCATGTTTTAGGATCAACTTGTGTGCTTGCTTGGTTTCTTGCTTGGTTGAATTATTTCTGCACTCAAATCAGTCTGACAGGTATGTGGTTAATTATGGTTAATCACATTAGTCTCCCAAAGATTTTCCAGATGATTCATTGCATTGAATGCATCCTATCAGTTGGATGTTCATACTTTCAAACCATAAAGTCACTATGATTATCACTATAATAATAGAAGTGTGTATTCTCACACCTACATGCCACCCTGATGGATGAAGCCAAAGGTCAAGCCCAGGAGGGAAGACCAATGGGCACCATGAGAGGTGACCCCAGACACCAAGCTCGAGAATGAGAAGGTGGTCTGTGTTGCATGACTAATGGGCACCAAGAGAGGTGACCCCAAGCACCAAGCTCGGGATTGAGAAGGTGGCCTTAAGTCAATGGCAAAAGAGAAACCCTAGAGGGGGTATTCCAGGGTTAGGGAAAAAGTGGTGGAGAATAACACATTGAAGATGTAATTTGGCTTGTTAATTAACTTGATTGTGATATTTAGATTGTTAGCCATATTTGTGAAATTTTGGTTGTCCCCACATATCGACATATTTCGATATGCTGACTGACGTTTGTTTGTCGGCGTTTTAGGTACAAGTTTGAAAAGGACAAATAGTAAAGTGGCATATGTGGAATTAAATAAGAATTAAAGTACAAAGGAGGATTAGTTAGAATAGACTCCAGATGTGGATAGAAGTAGATATCCAAGTTTTTGAAAAAGGTATGCTAAGTTTTAATTTTATTCTAGCCTTTCAGTTTAGTCGGTAGAATTTCATAATTATTCCCGATTAATTGTTAAACCTTTGATCATGTTAATTGGGATAATGGCTCTAACCTCTTGGTCTCCTTTAATTGGGGGTTACTGGGAGGCGGGGTCATTACAGTTTTCATATCATTAGGATTTCTTGGGTTCCAAGGAGTCCAAGTTGCAAAGATAATAGGAAAAGAAAGAGATAAAATCAAATAAAGCATTATTAAGAACGAAAGTTGAGATAATGATGAAAATATAAGAATTATGTGGAAATATGGATAGTGGAATCATTATGAATGAGATTTTGACTCCACATGGTTTCTAATGGTAAAAGGAATCAAAATAAAGGAAATAAAAAATTAAGAGAGAGAAAATTTGCATAAAATATGCCTTAATAAGTAATAAGTTGCATATGATAAAAAGTCTCTCATACTTTCAAGTTTGAACCCCAAACTTGACAAACAAGTATTTTAAGTAATTATGGACTTTCCCCTAAAATTTGGGATCAAAAGGATAAGCGGTTTTGGAGATATAATTTTTGTAGTATTCCTAAAGTGAATGGAATATCATTAAATGTCACATTTACATTAGAATCCCTTTTATTGGGCACGTGCAATGTGAACCATTGATCTCAGATCCAATGGTGATCCACTTGTCTCCTAACTTCAGATCAATTTAGGAAAGGGGGAATAGTCAAAACGTGGAATCGATTCCATGCCTTTCTCTCCTCGATCCACCAGGAGTTCTAAAAAGTTGATAGTTGAATTCAGGAAAGGAAAACGGATCTAATGATCCCTTCATACCCCTATTTCATGTGTGTTTTAGGATTTTCTCTATTGGTTTGTAGAGCCGAACTCCATAGGTGGCAATCTCTACCCCATACCTATATATAAGGGAGTAGGGGCCTCAACGAGACCCAGAGATTCATTGTAAGGGCTCGCAAGATCTTTCGTTCTTCTCCCTTCACTTCCGATCTCTCTCATAGGGTGCTTTCATCTCCAAATGTTACCTTTCTGCCGTTGGACTTCCACCCCTAGTCGACGACCATCCTCGAAACTAGCTGGGAGCACGCGGAGGCCGCCACAAGGTTCAGTCGGTCCGTGCGAAGGTGAGGCAGCTTTTATCAGTGGCTAAGAAGGTGGGATGCCCAGAGTCAACTTAGGAGTTGACCACGGTGGGAGGCTGCTCTACAGAACGATGAACCGTGAGGTTGAAGAAGGATCACATGAAAAGACCTATATGCCCCTCCGAGCGTAAGATCTTAAGCCCAAAGGCGGAGGGCAGTAGTGTTCTTTCAACCTAAAGTCGATACTCCATCCGCTGGAAGCAGATTGCTGACTGGGTCGAAGCCCATTGGTTGGTCGGGGACCACAACGTTGACGTGGCACACTATCATTGGCCCTAAAGATAAATTCTTTTTCAAATTCATAATTAATTATGGCGCACGTGGCGCACTATCATTGGCACTATCATTGGTTCCCCCACATACTGATATAATTCATTTTATTGACCAACTTGTATTTGTCGGCGTTTTAGGTTTATCTAAAAATGGATATACCTTTAAAGAGACAATGTGGAATAAAGCTTAATAAAGAATTAGTGGATTATAGATAGATAGTTCTCATCTGGGTAAAGTCCCTCAACTCCTATATTTTGCAAGGTATGAGAAAAAGAGAAATTTTATCCTATTTCAAGTTTAGTTGTGGTAGAATTTATTAATTATTATTGATTATTTGCAAAACCAATGATCCTATTTTTGGGATAACGGCTCTGACTTCTTGGTCTTCCTTAATTGGGGGTTACCGGGGAGCGGGGTCATTAAAATTGGTATCAGAGCCGTGGTTTTCCATTTAATCTCTAATAATTATTAAATTTTACAAACTCTTTAGAGCCCAAGAGAGGTATTAGAGGATTTTCCAATGATGGAGTTGTCTAGAAAAGGATCATGATCTGGGGGCTGGAAATAATTTCCTCTGCCCCTCTAGTCATCTATGAGGACTCCCAGATTTGTGTGAATGTCTGGCCAAAATCAAAGGATTTGACTCGAAATAAGATACCTCTAGGTCTTCTCATATAATTTCTTCCCTTCTTTACCTCTTATTTCTAGAGAAACATTAAGTGCTTAGGGTATTCTATCTCTCCATCACCCTCATGTATTTGGGATAAGAGTAATAAGGATTAAGGAATCCTCCACCAAATAATGAAAAGAATGTAAACAAGATGTCATGCACATAAGTTTAATATTTTAAGCATAAATTAAAGATTAGTTACATGGTTAAGGTTGCATGGTGTGTGTTGTCATGCCCTCAGGAGAGCTCTGAGGTTAGACCTTCTTGTGGGAGGATAAGAAGACAAAGTTAGACTTGGAGGAAGAATCCTCCAGAAAGAGGAAGAGACATGACGCATCCTCTGAGGACAATGTTAACTCTAACCCTAAAGTGGTAGTTAGAGAAAGAGAAGACACGATGACTTGATAGTTGACCATGCATGCACATATGTGGGATAGACAGACATGTTGAACATAGACTTTGAGTAGTTGTTTGACCTCTAGTCCCTTGTGGTGACCCGACCCAGGGTGGGTCACACCTGTTAGGGTGAGGGATAATTCCCTCATTGAGAAGGCTAGAGGTGATCATACAGGAACCCTAACGGGCATACCTGAGGAGATAAGAGGCATACACCTACATAACAAGTAAGTAACAACAAGGTTGGTAGCATGTTTTAGACCTAATCCAGATAGGTTGTGCCTAATAGTTTATGAGATGGGCATGCAAAGAGCTTTGGATGATCTTGACTGGATATAAGTTTTGATAGTACACTTCATCCAAGTAGGGATAGATATGTACCCTTATGAGCTTGACCCATCTTTGGTGAAAGAACCTCCAATGATAGGACCAGTTGTAGGGTTAGATCTAGAGAGAGAACCAGACCCGATGAAGAAGGTTGGTGATCGTGACTCCAAGACATGAAGAATCATTAGAAGTTGGGCATTATATGACCTGGAATAGATGACCCTGAGTGGATGTATGTGGTTGCCTCATGCATGATTCTTGGAGGCTTATCATACCTGGGATGCCTTAGAGGAACCAAACCCTAGAGGAGAGAAAGAAGCTTTGTGAAAGTGCCTACCTTTTAGGAGCATGAAGAAGAGTTCCTTAGACCCTGAAAAGGTATGATAACAAGTTGTGAGGCATCGTACCCAGTTGACTCTAAAGTTTGTTCACATGGAAGAGTGTTATGATGTGTATGTTATACCTGGCATAGGTTCAGTTCATGTTGGAACAGTTGAGCATGCAGCTAGATAGCCGATGCATAAGAGGCGAACCTGGGTTGTTAGTCCAAAGAGGGGAAGCCACAATACCAGTCCATGTGATGCTCATGAGGCTGATTGAGTTCATAGTATTTGAATATGGCACCCCTCATGTGTTAGAGAAAAATGGAGATATATGTTGATGAACCACTCACACAAGTTGGTGACATATGATATTGGTCCAACCTTGAGGAATGAGGAATATGTATGACATACCAAGGAACTTAGCATGGTTTAGTAGGTTGTCTCCTTCCTAGCTACGTGTCGGAGTTGCATGATAGGGATAAGCATATACATGAGGAGGTAAACCTTGGAGAAAATAACGTTTGGTGACCTTTGTTACTATCAAGAGATAGTTTTATCCCATCCTGGGAAGGAACCCTTATGTAGGGAGAAGTACAAGCCTTTGATTTAGGTTCAAGGTAATCTAAAGAGGTCTCTTATAAGAGTTTGATGAGCTAAGTACAGAGCACATAGTATGATCATGAATCTATAGACCCATGTATGACCATCTCTAAGGGTAAGAAGATACGTTGTCATGGAGGTAACCTGTGTGGGGCCAGAACGAGGTAGGTAGGTTGCCATGATTCCTTTGAGGGATGCAAAGTTAGCCCTAAATGCCCAGAATGAGGATGAAGATTTGGGTGAAGATTCAAGAATGAGATGTGCTATGATGGAATCCTAAGTCAATACTAAGGTCAAGAAGGGATAAGACCAATGGAAGTAGAAGTTGTTTATTCCCTAGATGCACGAGACCATAGGGTCGGGAGGTAACATGCCCAAGGACCATAGGTTAGGAGGTTGGCCACCTTCATGAGTTCATGGGACCTAAGGGGTAAAAGTGAGAGGCACTCCTTAGATGCATAAGGGTCAGATCACCCCAAAAGTGTCGACACCCTAGAGACCTTGAGGTAACGACTAAGGATTGTACATAAAGGAGATTTGTTAAGATCCAAAAGGTGATGGGAAAAGTCTTCCCATGGGTGTAGACCCATAATCGAGCTATTTATGATGTGGAGACATGTGATGAACGTGTCAACTTAGTTTGGAAAGTGTATTGGCGATGTGTGATGCACCATCTCTACTCTTGGAACGGGATGAACTTTGTATTTGGACTGCATCCAAATGCTTATTTCCTCTCGTTATGGGGCTGAGAGATAGGGAAATACGCATGCCATACACTACAGATAAAGATGATGTGAGTTGAAACATTGATATGATGTTTGAGGATAGAGAAAGTATCATACCTTTTGGAAATTACATGGGATGGATGGTTTGTCAACATGAAGAGAACTAAGGTAGTCATCATGAGGACGTTCTTATCAAGAACAATATGGAGTTTATGAGTTATATAAGTTTGAGTTTGATAACCATGATGACGAGCTCAGAGTTTTCTTGACTCAGTTAGACCTAATACAAGACGAGGATGATAAGAGGAGTATATGAAGGTTTATGTCTTCACCGTTACCTAGCATATAAGAATGTAAGATGGTAATGAATGCTCTTTTTCAAAACACAACTGTCTGGTTTAGCCAGTAGAGAGGCTATAAGAGGTTGTTGGGTGAACCCTAAGTTTGTGAGACATATAGGGCTAACACTCTGATACAACCAGACATGTTAGTCGAGTTAGTGGTTGCTTGGTTAGCCATCCTAGAGCTTGATGTCATAGAATGATGGTTGTAGAACCTCAGATACAACTCTTAGAAAAAGGTGGTGAAACCCACAACTATAGTGTTTTAGGGTTTCTAAGAAGTCAACCTTGAGGAATCATGACATGCAGTAGTTCATGATTTTATGTAGACTGTACACCGTGATACTATTAAGATAGTGAAAGGTTGCAGTTGTACTTTGCATACCTAAGATGAAGAAATATATAGAGTGCATTTGGCTTGTCGCCATGCATGCCAGGAGGTGACACCAGTAACCCAATGAGTTGCTACAAATAGTGAAGAGTTCCCAAGAAGGAACAGGATTAGTTCACCATAGACGTTGTGGTGAGTCTCCCCTAGACCAAGATAGGTCAGGATGCAATATGGGTTATGGTAGATCGCCTTACCAAGTTGACCTAACCCTTTGCCTAAGAGAGAGAGTGTGTTGTCAAAGTGACATATCTGGTTGAACTATATCCATGAGAGATAGATAGTTCAACTACACCATGAGCCGAGTTCAATATCTAGAGCATGACCTCAAGATCGCTTCCATTCGGTGGAAGTAGGTACATGAAGAACTCAATGGCAGCTTGAAGTTTAGCACTGCTTATCACCCCTGACTGATAGACAGTCTAGAGAGTATGATCCAGACTAGAGGGTCTGATGAGAGCATGTGTGCTCACTTATGGTGATATATGGGAGAAGTTCCTGCCATAAGAGAGTTTGCTTGTGATGATATCCACCATAGCCAGTATCGGGATGTAAGAAGCTCTATAAGAGAGGCCGTGTCGGTCATCGCTTCATTAGGATGATGTCGGTGAAAGGGCCTTGTGAAGGTCAGAGAGATCACAGTGTGTGCAGATGAAGTCTCTTTGATCGTGTGATGGCTGAGAAAGCGCAAGGGCGACATGAGTCATGAGCTGATGTGAAGCAGACTGACATGCAATTCACTATGGGAGAATATGTGTTATGAAAACCCGACCCCTCTGAGCTATATATGAGAAAGATGAGTCCTCGATACATGGATCCATTTGAGATGGAGTGGTAGAGATGCATATGTTTAGCCTACCCCTCAGGATAATATGATGTATGATGTGTTCCATAAGTCTGATCTAGAGCACTGTGTGATGTACCTGAACCATTTGCTAAGCCATGAACCTATTGAGCTTCTAGGGAGGCTAACATATCCTGAGTCACCTATGAGGGTATGTGGTACTAAGGTGAGAGAGAACTCAGATGTAAGAATATAATATGATAAAGGTTCTTTGGAAGCACCATGGAGAGGATGAGGCCACATGGGAGCCAATGATAAACATGGAAAAGTTTTATCCTGAATTGTTTGTATGTTTGATGGAATTTTGAGGACAAAATTCCTATAAGAGGGGAAGGATGTTACAACCCCAATTTTGGGTTCTTTTGGGTGGAAATGCAATGTCCCCAATAAATGTATGATTATTTATGTTGTGTGAATTATGTACCTTGAATGGATTCATTTGATAAATAGCCTTGTGTGTTTAATTTCGTGGGCCAGGTTGGCTATTGGGTCTAATAACAAAGAAAAAGGAAATAAAAAGGAAAATGAATCAATTAGTTAAAGAATAACTAAGATAATGAGAAAAGAAAGATGTGGAAGCATCTAGAAGGCTATGAATTATCCTTCAAGGAAGGATATCATATCTTTAGGATTTTTTGGGTTCCAAGGAGTCCAGGTTGCAAAGATAATTGGAAAAGAAAGAATAAAATCAAATAAAGCATTATTAAGAAGGAAAGTTGAGATAATGATGAAAATATAAGAATTATAAGGAAATATGGATAGTGGAATCATTATGAATGAGATTTCAACTCCACATGGTTTCTAATGGTAAAAGGAATCAAAATAAAGAAAATAAAAGATTAAGAGAGAGAAAATATGCATAAAATATGCCTTAATAAGTAATAAGTTTCATATGAAGAAAACTCTCTCATAATTTCGAGTTTGAGTTTCAAACTTGGCACAAACGTATTTTAAGTAATTAAGGACTTTCTCTTAAAATATGGGATCAAACAGATAAGTGATTTAGGATATATGATTTTTGTAGTATTCCTAAAGTGAATGGAATATCATTAAACGTCACATTTACATTAGAATTCCTTTTATTGGGCACGTGCATTGTGAACCATTGATCTGAGATCCATCAGTGATCCACTTGTCTCCTACCTTCAGATCAATTAAGGAAAGGGGCAAAAATAAAAATGTGGAATCGATTCCAGCCTTTCTCTCCCTAATCCACCAAGAGTTCTAAAAAGTTGATAGTTGAATTTGGGAAAGGAAAATTGATCTGATGATCCCTTCATACCCTTGTTTCGTGTGTGTTTTAGGATTTCCCCTTATGGTTTGTAGAGCCGAACTCCATGGGCGGAAGTCTCTACCCCATACCTATATATAAGGGAGTAGGGGCCTCAACGAGACCCAGAGATTCATTATAAGGGTATGTAAGATCCTTTGTTCTTCTCCCTTTGCTTCTGATCTCTCACACAGGGTGCTTTTGTCCCAAGATGTTACCCCGCTACCGCCGGTCTTCCACCCCTAGTCGATCGCCCTGCTCAGAACCAGCTGGGAGCATGCAGAGGCTGTCTCAAGGTTCGGTCAGTTCTTGCGAAGGTGAGGCATATTTTATCGATGGCTAAGGAGGTGGGATGCCCGGAGTCAACTTAGGAGTTGACCACGGTGGGAGGCTGCTCTGCAGAACGATGAATCGTGAGGTTGAAGAAGGGTCACGTGAAAATACCTATATGCCCCCCGAGCGCAAGACCTTAAGCCCAAAGGCGGAGGGCAGTGTCCTTTCTACCTGAAGCCAATACTCTATCCCCTGGAAGTGGATCGCTGACTGGGCCGAAGCCCATTGGCTGGCCGGGGGCCACAACGCTGATGTGGCACACTATCATTGGCCCTAAAGGTAAATTCTTTTGCAAATTCATAATTAATTGATGGTAACTCTGATTAGGATGACCAATATATGAAAATTGATCACGAGAATGCGAAGAATTCAATAAAAATATAATTAGATCCCAATTCTGCTTGCAATTCAAAAAGTATGTAAAGATGCTATCTTTAATGGTTTAATTAATAAAAAACCCTAATCTTTGACGATGAATGAATTGGGAAGGGTTATATGGATAATTAAAGTGAAAATTAACTTGTTGTTAATAAAAGGAAGATTTAGATCTAAAAAGATGATCTTTATGCATAATTTGATTAATTTAGGGTTCCATGTACATGATTATGCTTTAATGGGCTTAGAAACCCTAATTTTGGTAATTATGACTTTTAATGGTATTAATTATTCAAATCCATGAATAAACAGAGATATGATGATCCTAAGTCAATTTGAGTATAAAAGAACCTTAATGTGGATAGTTTGAGCAATTAGGGTTTATATGAGTAGAAAAAGTAATTTAAGGTTTGTTGATCTAAAAGGGATAAAGTTTGAGAAATTGATCTAATAAGCCCTAATGCATCCTAAAGAGACTTATAAACCCTAGAAAGGTATCCCAATTCAATAAAGAGTTGTTTGGGATATATGGTAATAATTAGGTGTTATACATATTTTCAGGATCAAGATTGCTTGATTGGTTGCTTGTCTTTCTTGATTGGACATCTTGATTTGGATTGGATATCTTGCTTATATTTGAGACTCCAAAAATAGGTATGTGGTTACACTTATGACTAATCGCTCTAGTTTCACAGTGATTTCTGATGTCTTACAGGTTGCTTGAAATTAACAGTTTGGTTGACATCTATTTCATGCAACTATAAAGTGACTATGAATACCACCATAATTATATGTGCATGACTAGCTCAAATCCTGGTCCTCCTCTGTAGCTTTGATGATGAAGAGATGACCTAGTATATGGTCTACCCGCGAGGTATGATCATCAGGTTATCATGAGTCGATGCCTTGGTCTACCCTTAGGTAGGGCCATGTGACTCTTCGACCCTATGTATTGATCTATCTGTTAGGAAAGATCATGGGGGTTAGTTGAGATCTACCATATGAGAGGTAGTATCCATGTCTACTGCAGGAACAACATAGAGGCTAGGGTATGTATGGATTGAGTAGTTATGTTCAAAATGTAAAGTTTGTTTTGTTAAATCGTAATTGCTTGCAATATGTTGTTACAATTAAATGCAAGTTTTTGGTTCCCCCACATACCAGTATAATTCGTTATACTGACCGACTTTTGTTTGCTGGTGTTTTAGGTTTATCTAAAAATGGATATACCTTTAAAGCGACATTGTGGAATAAATCTTAATAAAGAATTGGAGGATTATAGATAGATAGTTCTCATCTGGGTAAAATCCCTCAACTCCTATATTTTGCAAGGTATGAGAAAAAGAGAATTTTTATCCTATTTCAAGTTTAGTTGTGGTAGAATTTATTAATTATCATTGATTATGTGTAAAACCAATGATCCTATTTTAAGGATAACAGCTCTGAATTTTTGGTCTTCCTTAATTGGGGGTTACCAGGGAGTGGGTTTGTTACAATAAATATCCTATAGAATCCTGCATGGCCCAAAAAGCTACGAATTTCATTCACATTGGTTGGAGCTGACATATTTTCAATAGCCTCCACTTTAGCTTTATCTACTTCAACTCCTTTGTTCAAAATGACATGTCCTAGAATGACCCCAGTCTGCACCATAAAGTGGCATTTCTCCCAATTGAGTACAAGGTTGACTTGTTGGCATCTATACAAAATCTTATTTAGATTTTACAAACAATCATCAAATGAATTTCTGTAGATGCTAAAGTCATCCATAAATATGGCCATCATGCATCTTTGAAAAGTGGCGGGGGCATTGCAGAACCCAAAGGGCATCCACCTATATGCATAAATTCTATAGGTGTAAGTAAATGTTGTCTTTTCTTGATCGAGTAGATAGATGGGTATGTAAAAGAATCCGAAATACCCATCAAGGTAGTAAAAATAGGAGTGGTGAGTAAGTCTTCAAGCATTAAATCAGTAAAAGGTAAAGGGAAATGATCTTTTCTGGTGGCTTTGTTCATTTTTCTATAATCAATGCACATTCTCCACCCGATGGCGATTCTTATTTGTATTAGTTCATCATGTTCTCCTTTAATTATAGTTATTCCTCCTTTCTTAGGCACAACATGTATATGACTTACCTAAGGACTGTCACTTATTGGATAGATGATATTGGCATCTTTAAGTTTTAAAATTTCCTTTATTACCACTTCCATCATGTTTTGGTCAAGTCTCCTTGGGGGGCCTATACATGGTTTGGAATTCTCTTCCAAGTCTATCCTATGCATACAAATGGATGGGTTAATTCCTTTGAGGTCATAAATGGAATATCCTATCACATCTTTGTAACTTTTAAGTTCATTTAAAAGTTTTTCTTCTTGACCATTGTTCAAATCAACATTTATAATGACAGGAGAGGAAGAGTTTGGGCCTAAGAAATCATACCTTAACCCTGGCGGGAGGGGTCTTAGTTCTACCTATTTGCATGAAGTTGTGGTGTTGCTTCTGTCATTCTTCTTTGAGTCTTCTTCGCTTGGTGGAATCTCTATAGTTTTAGGACTTTCCTCATTGAGAATGTTGCATGCATCATCTTCCTCCAAATCATCTAAGGTAGTTTCAACTGAACTCCTTTCCTCTTCAAGCAATGTATCAATGGTATCAATGAGAGAAAGGTATTCTTTGGAGTTGGGTACCTTCATGGCATCATAGACTGAAAATACTAGTTCCTGATCACCCTGACAGTGAGCTTTCCTTCCCTAACATCGACTAAATGGCCTACAGTGCGTAAGAAAGGTCTACCGAAAAGGACCGGATTGGTTGGGTCTTCATGCATGTCTAAGACCACAAAATCACACGGAATAAAGAACTTTCCTATCAAAACAGGGACATCCTCAATCACTCCCCTTGGGAGTTTGATTGAGAGGTCGGCTAGCTGAATTGTCATATATGTAGGCTTCAAATCTCCCAGATCTAGCTTCTCCCACAAAGAGACGGGGATCAAGATGATGCTAGCTCCAAGGTCAACAAGGCCTTTATCAAAGGTGGAGTCTCCTATCTTGCAAGGGAGAGTAAAGGATCCTTGATCATTTAAATTTTCTAGTATACAGTTCTGGATAATGGAGCTAAGCCTTTCAGAAAGCATAACAATTTCTACCTGTCCAAATCTCCTCTTCTTTGTTAGAATATCCTTTACGAACTTGGCGTAGGAGGGCATTTTGTCTATGACTTCAACTAAGGGTAGGTTTACATACAACTTGTTCAGAATATCCATAAATTTGTTGAACTTCACGTCTTCCTTGGTGTTAGCAAACCTATGGGGAAAAGGGGCTATTGGCTTGCTAGAAGAATCACCTTGTTGTAGATTTCCAGTAGATTTCTTCCTTTGATTTTCACCAACGTCTTCAATAGTAGTGTCAACAATCTCTACAGATTTCCTCTTAGATGGCGGTGTGGATCCCCCTATGACTTCTCCACTTCTCAAGATCACAGATATATAGGTCTCCTTGGGGTTCATAACAAGCTGACTGGGTAAAGACCTTGAAGACGTTCCTTGGTTGGCCAGTGCTTGCTGAGCTATCTGATTCTCCAACATTTTGGTGTGAGTAACAATTCCATCTACCTTGGAGGATAGTTGTGTGATAGCATCTTCCAATATGTTGCCATTTTCCTAAAACTCATCATTTTGTTGGATCTGTGCAGTGACAAAGATCTCAAGGAGGCTTTCCAAGCTTGATTTCTATAGTGGATGAGTCACTTACTGAAATGGATTGGGGTTCCTACTGCTGTTGGAATTGTACCCCGATGGTTGTTGGCGGTTAGCATTCATCGGTTGACGGTTGCTCATAGGTTGCTGACCTTGAGCTTGGCCTTACTAATAGTTCTATGAATTGTTGTTCCTATAAGAGAAATTAGGATGGTATCTCTATCTCGGATTATAGGTTTCAGAAAAGGGGTTGTAGGCTTGTCTATTATTCAAATTTCCTACTGCATTGACTTATTCTGGTGCTTCAGTGGCATTCAACTGTGGTGCAAAACAAGAAGCAGAGTTATGCATGAATGTTCCATAAGCCTCACATACTTGTTCGACTTCTGGGATTGAGTGAGTAGCAAGCCTTTCAAATTTCTGAGTTAAGGCATCAAGCTTAGCTGCAATCAAGTCTACAACATCACCAATATGTTTCCCGCTGGACTTCTCCCTTGAACTAGAGGAAGAGAATGGCTGATTTGTCCTTTCTGAACTCCATTGGTTGTGATTGAGCGCCATGTCTTCAATAATGGCATAGGCTTCACTATATGACTTGTTCATCAAGAGTCCATTTGCAGCAACATCAATGGTCATACGGGTATTATAGAACAACCCATTGTAGAAAGTTTGTAGAAGCAGCTAGTTTGTCAAACCATGGTGAGGGCATAGGCGTTGGAGATCCTTGAACCTCTCCCATGTCTCATAAAGTGTCTCCCCCTCTTTTTTCTTGAAGTTTGTAATTTGATTCCTCAACTGGGTCGTCTTGCTAGTTAGAAAATATTTAGCCAAAAAAGCATTCAACAAATCATCCCAAGTCTTGATAGAGCATTTAGGCAGTGAGGAGAGTGATGCCTTGGCTCGATCTCACAAAGTGAATGGGATCAGGAGTAGGCACACTCCCTCAGCTAGAACACCATTAATCTTAAAAGTGTTCATGTATTTTAGAAACTCCACTATGTGAAGATTTGGATCTTCCATAGGGGTTCCCCCGAAATAGTTTTGTTGGGTCATCTACGTGATTGTAGGGCTGATGGAGAAGTTATTGGCCTCTATTATCGGATGATCAATGGCCCCGAATATGTTGATGGCGGCTGGCATAGAAAAATATTTGAGTGCACGGTTGTCCTCCATGTCTGGTTCTTGAAGAGGACCGGGTGAAGATGGTAGTGAAGGTAAATATTACACTGATGAAGGATGTGATTCTCCAAGATTTGAAGAATTATCACTTCCCTTGCTCTTCTTCGGCTACTGAAAGTCTGCTCTATTTCATGGTCCATAAATATGGAAGTATGTAGACCCTTCTTAGAGCGACGCATGCACCCTGAAAAGCAAAAATTGAGTAAGATTCACAAAGGATAAGTGATACCACGATATGAAATGCAAAAATATTGACTTAGTCTCAATTACTAGTTAACTCATATACTCTAACTAAAATTACCGTAGCTCCCCAAAAATGGTGCCAAAAGCTTGTTGGGAGTTTTAGAAAGAGAGATCTCAACTCACTAATCACCTGCAAATGTATGGGGTCAATGTAGTCAAGTGTCGAACACAAGGAGTTAGGCTAGTTAGGTGCAAATATGTTAACTTTCACTAATCAAAATCAGGTTACAAAAGATTGGATTGATTACACACTTAAGAAACAAGCAAAACCAAAAGGCTTAAAGTAAAAGGGTTTGATCAAGTGATTAAGAGCTTGGGCATTAGACTTCACCACCATACCATCATATCATATGAACAAATGAAATAAAGATCACTATTAACAAACAAGGAGGTTGTCATCATCATGAATTTCCCAATGTCATGAGATGGTTCTCAAAATCACATAATGCTCCCACATCAATGCTTAGTCTCAAACACAACCTTAACCCTCAATATTCTCTAGCCTCTCCCATGGTCAAGAGAACATAGCCACAGATCCTACTCCTTACTCCCTCATACATTCTCCTGAAGCACAAGGTAAGCATAAAACATGTACAAGAGGTGTCCAATCAAACATACAAGCAAGAAACATCATAGGCATCTATGTAAAAGGCAAGTTAACTAGCAATAAGCATAAATTTCGAGTTCACATGAACAATGGCATGGGAGTTACTCTCCCATGCCCAAGAAAAGAGTTATACTCATCCATAATGGAAATATACATTCACAATGCAGAGATTTTAGAGTTTTGCATGTTTAGGAGATGAAAAATCTAGATGAACCAAAGATGTAGCCAAAGGGAAGTAGATCTATAATGACCTATTTTCAAATTAGTCATCTAATTAGGGTTTACTTGGCTGATTGTATGCTTAATTAAGTTGATCATTGTTTGAACCTTGATTAATGATGGTATTTAAGTTTTTATGTTTTAAAAACAACAAGAAGGTTTAATCATACTTTGATTCACATAATTAGGGTTAAGATTTGGAAACCCTAATCGGCCCAAATTAGGGTTTTGATGACATTTGAATACAAAATTTGATAAGTATAATGTATCACTAAATGATTTTTAGTATTTTATGTGTAACTCTGATTTAAATAAAATTTGGATATGATTTGGATATATAAAATTTGAACAACATTGAAAATATCAGAATTTTTTAGGAATGTTCTAACATGTTTATCAGTTGAGTTTCAAACTTGACTGATCATATTTTCATATTGATATAACATTGTGGTAATTGAATTTTATCTTTTTATTAATATATCCAATTGATCTAAAATTTTAACTGTATTTGTTAAAATCCATTATAGACACTCTATTAAATTGGTGTAATTTTGGGATGATTTTTGATCTCTACAGAGAGGGGTGTCGGTCGAAGTCTATGAAGGACCATGCTGCTGACTGTAATATAGCAGTGTAATATTTTATTTTTAATTATTTATTGGTAAATCCAAATGATCTAAAAATTTTAATGTTTCTTATAAATTCAATTTTATACATTGGTTTAAAGTTTAATAAATTTTTGATGAGGTTTGAGATCTAAAATGTGTGGTTTTGGTCGAGTTTATAACTCAGCCGACCAACCAGTCTAAGCAAAATAAAAATACATTGAGGGGCTTGTTTGCAAATGTTCTAAGCACCTCAATTAATCTATATCACTAACCTAACACACAAGGATCTCTCAAAACTCATCCTTCCTGTCAAAGAAACGAAATTCTTGAGTGAGAGGAGAGCTAGGGTTTTGAGAAGGGAAAGTGGTGGAGATGTTGACCTAGGGTTTCTCTATCTGAGATATGATGAAATCAAGTAATTTTAGCTTCTTTACATAGCCTTTCATGGTGAATCTTCTCTCACATGTCAAGATTTTGTCCCTCCTCTGATTTGATCCAAAATGGTATCAAAATTTCCCCTTTTCTCACTCTTTCTTCATAATTGTTCATTTTTAGGGTTTCCGGGTTGAAAGGAAGAAGAATTGGGTGAATTGCTAGGGATTTTATAGGACTTCGAGATTTTTAGGGATGAGCTTCGTTTTTAAGGTGTTTTCACACCTTAGGGTGAGTGGGAACTTCCTTTAAACAATATAATGCATGAAATTTGGTTAATTCATCCAAAATCTTCAATTGCTCAGATTGCAACAAACAAACCCTAAATTCTCTTTTGATCTACTTTTTGTAAAATGATATGAAATGGATTCTTCTTCTATTTTGATGAATTTCAGATGATAAATTCATATAAGAAATGAATAGAATACCTCTTAATGAGAATTCCTTAAGTATTTACAAAGGTTATAAGAGTAACCTGAAATTTAGGATGTTCGTCTAGGATTGAAATTGTTGTATAATTAAATATAGAAATTTGTCTATCTGAATCTTATTGATTTTGAATGATTATGTATCTGAATGTGTAGTACATACATGTCATATACTACCTTGGATTTCATGTGATGTGAACAATGTTTTCTTGATATCTCATTAGAAAGGGTTGAAACCCTAGATGAGTGAAAAGTTGGAAATTTGCGAACAGATATTATGAAATCCATTTTGAAGTGTTTATTTTGAAAAGAAAGACTTTAATTATTAAAATTTATTCTTGATGCATGATATCTCAGTGAATGGCATGGAAACCTAAATTCAGCTCAGTTCTAAGGTTTCATACATATATTGATTGTATATGATTTGAGCAGTCTTTATTCAGTAAATGTTTATGTCGTATGAAATCCTTAAGAGAGCCATGTGATAAGTGAATGAGGTAACTGAAACCCTAAGGATAGGGTGTTACCATGTGATAAGTGTATGAGGTAACTGAAACCCTAAGGATAGGGTATTGCCATGTGATAAGTTAATGAGGCAAACGAAACCCTAAGGATAGGGTGTTGCCATGTGATAAGTGAATGAGGTAAATAAAACCCTAAGGATAGGGTGTTCAATGAATTAAGTGTTGTGATATCAAAGTTCTCAGTATGAGACGTGTTGATGCTTAACAGTTCAATTGCATGATTTTAGTGTATAAAGTGCCAAGTTGACATATATTCTATTTATCTAAGAATTTTAGTTTGCTTGTATGTATAGTATGATGATTTCTCAGAATATTACAATGTTTTGAATATACTGCTCTGCCAAGTTTGTATGTGTGAAATGTTTGAATGATAACACTTGTTTAGTAGACATGATATATGTTTAAATTCCTGAGAAATGCTATATGTGCATGAGTAAGGAGAAACCCCGAGAAAAGGGTAAATAGTATGTTAAGCCTTCAACTTAGTATTATTAGTGAATTTTGTTTAGTAGTCTGAGTAATCAGTAAGATACAGAGTTAAAAGAAATCAGTCTAAGAGAAAGATATAATCAAGTTATAATAGACTCAGGAGCCCTGAACACCGTAGAACCCCTTTGAGAGGTCTGCACCTGGCAGTGTCTAGTATACGGGGGTTGAATCATACCAACAGGTGGTACGGGGGACAAAGCCCTAGTGGAAGTCTCCTAAAATTATAGAATGTAGTGTCCAACATTAACCAGACGTCCTGGTGGCACTAGAGTACAGAAAAGTGTGTCCAACATTAACGAGACGTCCTGGTGGCATGGCTTGACTCTCTACCTATGTACTCAGGTTAGAGGAGGAGTCCAGTTTACAACACCATAGGAGTGTCGAGGCCAGAGAGCCAATTTTCCTATAGCAGACCAGGACAACAGCCAGACTTAGCTTTTTCCCAGGTGTGTCAGTAAGTCTTGTACGATGTGATCACAATGCACGACGAGTCTCATATATAGAGTACATTGCATATGATCAGGGCATAAGCTAAAATATGATCATATATGTTTAAAGAGTTTCTTATAAGTAAAAAGAGTTAAGAAAGATTTGAGTATAGTTTAGTAGTAATTGTTCTTTAAATGCAATATTTACATTCTTTGTTATTTTAACTGTATTGTTTTAGATCTTCTCAATGTAGTAATTACTGTTGTTATAATTGATATCAGTTTCTCAAAGGTATATTTGTAATTATATCAGTGCTTTAGACTACTTCTTTGAAGTTCTTATTCATTGAGCGAGTAGGATCACCCCTCTACTCAAAATTTTTAGGGAAACCATGTGGACTTGAAGAAGGTCAAAGCATAAGAGTAGATCTACCACATGAGTTAAGAGATTAGTTAAGTTTAGTCGGTCCCTGTCACTCTAGGTACTTGTATAGATGTGAAAGAGTTGTATATGATGTTTTGTATGTTTATTTCCTTAGTAAGAGAGAATGCTAATGATTATCATGTCATATGTACATGGAAGTGTGAGAAACAGAATGAGTATATGGATGTGTATCTTTAATGTTGAGATCATATTAGAGTAATAATAGTTTAATTCTTTATGAAGTTTGTTTATGTGATTGAATATGAGAAAACAAAGAGTTTGAAATAAAAGGAAAAAAATCAGGAGTGAACTTTGTATTAAGTGTAATCCTCTTTGTCATGCCCTAATCTCATGATTAGTGGAAATTGTGGGATGTGGGCGTGACAAGATCTCTAGCTAGAAGATGGAATTCCACCCTTAGAGCTGATCCAACTCGAACAATCTTCCCTCATGGAAGGTTGGAGTGAGAGAAGTAGCTCTACTACACCTTCGAAGAAGTAATGGAGAAGAAAAGAGGGTAGAATGGAGGTTCTTTGGCAAGAAACCACCCTTTTCCACCCCAAAATCACCCTCCTTAGCTCTGGAACTTCTCTTGGACTAAAGACACTTTCCAAATGATGAGGGATAACCACCCATTGAGTTGCATTCATATTTAAAAATGAGTGGCAATTGTTTTCATTTGTGTAGAAACTGGTAATGACACGACGTGTCTTTTGGAGGACACATTGTGTCCCATTGTATAGTTATGCTAGGTCTTGATGTTTTTGTGAGGTACATGGTGTGTATTAAATAAGACATGACGTGTAACTTTCTTCAGTAGTCGTTTCAGGTGAAAGGCACACAACGTGTCTGAATTAACACACGTCGTGTGCATTAGTAGCAAGTTGTAGAAGACCTTTTGGTCTCGTGGACATGTCATGTCCTAATTCAGACACAACATGTTTGCATTCTTTAACATTCTAGAGTTGGGGACATTGGAGACTCACACATCATGTGTTAAATACCACACAACATGTTCTTCTTCTTGTGAGGGCTTTTGGGAAAGGACACATCATGTCTTAAATAAGACACGTCGTGTCCAATGTTGTTTCTATAGAAATAAACTCTGAATCAGCTGTAGGTCGGGGAGAAGTCCAATTGGGATCAGTTTTGAGTTGAATTATCTCCAATTTGGCACTTTAAGTGTGTATCTGCAACTAACATAATGTGATAAGCAAAAATAACTAAATAGTGGCAAGATAAATATGAATGGAGGCTAAAGGGATGCAAAATGTATTGAATTTGTGTGTGAGATTGTAGAAAAAGTCGATATGAAATACACACATCACATCCCCAGTTGGTGTTGGGTACCACACAATTGTAAGGAGTCTGCCCTACTGGTCAAGACCCCAACACCCTACTAGTACGCTCTGACTTACCTCAATTTGAACTACCTCTAACCAGGAAACTGTTTCCTCCCCACATTGCAAGCCTCATCCTGAGAGGATTCTATAGTGTCCAAGGCATCTAAATGTCTAATTCACTCTTTAAATTCACAAATCAATCATAACATCAAAATATCTTAGTTTAGCTTTGTAAATCGTTCATTTCATAGACCATCTGATAACATTTACCACAACCGAACTGTTAAGCATCACCACATATCATACTGAGAACATTGATATCACATTACTTGATTCATTAAACACCTTATCATTAGGATTTCATTTATCTCATTCACTTATCACATGACTCGCATAAGGATTTAATGTGTCATAAACATTCACTAAATAAATATTACTTTCAACAAGTCATATATAATCAACATAAGTATGAAATCTATGAATTGAGCTAAATTAGGGTTTTCACACCATTCATTGAGATATCATGTGTTAATAATATCATTGAATAAATAAATTCTATAATGTAAAGAGAAGCACTTCAAATGGATTTCACAATATCTATTCGCAAATTTTCAACTTTCCACTCATTTAGGGTTTCACTCTCTTTAGTGAGATATCAAGAAAACAATATTCACATCACATGAAATCCAAGATAGTATCTGACATATATGTACTATGCATTCAGATAAACAATCATTCACAATCAATGTGATTCAGATAGACAAATTTCTCTATTTAATTATATAACAATCTCAATCATAGCTAAAATCCTAAATTTCAGTATATTCATATAACCTTTACAATTACTTTAAAAACTCTCATTTGGATATATTTTAACCATTTATAATGTGATTTCATAATTTGAAATTTATCACAATAGAGAAATAATCCATTTCATATCATCTTGTAAAAGTTAGATCAAACAAGCAACTTAGGGTTTGTACTTACATACTAAGCAATTGAAGATTATTGATTATTAACCTTATTTTTGTGCAATATACTATTTAAAAGAAGTGTCCACTCACCCTAAGGTGTGAAAACACCTTAAAAACATAGCCTATCTTTAAAAATCTCAAAACCATATCAAAACCGTAGCAAATCACTGGTTTCTTCTTCCTTTCAACTCGTAAACCCTAGAAATGAGGGATTATGAAGAAAGAGTGAGAAAGGGGGAAGATTTTATACCATTTTGAATCAAATCAGAGGAAGGATGGAATCTTGACATGTGAGAGAAGATTTACCATGAAAGGCTATGCAAAGAATCTAAACTTACTTGATATCATCATATCTCAGATAGAGAAACCCTAGGTCAACATCTCCACCACTTTCTCCTCTCAAAACCCTAGCTCTCCTCTCTCTCTATAATTTCATTTCTATGGAATGGATCATAAAATATGAGAGACCAATAAATAATTAAAAATAAAACACTACATTGCTGAACAACACTTTGACAACATTTCAATCGAAGTATATTTTGACTGGGAACTGCATTCAAAGAACATCCAAATATTCTAAAATGTTTCTACAACATGCATGATTGAGTTATCCATATCATATACAAAATTAAATTAAATACAAAATACATAGAAAACATGAAAAATATTTTACCACACTACTGTCCCGATCAAATTCCACTTTCATGTACTATCAAAACCCTAATTTTTTCCGATTAGGGTTTACATTTCTCAAACCCTAATCCTTCAAGCTAAAATCATAATTAGAGTTTCTTATTAGGTTTGAAACATAATAATTGAGCTACTATTATGAATCAAGTCTAAACTATGTTCAATCTAGTCAAGCATGTAATCATTCAGGTAACACTTGGTTTACCAATTAAGCACAAACACGGTCATAACAATTCTTACCCCTTTAAAAAGTTTCATCCCCGAAACATAAATATGCAAAAAAGTATATTCAAAGTTTCTTTTAAACTTCTAAATCTTATGTGTCAGTATACTCTTGTATTTCATATTAGAATGTTATTTTCAACAGTGAGTCCTTTGTTTCTCTTCTAATCACAACAGATTTAAAGCAAGCCTTCTCAATGATAGCAGAAGAATTTTAGAAAGATAATCAACCATTTTTAATCATGTCATACCCTGTTGAGGTGTTACCTCAGTACTGATAATCTTATCCCACTATCTTAATTCATGCACTTCTAATATGTACTTATTTTTTTGCATCACATCAGAGTTATTAAAGACAGTTCACCTTTCTATTTTGAATTTCACTATTTTTCCACTCTAATGGAAAAGCACTCATAAACTGCAAGACTATAAGTAATAATAATTGTATAAAATCGAGTCAAACTACTTATATGAATGATTGAAACCATAAAACTGATTCCAATTTAGTATATTGCTCACACATGTACAATTGAAATCATATGTAAAACAAAATTTCATCCCTTGATATGCCTTCAATAAATTATACTTCTTTAAAACTAATTCACATATTTCTAAAATCCATTTATTTTCCCTTTTTATGCATTAAAACTTCTTCTTACTTATCTTCTAATTTTGATCATCTAGAATAAACATCCCTATCATTGAAACATTCAAGGTAAGAATAGACTATTCATCACTCTTGCTATCACTACAAGAATTTATATTAGATTACACTTTGATCATGTTGCACTTCTCCTTTAGTTCAAATCACACTGCTTATATTTCAAATTTATTTCTTATCCTTAGTTCTTACTAATTTCCATATTATTTATCTATCTTTCACATTTGCAACCTTTAAACCCATGAATACTATAATTGCTATTTTCTTCTCATATTGATGATCTCATTTTTTATAGAGATTTTCATGCTCAAGGACAAATCACTATTGACATCCCTTTAACTGTTACAATGCTAAACTATATAGGGTTTGATCCTTATCAATAACATAAAGTTATTGTGACATGATTTTGCTCCCTTATTTCTAAATGCAAACCTTAGCTATCTTGAGGTTTACTAAAGTCTTCCTTGTCTTTACCATTTGAATTTTCTTTCTCTTACTTGACCAATTTGATAGATTACTTTCTTGATCTACCCTACTAGGGTTACATCATCATATTATGTGTCATTAATATATACAGTAGATGTGTCTCTCATGACGGTTGTGCATCATTTATGATTTATTTCCTGATCACTTCATCCATGTTACACTCACTAAGGAGGATACAAAAGAGAAGTTTATTTTGAGACATAGAATGATAATCTTCAAGTATTCACTTAACACAATTCTTGTATTAGTCATCATCAAGGAGACTAGACTATTTCACATTTCCTCACATCTCACAATATCTCTCCTTTATCATCTATATAACTCCCTCATGTTTCAGCCCCTTCTTTATTTTCTATCATTGGGTACATGTTTGCTACTCTTCCCTATGTCATTATTTACTTTTACTTATCTCTTATGATAATGTTTCTAACTCTTGTGTATGATTCCATATTCCATGCCATATAAACTTTCTTATCATCCTTTTGCTTTTATCTAGTTGAAATTCCTAATCAATATTCTCCCGACTAGTTTCATCTTATGAATAATAAATTACATGTCCTACATTTCAAATCAAACAACTCATGCAGGGCCTAACCATAGTTTCCTTTTCAATCAAGCCTTTATATTTTGAATACAATGTACCTTTATATGAGATGTTCATTTATTTAGCCGCACCTTTGTTCTTCTTTTATGAATTAGTTCCATTTCATCACTAGGAACATATTGAACACACTTGATGTCAACTAGTTTGCTACTAAACAGAGACTTTGAATCAAAAGCTAGTAAGGATGAATACTTTAAACTTTATGATAAAAGTACACACTCCATGCTCCTCATTATATCATGTAACCCTTCTTTCTAAATCAAACTCATCATATCCATCACTTCCTTTTTGTTTCATCTTAGTTTCTTATCCTTGTCTTCTAATTTACATGTTTATCTAGTTCTGTTCACTTTCATTCTTCTAAACTTCACTTTTATGTACTCATTGCATACTTAACTCTTTCTACTATTTTCCTTTTGTTTTAGAGGACATAAGTACATTTTACTTGATTATATTACCCATTCATTTTAATTGATTCTTTATATCTTAACTTTCCATGTAATTTTCTCTTATGCTTCCTTTATTTCAAATTTGATGAAGTGCCACAATTAGTTATATAGTTCAGTTCTCTTTATCCATCCTTTCTTCTTCATTTTGTATGTTACATACTAATGTATGTCTTGTATTTATATCCCTCTTCCTTCATTCTCAATTTAGGGTTTCTTATTTGAGGCCCCAAAGTTGGATCTCAAATACCAGTTCCAATTGATTCTTAGCTATTCTAATCTTTCCCTTATTTTTCAACATCTTAGTGTATGTACATTCTTACTATGATTTGGATCTAATTTATCCAGAGTCTCCTCTTATTATATTTTTAATAGGAGTCATTAGATCCCAGTAGTGCACCTTGCCATCTGGACCATGCCAAACCTGTAGTCCTGAAGCCAGGAGATACTCAAGGTTAACCAACTCTTATTCATCTCTAACTTGTGGAAAGAATATCCACTTAGGGAAAAATCATTTAAATATAACTTCTGGTCTACTTGATACAAAGAATATCTGAATCAACTTCATGATACACAACAATCTAAAAGAACCATATATATATTCTACAAACTAATAATCTTAATTCATATATAAGAGCATTTCTATTGATCTCCAATCAAAGAAGAAATATAAAGCAAGAGTTGTATCACATGCCATCTTTAAGCTCTTACTCCTTCATTACTTTTTTATCTCTTAACCCTAATATTTCTAGGGTTTCTCTAGCCCATCCTTCCTCTGCATACCTAGCTAGGGCATCTAGGGAATAATAGACAGAGTAGCTTGATACTAGTCAACCTAAGTATTCAGATATCAGGCCAGGGTATCTAAATACTCAGACCTCCCAGAGATGTAGACACATCACCTCCTATCTGCCACACTTACAACTCTAACTTTCTATCATAATGGTCCCTACCAACTCAACCTAAGCTCTAATACCAAGCTCTTACACCCGCATCCCACGATTACCACTAATCATGAGATTAGGGCATAAGTTTGAGGATTATAGTTAATACAAAGTTCCCTCCCAACTTTTTTCCTATATTTCAAACTCTTTGTTTTCTCACATTCAATCACATAAACAAACTTTACAAAGGAATTAAACCTTGATTACTCTACTATGATCTCAATATTAATGATACACATCCATACATTCATTTGGTTCCTCACACTTCCATGTACATACAACATGATAACCAGATATATACTCTATTATTAAGGAAACAAAGATACAAATCATCATTTAGAACTCTCTCTCAACTCTATACAAGGACCTAGTGACAGGCACTGGCTGAACTTAACTAATCTCATACTTAACTCCTTTGGAAGATCTACATTGACGCATTGACATCTTCAGTCCACGAGTTATCCCTAAAAATTGTGAGTAGAGGGGTGAGCCTACTCACTTAGTGAATGAGTACTTTAAAGAAATAGTATAAAGCACTGATATAATTATAGATATAATGTTGAGCAACTGATATCAATTAAAACAATAGTAAGCTTTAAAGAGACTAATCATTCACAAACATAAATATGTCAAGATACTCTAAATATCTACAAGAGTGAATCAATATAAACATGCTGGATTAATCTCAAAGAGAACTAATAACCTAGAAACATACAAAGGGTAATTCAATAATTGCACCCACTTGGTTAACATCTCATTCATCTTATTATTCCCTGAACCCACATGAGGTGTACCACAACATGTGAAAGAATCATAGCAAGCTACATTCTCACTATACAAGACTTAGAAGCATGCCCGAGTTCCTAAGCCTATCTCTTGAGTAAGACCCTGTCTGCAGTGGGCCTCGTCATGCATTCCTCTTGGTGGCTAATGGGAGCGGCCGAATATATCCGACACCACCTCTCAACTAGGGTACATAGGCAGTGAGTCAAAGCCCTTAGGCCTATTGTGCACCAATGGACCTACTGACCACTGATCACTACAACTTGTAACATAAGTACAACCAACATCCCCAGTTGGTTTTGGGTACCACACAATTATAAGGAGTCTTCCCTACTTGTCAAGACCACCACACCCTACTGGTGCACTCTGGCTTACCTCAATGTGGACTACCTCCATTCGGGAGACCATTTCTTCCACATAGTGTAGGCCTCATCCTGTGAGGATTCTACAATGTTCATGGCATCTAAATGTCTAATTCACTCTTTAAATTCACAATTCAATCATCACATCAACATATCTTAGTTTAGCTTTGTAAATCGTTCATTTCATAGACCATTTGATAAAATTTACCACAACTGAGATGTTAAGCATCACCACATATCATACTGTGAATATTGATATCACAATACTTGATTCATTGAACACCTTATCATTAGGGTTTCATTTACCTCATTCACTTATCACATGACTCACATAAGGATTTAATGTGTCATAAACATTCACTGAATAAAGATTGCTTTCAACAAGTCATATATAATCAACATATGTATGAAATCTTGAAATTGAGCTAAATTAGGGTTTCCACACCATTCAATGAGATATCATGCGTCAAGAATATCATTGAATAAATAAATTCTATTATGTTAAGAGAAACACTTTAAATGGATTTCACAATATCTATTCGCAAATTTCCAAGTTTCCACTCATCTAGGGTTTCACTCTCTTTACTGAGATATCAAGCAAACACTACTCACATCACATGAAATCCAAGATAGTATCTGACATATATGTACTACACATTCAGATAAACAATCATTCATAATAAATGAGATTCAGATAGACAAATTTCTCTATTTAATTATACAACAATCTCAATCATAGCCAAAAACCCTAAATTTTAATATTTTCATATAACCTCTACAATTAATTTAAAAATTCCCATTTAGATTGATTGCAACTATTGAAATTGTGATTTAATCATCTGAAATTCATCACAACACAGAAATAATCCATTTCATATCATCTTGCAAAAGTCAGATCAAACAGGCAACTTAGGGTTTGTACTCGTATACTAAGTAATTGAAGATTATTGATGATTTAACTCATTCCTGCAATCTACTATTTAAAGGAATTACCCACTCACCCTAATGTGTGAAAACACTTTAAAAATACAACCTATCTCTAAAAATCTAAAATCCATATCAAAACCCTAGCAAATCATCAGTTTCTTCTTCCTTTCAACTCGAAAACCCTAGAAATGAGGGATTATGAAGAAAAAGTGAGAAAAGGAAAAGATTTGATACCATTTCGAATCAAATCAGAGGAGGGACGGAATACTGACATGTGAGAGAAGATTCACCATGAAAGGCTATTCAAAGAAGCTAAACTTACTTGATTTCATCATATCTCAGATAGAGAAACCCTAGGTCAACATCTCCATCACTTTCTCCTCTCAAAACCCTAGCTCTCCTCTCTCTCTCTCTAGAATTGTGTTTCTCTGGAATGGATCACGAAATATGAGAGATCCTTGGGTGCTAGATTTCCCATATAGAGAAATTGAGGTGCTTGGGTAATTTACACATTGACCCCTCACTATAATTTTTCTTATTTCAACAGATTTTTAATGTTATAAAAAGTTATTGTAATTCATTTATTTTAGAGGGAAAACATCCTCCAAAAATTATTAAAATAGATCTTGATGTCTGAAATGTAATTTTAGAGCTCCATTATAAATTTTAGATCATTAGGAGATATCAAAAATAACTAAAAATCAAACACTACACTGCTAAACAACACTCTGTCAGCATTTCGATCGAATTATAGTTCGACCGAGAACCACATTCAAAGTTATACAAATATTCTAAAAAATTTATCCAACATAAATGATTGAGTTATACATATCATATACAAAATTCAATTAAACACAAAATATGTAGAAAATATGAAAAATCATTTACCACACTACTATCCTGATAAAATTCTATTTTCATATACTATCAAAACCCTAATTTTTCCGATTAGGGTTTACATTTCTCAAACCCTAATTCTTAAAACTAAAATCATAATTATAGTTTCTTATTAGGTTTGAAACATATCAATTGATCTACTATCATGAATCAAGTCTAAACTATGTTCAATCTAATCAAGCATGCAATCATTCAGGTAATCCTTCGTCTACCAATTAAGCACAAACGCGGTCATAACACTTCACTTGAGATTTTCAGGATGAAATATTTTTAAGGGGTGGTTTGTTGTAACATATCCAATTATGTACATATTATTTTTCCTTACACTTTTTTATACCTTTTCCCCAAAAAATAATATTTAGTGCCTTTGTCCTAAATTAAGAAAATTTAGACTCAATATAACATATTTAGATAGTATATATAATACCTTACGTCATTGCATGCAAAATCATCATTATAAGATTAAGTAGAGGGACTTGTTACATAAAGAATATTCTTATGAGTGAGATAAGGAAGGTAGAGAGTTAATATATTAAAAATCATAATTTCAATATGGAGAGAAGTTTATACACTAAATGGATATTTGATCATAAATAACTAATTGAGACCATACATGTTTTAAAAATCTAAATAGAGGCCAAACTTTGATTCCTCATGGTTCATTTAGGTAATCTACCTAGTTTCAATTCAATAGGAGGTTGAATGCACTCTTTAATTAGCTAGAGAAAGAGAAAAAAAAGTGAAAATGGATTAATTATATTTGATATGTCACCTGGTTGAGTGGACCAATGTCCTATCAAATTTCCCCTTGTCATTGGGACAACCATGTACACGCGATCCGAATAACATGATTTTCCACATGTTTTAATCTAACAGTGAGTGTAAGTCATCTTCCTCAGATTAGTGTAAGGTGTATTCTATCACTCATCATTCTAGCATAAGGACAAACCCTACTCCTATTTTTAAGGCGTTCATGGGAATTACGTAGGGGTTACCCTCAACATGTAGGGAAAGAATATGTACAAAGGTCAAACATTTCTTCAAATGTAAGTAATTTTCCCTCATTAATGAGTCTAGATAAACTTTGCATATTTACAAGTTAGTTGTCATAGAAAGGACTGACTAAGAGAAATTTGTACAAATCTCCCATAATATCTAATGAGGCCTAGAAAGTTGCAAATCTTATAAGGATTCTTTAGAGATGGCCACATAGTTACTTCTTGGCTTTACCATGATCAATTGCAATGTACCGTTGAGATCACATGGCCTAGGAAAATAACTTCATTGATCCAGAACTCAGAATTTGGGAACTTTGCATATAATTGGTTCTCACGCAAAGATTGGATAACAATTCATAGATTTTCGTGAGGTAGTTCCATTGACTCAGAATGTATAAGCACATCATAAATGAAAACAAATAATAAGTTGTCAAGATAAGGTCACAAAATTCTATTCATCAGTTTCATTAAGGCAGCTGGGGCATTAGGGGTCATCCCAAAAGGCATAACTAGAATTTCATAATGCCCATAATGAGTACATAAGATAGACTTGTTATATCCTCATCTTTCAATCACATTTGATAGTATACACTTCAAATATCCATATGAGAAAAGACAATGGAGGATTTTGCTGATCAAACAAATCGTTGATGCGTGGTAGAGGAAATAGGTTTTTGATGGTTACTTGGTTCATCATTTTGTGATCCATACACATTCGCATAGACCCATCTTTGTTCTTTACCAACAAGATTGAAGTTCCCTAAGGAGAGACATTAGGACAAACAAATCCCATATCTAGTAATTGTTTCTTCAGCTCATCCGGTTCAGCTAGAGTCATTCAATACAATGGTTTTGAGTAAGGTGATGTGCCCAGTACAAGGTTGATAGAAAATTTGACCCTGTGAGTGGGAGCGATTCTAGGAAATTCATTAGTAAACACATCATGGAAGTCCCTAACCACTTCAATATCTTCTAATTTCCTTAATAGGTGATTAAGAACAATTGATGCTAGGTAGTCCCTATAGTCATGAGTGATGAGCTTCTCTAATTTTAGAGCTTACATGATGAATTATCATTCATTTTGCTTTCTACATTTTCTAAAGAATCATTTCCCATTAGGACGTAAAAGAGAAACTTTCTATTATCTAGAGAACAAGGCTACATAATATTTCTTCAACCAATCAATTCTAAGTATGATGTTGTAGGCTATCATATCAAGGATGATGAAGACCACACGGACAAGAGGGATTTGTAGGAAAGAAGAGCATACCATACCACTAGGGGTTTGAACATCTAAAATGAATTATATATACATGGTTCTATCTCTAGTATAGCTACAAGTTTAGATTCTATACATGTAATTGATTATCCAAATTCCAATAAAAATTTGATAGATTGTTGATATAAACGTACCATACCTTCAATAGCTTCATTGTCATCATTGGCCTCCACTACATCCATGGAAAATACACACCATATATGCCTCTCAATAGGTGGGTGTCCCTTCATAACTTTATTATAATTATTGTTGATGCTCTTTGGAATCTGTTGAGGATGCGACTAGGGTTGTTGTTGGGGAGGATGTGGCTGAACTAGACTTGACCCTATTGGAGATGAGGGAACTAGGGCCTGAAGTTCCATCTTATCCACACTAATGACATACATGTCTTCCATATTTACACTGTGAAGGAGTTTTAGAAGGGCAATTGCATCAGGGGATGATGACAAAATCACAAATTGCAATTTTCAAGATGATCCTCACTTACATTCTTTCTCTTGTTAGGGATGACAGCTTGGTGGTATCCCTGATAAGCTTCAAAACTAAATATTTATCCATGATTTGTTGGAAAGTTAGTGGAAGTTGTGGTACAAGAGCACAAGCAACTTGATAATTATGGCCATCCAAGAAGAGGGTGAACCTACGAGGTTCCATGAGGCCACTAGCATAATTTTCCAACAACATAATTTCTAAATGTATATTGTGAGAATTAGAGTCCCTTGTTTTAGACTGTAAAACTCATCCACTTTCTTCCTTAAACCAGTTGAACAAACATAATTTTTCCCATAAGAGGGTGGGGAATTCTTACCAAGTCATAGTTTAGGTGTCATGGGTATGAGTAACTCTATTCCATCAGAATCCGGCTAGTCCATCATGAAAATATATAGTGAATATCACTTTTTTATGTAGAGGATAGGCATACATTCAAAGGTGCATTCTATAGGTAAGACCCAAATTATCAGCTTTACTAACCATCTCTATTTCTAGTTCACCCTTGAGTAGGGTAGTTTCATCTTAATGAATTATATCAATGTGTACTATTTGGGTCTATTTGAACATGGATTCACATTAATACTTCCCAACATAGTGTTAGTGAGAAATTGATATAGGAATCCTAGCTCTTTCTTAGTGGTAAAACCAGGTGTGGGTATAGCATATGCAATAGGCGTCACTATTCCCACATGTTGATCATGAGTAACATGTACTTCAAGAGTTACTTGCATTTCAGGTGTCATGTGTGGCATCCTAAACTATGGGTTTGGAGGGGTTGAGTACCTACAATGGTAACTTAAGTTAGATCCAGAACCCATATCCCCAAATAGGAGTCCTTTCCTATAAAGTAGGGATAGCTATGAGAAACCTAGTTAATTAATCTTGAGATAGCTAGTTGCCAACCGCCACAACTCTGATACCATACTATATGGAGTGGATCCCAACAAGGGGACCAATGCTTACTTTTGTTTTGAAATAATAGTTACAATCCCAAAATATATCCTCAATTATAAAAAGGAGGGGCTTCAGGGTATTACTCAAAACAATATGGATTACGAAGCAGTTAAATAGTTTGCAGTTAAAGAAAACTTAAGCTATTACAAATGGAATAGTTGTCTAATATATTGGTCCACGGTGGACAAAAGGAGATCTAAATAAAAGTAAATAGATAAAGTAGACGGGGAGGGCAACACATGCATCTCATGTCCTTCTAATCTCAACTAGGTTGTTCCAAATATTGGTCCCCAAATTCTTGATCCATAAATTTTGGGTCCACTGACTGCTCATGCTCTGGAGGGAGGGGAAACCATACCCAAAAGATATATATAAAAAGAATAAGTCAGAAAAATACTAAGTATGTGGATGGTAAATATATTTAGGCATTTAAGGAATAAAGAATTGTAACTGTAGGGTTCCCTTTCAAGAGAGGGCTATTAACAAATAGGTAAGTTCAAGATAATTAAGCAAGTAGATGCACTTAAAAAGAATGTGGAATTCAAAAAATAATAAATTTTTGTAAACTGTGTTTCCATTAACCAATTTGTAAAATAGAAAGTGCATCTATATAAATTAGACTAGAGATAACTAAAGTAGGGCCAAGACACAAAGGAACATTGGCCTAAATAGTGATGTCAAAATAACACACCCATGTATCTATTAAGGGAGGAGTGACACACCGTGTATGGAAAAGCACATCATTATATAGCAAACATGGTTATGTAAGCATAAACATTAGTTAAATTAGTTTAATACCACATGCAAGATATGAAGACAAGACATATGACCATGAATCACATCAATAATATTAATTGGCATAACAAGATAAATACGTTTTCAGGATATTTCAAAATGATAGCCTCATCGACATAGACATGTAATAAATAATGGTATTATAAAAATATTTCTCAATTAAAATAGAGGTTTCACATATGTCTCAAACTAGACCTAACATTTTCAAAGTCTCTCTAGGGTTCAAAGTCAATCTTCCCAATGCCTAATTCCTACCTAAATATGTATACAATTTATTAGTTATATATATATTCTAATATGTATATAATTTATTACTTATATATTCTAATTTATTAAATCTAATGTACCTTATTGGTAACTTTGTATTTTGACTCTGAAAATAGTACTATTAATTTGGGCAAATTTTTCTGATGTTGAAAACATATATTTTTGTACTTTTCTATTCTTTGAATTAGTTATTATGATTTTTACTATTCAAAACATATTCAATTAAGTTACATAAATGAAAATACCAAAACGACCATGTGGGGTAAGACATGATTAAATACAAGCTAGGTTTGACTTGCCATTTCACTTGACTAAGATCTCGCATGGTTGTAAGTATATTGAAATTGTAAGAACCCAAAAATATCCTTGCTATTTTAGTCATGTAGTTAAAGTATTGTGAGCACCTAGGGAATTTGATCACATGGTCTCAACTTCTTCCTTGAATGAGGTTCAATCAGTGTTAAGAAGAGTACGAAAAACTTTTGTGGTTGTGAGTAAAAGATCAATACATGACATAGAATGGTGTTAGATGAATCCAACATGTAAAAATGTACTGAGGGATGCCTTGGGGACACTGGGAGGTTCAGAGGTTAACTACTACTACTCCATTGGCGGGGGAATCAACCACAGAGAAATTGCCAATTCACTACAAAATAACCAGGAAATCATTGCAGTTATCGTAGAAGAGCCATCGCAAAGGTCAACGATGACTTACCAAAGAGTTAATTTGGGTGGAATGCCTCAAAGTTGCTGGTGTGGCTGGAAGATTTTTAGGGAAAGGCATGCAACGTAGGTTCTAGAAAACCAATTGGAGTTTGGGAAAATTGAGAAGGGTGGAAGGTGTGAGTGAATACAAAGGTGGTTTCTGGGTATATAATGATGACAAGTAGATATATTTGGTGGTGTATTTATAGATTGCAAGTTTGAAGCATCAGAGAGGTTTAGGGATGAATGAGGCGTTTCAATAATCATCAATTAAATATCACGAGTTATAGCTCAAAGGCTACAAAATTACACAAAAACATCGAGTAATGTAGGAGAAAACATGGGTTAAAGAATTAGCAGTAGCACAACCATTACTACAGTCGTGATCCACGGAAGAAAATGCACAATCCTTAAATCAAAACATGCATAAAAGCCTGATCATTAGATTTCTTGTGAGCGCCTTAATCCATAAATTATTATTGTGTGACATTTCATTAAGTGTTCAATCGTGTGTTACTCATGTGTTCCATTCTATGGATCCTTTATTAACATTTCCATTCTTCCTCCAACCCCTGATTTTGTATTTGATGGACCATTTTCCCTTTCACTTCTAATCCAATATTTGATAGGATAGTTCCATTCTTGGTTACACTCTTGATCCATTACTCATTCTATCGTGTTCCATTATTCCTTTCACTCACATTCCATTATTTCTTTAGTCTGCTCTATTATACATGTTCCATTAATCCTTTCACTTATTTTACAATTTTTCTTTAATTGCATTCCACTGTTTTGTACACTCATGTTCTAATATTCCCTGATTACTTTTATTCCAGATCCATTATTAATACTATCATGTTTCATTATTTCCCTACTCCCGATTCACTATTTTGTTCATATGTACCTGTTCTTAGGTACATTCCAGATCCATTATCAATATTATTGTGTTCCATGTGTTCCACTATTTCTTTATTCATGTTGCATTCTTTTTTACATCCAGATACATTATTAATGTTTATGCTTTACATTTACCCCAAATCTATTTTTTATTTTTTGTATCCTATAGCACACATCACGTAATGCAATATTCAAGATTCAACAACATCCTCTGACTTGTAAGAAGACACTTGTTGACCTCAATTGATTCTGAGTACAACATTACTGCTATCACAAAATTATTTATTCTTGCAAGTGGAGCATAGGATGTTGCTTGATGCCTACTGTGTGAACCTCATTTTTCCGGTTCCATTATTCATCACCATCATCATCTAAGCCTCAATCCCAACTATGTTGGTGTGGGATACATGGATCCTTCGTTTCCATTCAACTCTATCATGGGCCCTATTTTGGTTGAGATGTAGAGATTCAAAATCTCTGTTTATAAGCTCATCCCATGTTAATTTAGGTCATTCTCTTTTTCTATTTATTGTGCTTGACTCAATAGCATTGCTTCATATAGGCACATTAGTTGGTCTGCACTGCACATGTCCATACCATCTGAGTTGGCCCTCGCACAACTTGTCCTCAATGCTCGCCACTCCCACTTTATTCCTGATCTAGTCATTTCTCAAGTGATCTTTTCTTGTCATCCCAGACATCCATCTTAGCATACACATTTCAGCTACGTTCATCTTGTTGAGACCTTTTTTCTTCATCACCCAACATTCACTCCCATAGAGCATGCTTGGCCGTATAGACTTACTTTTTAACCTGAGAGGGATCTTCCGATGACGTAATACTCTAATTATACTCCTCCATTTCAACCATCCTACAATGATCCTGTGACAAACATAATTTTGGATATCCCCATCTATTTGAATAATAGAACCCAAGTAACAAAATTTATCACATTTTGGTATATCTACTCAGTCCAACTTGGCTCCATCCTTCACATTGTGAGATTGGCTGGAATTGCAATTCATATACTCAGTTTTGCTCCTACTAATCATCAATCCATTTGATTTCAATGATTTTCTCTAACATTCAACTTTATCATTTAATCCTTTTGTAGTTTTGTCAATCAAAGCAATTTCATCAGCAAATAGCATACACCAAGGAATATCATCTTGAACATTCTTTGTCAACTCATCCATAACAAGAACGAATAGATGTGGGCTGAGTTTGGATCCTTGGTGTACCCCAATTGTGATAGGAAAAGTTGGTATCTCTCCTCCATGAGTCTTCATACTTGCAATAGAGTTGTCATACATGTATTTGATCAAGTCAATGTATTGTATTTGCACAACCTTTTTCTTCAAAACCATCCATAACACTTCTCTAGGTACTCGATCATAAGACTTTTCCAAATTAATAAACACCATACAAAGATCTTTTTTGCTTTCTCTATACTTCTCCATAAGCCTCCTTATCAGAAAAACAACATATGTTGTTGATCTTCCAAGCATGAAACCAAATTGGTTGTTTGATATCTACGTTATAGATCTTAGTCTCTGCTCGATAATCCTCTCTCAAAGTTCCATTTTGTGACTCATCAACTTGATACCTATGTTGTTTGTACATCTCTGAATATCACCTTTTTTTCTTATACGTAGGGACATAGTACTATTTCTCCACTCATCTGACATCTTCTTTGTCTTCATGATCTTGTTAAAGAACTTTGTTAACCACATAACTCCTTCATCCCCCATACTCTTCCATACATCAATGGGAATATCGTCTGCTCTGTATGCCTTTCTCATTTTGATCTTTTTCAAAGCATTCTTGACCTCAAATGGTGAAACTCATCGTGTGTAAATGATATCGCTTGTATTCATGTCACATGAGTCTCTAACATTATTTGTAGTATCTCCACTGAAAAGCTTATGGAAGTAATTTCTCCACTGGCTCTTAAAGACAAGAATATAAATGACTTACTTAAGCAAAACTCCTAGGGTTAAGGCATAACCCAGGTCAGGGATGTTACAATTATCCACCCCTAATAGGGATTTTGTCCCCGAAATCATCAAGAGAAAAGAGAAGGGTACTTCCTCCTCATCTCTTCCTCCAGTTCCCACGTAGCCTCTTCAATGCCATGATGATGCCATAAAACTTTCACAAGAACTATGTTTTTCTTTTTCAACTTTTTGATTCTCCTGTCAAGAATCATCATTGGTCCTTCTTCATAGGATATATCTTCATTTAACTTTGCCTCTACAGGTTGCAATACTAACTCCGTATCAGGGTGACACATTCTCAGCATGGATATATGGAATACTGGATGCAATTGTTGTAGTTCAGGTGGCAAATCCAACTTATAGGCTACCTTTCTAATCCGTTCAGTGATTGGATATGGCCCCATATAGGAGCTAACTTAACCCTCTTCCCAAATCTAAGAACACATTTACAAGGTGAGACTTTGAGATATACTTTGTCTCCAACTTGGAATTCTAAAGGTCTTCACCGTTTATCAGCGTATGACTTCTGTCTATCCTATGCAACCTTTAACTGTTCTTGTATTACTTTAATCTTTTCAGTTGTCTGTTGCACTAATTCAAGACCCAAAAGTAGGTATTCTCCTGTTTCATACTAACATAATGGAGATCTAAAACGTATACATATAATGCTTCATATGATGTCATATCAATACTGTGCTGATAACTATTGTCGTAAGCGAATTCTATTAAGCTCAAGTGTAGATCCCAACTTCCTACAAATTGAAGGGCACATGCCCTAAGAAAATCCTCCAAGGTTTGTATAGTCCTCTCAGATTGTCCATCTGTCTGGGGGTGAAAGGCGGTACTGAATCTTAGTTACGTACCCAATGCTTTATGTAGTCATTTCCAAAAATGACTCATGAACTGGGGACCTCTATCAGAAACAATTGTGGATGGAACTCCGTGCAACCACACTATCTCATCTATATAGATTTGTGCAAGTTTCTCAGTAGTACAGGTTGTTTTGATAGGAAGCAAATGTACTGACTTAGTCAACCTATCAACTATCACCCAAATGGAATCATGACTTTTGGCTGTTCTGGGTAAACCAACCACAAAGTCCATGGTCACGTGATTCCCATTTCCACTGTGGTATAGGTAAAGGTTGCATTATTCCAACGGGCTTCTGGTGTGCAACTTTAACCTGCTGACACACTGGACACCGCATAACAAACTCAACTACATCTTTCTTCAAACCAAGCCACCAATACATATCTTTCAAGTTATGATACATTTTGGTGCTCCCTAGATGCATTGCGTACATAGATGAATGAGCTTCCTCCATGACTAATTTCCTTAAGTCATTGGCATCAGGTACTACCATCCTACCACAGTAACAGACTACCTCATCATCTGAATCATGAAAACCCTCCCATTTCTCATTACCGTACTCTGATCTTATCTGCTGAATCACAACATCAGCCTGTTGTGCTTCTTTGATCTGTTGTTTCAGAGTAGGTTTCACTTGCATTTCAGCTAACAGTCCAGCTAACAAGGATACTTTAAGCTATACATTGTTTTGCCTCAAAGAGACAAGCATGTCTCATTTAAAGCACACTAGAGAGATCAACTGTGCTTTGTCTATGATTGGCGACGATGATTTTCTACTTAGTGCATCAGCCACTACATTAGTCTTTCCCAGATGATAATCAATTGTACAATCGTAGTCCTTGATTAACTCCATCCAGCAGTGTTGTCTCATGTTCAACTCATGCTATGAAAAGATGTATTTTGGGTTGTTATGGTCTGTGAAAATCTGGAATGTCTCTCCATAGAGATAATGTCTCCAGATCTTCAACGCATGAACCACTGCAGCCAATTCTAGATCATGTGTCGGATAATTTTCCTCATGTTTCTTAAGCTGTCGAGAAGCAAAAGAAATCACTTGTTTATCATGTATCAACACACATCCTAGACCGTTCTTAGAAGCATCACAAAATACAATATACCCCTTTCCCTACTCAGGTAACACTAACACAGGTGCACTTGTTAACCTTTCTTTCAACAACTGGAAAGAATGTTGACACTTGTCATTCCAGACAAAAGGAACCTCCTTCATGGTTAACCCGGTTAGGGGTAATGCTACAGAACTGAAGTTCTTAATGAACCTCCTATAGTAGCATGCCAGTCCTAGAAAATTGCATATCTTCATTGGTGTCTTTGGATGTTCCCACCAAGACAGATTCTACCTTTTTAGGATCAACATGGATACCTGATTTAGATATTACGTGTCCTAGGAAAGACAATTCTGATAACCAGAATTCACACTTGCTAAACTTGGCATATAGCTTGTGCTCTCTCAGTAAATTCAGGGCCTTAAAAAGGTGTTACTCAAGCTGTTGAGCATCTCTATTGTAAATCAGGATGTCATCTATAAAGACTACTATGAATTGATCAAGGAATGGCCGAAAGATTCTGTTCATGAGTTCCATGAATGCAGCTGGTGCATTAGTTAGTCCAAATGACATAACTACGAACTCATAGTGACCATACCTTGTTCTGAAGGCTGATTTAGGTATGTCACTCTCCTTGATGCGTAACTGATGGTATCCTGACCTCAGATCTGTTTTAGAGAATATAGTTGCACCACGCAACTGGTCAAACAAGTCATCTATCCTTGGAAGAGGATATTTGTTCTTTATGGTTACTTTGTTGAGCTATCTATAGTCTATGCATAATCTCGTAGACTCGTCCTTCTTTTTCACAAAGAGAACTGGAGAACCCCAAGGTGAAGTACTCGGTTGAATAAAACCCTTTTTAAGCAACTCTTATAACTATTTCTTGAGTTCTACCATCTCAGAAGGTGCCATTCTATATGGTGTTTGAGCTATAGTTTGCGTACCCAGGATTAGATTAATCTTGAAATCAATCTCTCAGGGTGGAGGAACACCTGGAAGTTCCTCAGGAAACACATCCTCAAACTCCCTAACAATTGGAACTTCAGAAAGACTAGGATTCTATGCTCTGGTATCTACCACATGTGCCAAGAATGCTTCACATCCTTGTTGCAACAGTTTCTCAGCTATCATTATTAACACTAGACAGGTTGGAAGAATCTTTCTGTCCCCCTGAAAGACCCATGCATCACCATTGTCTGAGAACATATCCTGCTTGGAACCGCAATCCAAGACAACCTTATACTTTTCTTAGGGTGTCCATCCCAAGGATTATGTCAAACCCATGCATATCAAGTGGTATAAGATCCACCTGAATGCTATGTTCTGAAAAAGAAAGAATACAGGGAGAACATACCTCTCGCAACACTGCAGATCCAATTAACGAAGTTTCTAATAATAAGTTATCTGCTCTATGATTGTCAGTCATATTGCAGTCATGAATCACTTCTCAAGTGATAAAGGAATGTGTAGCACCCAAATCAATCAAAATAGATACAAAGCAGGATGAAGACGTATCAGAATGAAATAATTCCATCTGACCTGTCATGACTCATGGGTTGACCACTGCTTCTGACTAATTCATATCATAGAATCTTGTTGTTGCTGGTTGCCGACCACTCACCATGTTGTTGGGTGCAGATGAACCAGCTTGGGATGCATGTCCACATCCTCGTGTGCCACTGCTAAATTTTCACTTTTGAGAGCCTTGTTGACTCTGCCTCGGTGGTTGGGTTACACTTACATCTCTAGCTAGACAATCTTTCATCATATGTCCCATCTTCCCACATTTATAACAACTTCTATTCTCCCACTGTGACCTAGATGGTCTTGTTACTGACATGGATGTTGAGCTGTGGGCTCCCTCTGGTGGTAAACTACAGCCTCTACCCTTGTTGGATGTCCACTGCATTTGAGTATTGAACCTCGGTGGTACTGTTGCTGCAGAAAACCTTGATTTCTTAAAACTTTAGGACCTTTGTCCTTGGAATTGTGTATACACTTTCTTACTGTTGGCTTGACATTTTTTAGTCACTGACCTTTCTATCCGCCTAACTGACTCCACAAAGGTGGAAAACCTCTCTCTATTCTATAGAGCAGATGGGGGTGTGGTCAAATCAACGTTCAAACCCTTCTCAAAATGTCGAATCCTCTCCTCATCTGTAGTAGCCATGTGCAGACAAAATCTTAGAAGCTCCATGAACTTAGCTTCATACTCACTAATATTCATTGGTCCTTGCCTTATCCGCTCAAACTGAGAGATTTTCTCATCCAGGTAAGTCTTGGGAAAATATCTACTAACAAACTCTCATAAGAACTCACTCCATTCGACCTCAACTCCTGGTCGTTTCTCTTCCTCAATGGCCCACCAGTGGCCAACACTCCCTTTCATTAGGTACACTGCATGCCTAACCTTCTCAGCTTCTGGGATATTAAGAATTCTGAAGGCCTTCTCCGGCTCAGTCAGCCACAAGTCTGTGTCTGTTGGGTCATCTATACCAGTATAATCAGTGGCTCTTACCCGTCGAATCCGTTCAAAAGTCTTGCCAGCTCCATGTCCCTCATTGGGAGCTAGTGCCCTAGGTACAGGTGGTGGCATCCTATCTGCCATATGTGTCATTGTCGCCATGAACTGCCCAAATAGAGCATGGAAAGCTGGATTTTCTATCGAAGCTTGGTCAAGCTGGGGATTCTCAGGTACTGATTCCTCTCTAGCCTGATCCCTTGCACCTCCTCCTGGTACAGCAACACTACTTTCAGCAGCATGTTCTTCGTGTGATCCAGCCATCTTCAAGCTTTACTTCTTCTCATGAGAGCAGAAGTCACTATCAGATAAACTAGAAGACACTAGAACATACTCAACGACCTTAATCCTATGTCTCTGTAGACTCAGCGAACCTTAGGCTCTGATACCAAAACCTTGTGACGACCCGACAGCAAATTAGACCATCACTGCATAATTAATTATGGAATTAACTATAATTAACAAAATAACAAAAAAATTACTAAAAATTAAAACCTTTTTGCAAAGAGATCCAATTCCAGGAAACTCTTATAAAGAGAACCAAAGTACTGTATGCATTATAGTTCACGTTGTACATACCATGTACCATCTCTTCTTGAGTAATATATTTACAATAGTTGCTTTGCCAAAACTATACATAAGAAACATAAAACCTCGAGGCATTCAAGCCAAAATCTCAGATCGATCATGAAAACACTAAGTACTGACTCCAAGGACCTGAGAGTACAGAGACGACACATAGGACTCATATCTACAAGAAACGACAGTCAATATCTCCACCTGAGATGTTATTGTTGTCCCTGATGCTGTTGTCCTTCCCCTATTGTATGGTCCCTACCTGCTCATCTGCGTCCACCTAAAAATGTTGATGACCAACGGGGTGAGACCCATGTCCCAGTGAGAGATATAACTCTCTGCCAATAATATTATCATTTTAGATAAACAACAATAAATTGAGCAGAGGATTCTTTATTATTAATAAGCAGGATAAATCACTATTTAAGCAGAATAGAGCAATATCATATTTTAAAGCATTATAACTACATATGATAAAGTAGTAAACCATCTATTTAATAAGGAATACGAAGAACATGTATAATGTTTATCCATTTTAGAATACATTAAGCAATGTAACATCAACCAATGGTTTTCGTATTTCATCCTTAGAAAATACGCTACACGACTGATTATATTTTTCAATCACACTTATGCCCTGAGGAGATGAGGTATATCGCTCATACTCCAACCGACCACGGTGGCGTAAAGCATCAGTTCCATGCCTAGGTCAATGGAAGAGCCAGACTCCATGACCTCACCTATCTCGGTCAGTGCGAGACCACATGCAGGACATCTAGTGTCACTGCTAAATAGCTTCCCAGGGTATACTGGAAACTTCGCTATAGAGCTACAACGGCGACTGTACTCTCTTCGCAATCGAGAGATTTCATGTTTATCTCACATCGATCCAGCATTAATCACCATCAGGAGATTTGTGATACATCCATCCCGACACATATAATGAAGAATTGAGAGATCTCGTGTTTATCTCACGTCAATCCCACATTAGGGTGTAAGGATATTTGTGCCCATTACCCCCACATATTCAAAAATATGCCCTCCGGGAGATCCCGTGGGAAAACCCATTTCACCATCACCAGCTACTGACGATGATGGATCTATGGCCAGGGCTCTACATTATAAGATTTCACTTGATTAATTAAATGCATTTCCATATTCTTTTAGAATCAGCCAAGTTTTCACACATGAATTCTTATGACAAATGCTACAAAGAAAAGTGTGATACATCTATCAAGTACTTTTCAAAACTTTATAAAACATTGGGATCTCAATCCCTTATCTCATCTTTGGGAATTCTCATCCCTCAACAATATCATCATCATGTTTACTGGATCTGGGTATTCAAACCCTTAGTTCATCACTAAACATTGTTATCACTTATCAGGTTACTATCACCTTCAGGTCATCTGACTAAGGTATACTTAATACTTATTCACAAGCATCTCACTTACCTCACAAGGTCCATTGACATCTTGTCACCTCTCACTAGGCAACAAATAGTATAATGGCTCACAAGGCCCATTAAACCTTTTTATCAAATAAAATCATAACTCATACCTGCCAATGCTCATCATCTCATAATACATGCATGGTTAGTATACTTGATAACAACCATATCAACTACATATCAACACCATTCAATACAAGGGTAAACCCACTATTCCCTCATTAGGGTTAGGGTTTCCCATTCTTTATCAATTAGGGTTTCTCATACTATTACCCGAAATTAGGATTAGGGTTTCCCATTCTTTATCAATTAGGGTTTTATGATCACATTATCAAAGATCAAACCCTAATTTATACTCTACACTTATTAAAAATATCAATGTATGCACATTATATGTTTATTACACAAGTATGAGATTCTGTCTCATCCTCTCTAGGATGTTGATTACTCCATACTTTATTAAGTTGACTCATCCTTTCACTAAAGTACATGCACCTATGCTTATCATAGTGTATTGAGTTTATTACTTTCATAAGCATCAAATGACAATCACTCTAAGTGTACTATTCACCTAAGTACTTTAGAGGTACTTCCATTATAATGAACCTTGAGATACTTTACAAACACTCATAGGGTTGTTTGACCTTACATGGTTTTGAGACTATTTGGTCTCTAACGATTTGAGATTATTTAAATCTTCAAACAATCTTGAAAACTCCTTTAACCTTCAAATGGTCTTGAGACCTCTTTGACCCTCAAACGGTCTTGAGATCCCTTTGACCTTCAAACGGTCTTGAGGTCCTTTTGATCTTCAAACGGTCTTGAGGTCACTTGACCTTCAAACGGTCTTGAGGTCACTTGACCTTCAAATGGTCTTGAGGTCACTTGACCTTCAAACGACCTTGAGTTCACTTGACCTTCAAATGGTCTTGAGTTTCTTTTGACCTTCAAATGATCTAAAACTGTTTGATCTTGCTAGGGTTTGAAACCGTTTGCACTCTAAACGTTTTGAAACCGTTTGGCCTAGATTAGGTTGAAACTGTTTGATCACTAAACGGTTTGAAACTGTTTGACCTAGATTAGATTGAAATTGTTTGAACATGAAACAGTTTGAAACTGTTTGAACATGAAACGGTTTGAAACCATTTGAACTAGGTTAAGTTGAAACCGTTTGAACTTTAAACGGTTTGAAACCATTTGGTCACTAAACGGTTTGAAACCGTTTGGCCATCCCAGGTTAAAACCGTTTGACCATACAAATTTTGAAACCGTTTGATATTGTTGATCTAGAGGTGTGTGCTAAGATGATGTCATCATCATCAAGCTTCAGACCTCCATTTCTACTGTCCATACAACTGATGGATTCATTAATTACTTCAAGAAAAATTTCAGAAGAAGGAAAGATCAACATATATTGCAAGATTGAAATCAAATAATAATATCAATGGGTTAAAGTTATATAACCCGCCTTCAAAGCTCCAAGATTTTCATCTTTAATGGTGATGGTAGATCCTCCAATTATCCAAGGCACGTTCTCAACCCTTTTGATGTAAAAGATTGCCAAAGTTGAGCATTGGATGGAAGAGAGAAGAAAAGAAAAGTTATAACTCAATTTTAGCCTTCAACCCAAGGTTGAAGATGACCATGGATCTTACCTTAAGCTTGGGAAATGATATCCTCCTTCTCCTTTTATTCCTTGGTCATCGGCATAAGTAAGGAGTGAGTGTGTATTGTGAAAATAATATTTCTAGTAGGTGGATATTTGAGTGTATATAATTGAATTATTAGGAGAGAGAAAGTAGGAGAGAAGTCATCAACTTTCCTTACCACATGCCCCCTAAACTTCCTTGTCTCCGAAGCTATCCTTCTTATCTTCAAATTCCTTTGAATTATCCTTGAATTATAGTCAGCCATTAAGCTTCTTAATGAATACAATACTATTATCCATTAGCACCTTTATGTTAGTGGATATTACTTTTCAATTAAAAATGTAGGTAGATATTTTCACCTACTTAATAATATCAGCACCTCTCAAGTTATTTTAGCTGCCATTTAATTATGTAATTTCACCCATAGGTTTTTATTTGATGGGAACTTCATTTAATTTATATATTTTTGCTACAAAATAATTTAGGGTTTCAATTATGCTTATTTCTTGATTATTTTATTATCAAGAATATCATTTCTCAAATATGGTTCAAACAAGATGCCCCTTTCTTTTTCTTTTCTCTAAATGATACCAAGAGACAGTAGGGACACTCTTGAGGTGGTATTTTACATATTCAACCCTAGGTTTTGGGTAAATTGCAAATCACACCAAAACTAGTATTCAATGCACAAAAATTATTCAAACAAGCTCCTTCTTGGAGCGTAGGCTTCCACAAGCCACCCCTTAGCATCCTTCTAAAGTACTTGAGGAAAATTTATCATGTAACAGTTTGCAAGGTAACCCCTTATATTGGGTAAATTGCACTTTAGTCCTAAACAAGCAAATATTGCTTCAACATTATTCAAATAGGACCAAAATTGAAACATAAACTCTCCTTTAGTCTTAATTACTTTTCAAAAGATAAAGACAAGAATATAAATGACTTACTTAAGCAAAACTCCTAGGGTTAAGGCATAACCCATGTCAAGGATGTTACAATATTTCATTGTATCTTGCTAGACGTGAAGAAGGGAGGCTTCCTTCTCAAACCTTGGTGAACCCCAATAATGTTGGTGGAACCATGGGTGCTCCTCAAGGTACTTATGGCCCTCAATAAGGGCAAGTGCCCACTTTGCAACAGAACCAAGGACCCCAAAATCCTTATGCTCATCCACCTCCACAACCCCCAAACAACACCTCCACCACATTCATACCAACAACCTCCTCCTCAATATCACCCCCTTCACAAAAACCACAATCCCAATTGCAGTTCATTCTTCAAAACCCAAATCCCCCACACCAAAGGCCACCACTTCAAGGATCCCAACGGCCACCACAAGCTCCCTCCTCTTCCACTTAGGATCAAGGGAAGGTGGTGACTGTGTTGAGAAGTGGCAAGACTTTGGAGCAGCCAAAGAGCAAAGCAGATGATTGTTTGGGTAATGAAGATAGAGGTGTACTATGATTCAAGGCAGTGATACACGATTCAGGGTGATGATATTGTGATAAGCAGCTGAGATGATAGTGTGATATATGATGATGATATTGTGATTCCCGTGATACCGCTTGATGATTCTATTTATGTGAACCAATCGGGTGACCAACTCTCTCCTTTTCCTGATGCACTTGAAGAACCATCAACTGCTAAAAGAAAGAAGAAACACATTGAGGATATAATGGAGACATTCAAGCAAGTAAGGATCAACATTTTGTTGTTAGATGCCATTAAGAAAATTCCTTCCTATGCAAATTTCTTGAAATACTTGTGCACCTTAAAGAGGAAGACAACCAAAAGAATGCCAAGTAGAGTCAAGCTCACTCAACAAGTGAGATCCATTTTGCAACACACCGCCCCAAAGAAGAGGAAAGATCATGGTGCATCCATCATTCCTTGCTACATTAGAATGCACCACATAGACCAAACACTTCTTGATTTGGGTTCTATCGTGAATCTAATGCCTTATGATGTATATGCTAAATTGAAATTGGGACAATTGGGGCCATCTAACTGCACCTTGGAATTGGTCAACTATTCTATGAAGACGCCTAGAGGGTGAATTGGTGATGTGTTTGTGAGACTTGATAATGAAGCCTCTACATTCTTTCCTACTAATTGTATTGTGCTTGGCATGGAGAAGGACACAAGGAAGGTACCTATTGTCTTAGGGAGACCTTTCCCAACTTTAGATGACACAGTGATACATGTGAGAATCGACACCATGTATGTGACATTCATGCACATGAATATCCAATTGAACATCTTCAAAAGTTCCACTAAAGCCAAGGTGATAGGTGCTAAAAAAGAAGATTGCTATCTTATTGATTGACTGGAAGAGATTGTAGAAAAGTGCCTACTTACATGGATTGAGACTGCCACCAAGGGTAGAGGCCTAGATCCTATTGTTGAGTTTCTCTATGATGATATTGATGTGGAAAATGAACTCGCATTAGTGGTTGTAAGTGAGGATCTTCCTTCCATAGTTTAGAAACCTTTGAAGAATTCCCTTGAAGAACCTCCTGTCCTTGAGCTTAAATCTCTCCCTCAAGGTTTGAAGAATGCATTTCTGAGTTCAGATGACACCCTCCTAGTGATTATTTAATTGATTCTCTCTCTTGGCCAATAAGATGCTCTCATTTCTATGTTGAAGAGGAACATTCAAGCCATATGGTGGTCTATTGCTGATTTGAGGGTGTTGACCCCTCCATTTGTTTCCATAGGTTCTATCTTGAGGATGATGCAAGGCCAACCCACCAAATGCAAAGGAGGTTGAATCTAAAGCTGAAAGAAGTTGTAACTCAAGAGGTTGTGAAGTTACTTGATTTCGAGATCATCTATCCCATTTTAGACAATCCTTGGGTCAGTCTCATCCAAGTTGTGCCCAAAAAGAGTGGGATCACAATGGATCAAATGAAGATGGAGATTTGGTTCCAGTGAGAGAGAAACCTAGGAGAATGTGTATAGATTATAGGAAGTTGAATGAGAAGACAAAGAAAGACCATTTCCCTCTCCCATTAATTGATCAAATCTTATAGAGGCTTGCAGGTCAAAGTTCCTATTGCTTCCTAGATGGTTACTTGGGTTAATTCCAAGTGGTAGTGCATATAGTTGATCAAGAGAAAACCACATTCACATGTCCAAATGGCACCTTTTCTTATAGGAGAATGCCATTTTTGCTTTGAAATTCCCCTTTCAATTTCCAAAGATGTGTCACATAAAAACCACATTCACATGTCCAAATGGCACCTTTTCTTATAGGAGAATGTCATTTTTGCTTTGAAATTCCCCTTTCAATTTCCAAAGATGTGTCACATCCATTTTCTATGATATGCATGAATCTTCCCTTGAATTTTTCATGGATGGTTTTTTTAGTATTTGGCAAGACTTTTGATGAGTGTTTGCCTCACCACGCAAATGTTCTTAAGAGGTGTGTGAAGGTCTGTTTGGATCTTTCTTGGGAGAAAAGTCATTTCATGGTTCCCGAGGGCATTTTTCTGGGTCACTGAGTTTCCAAAGCCATAATCGAAGTTGACAAGGTCAAGGTGGGCCTCTTTTTTACTCTTACCATTCCTTCCACCATAAGACATGTCTATTATTTCTTGGGGCATGCATGTTTCTATCATTGTTTCATCAAAGACATTAGCAAGATTCCTAGACCATTGTGCCATTTTCTTGAGAAAGATTTTGAATTCAGTTATGATGACATGCATTAAAGCCTTCAACAACTTGAAGAACAAGTTGGTTTCTTCTCCTATTATGCAGCTCCCAATTTATTCTTTGCCATTTGAGATCATGATTGATGCACTAAATATGGTAGTGGGGGTTGTGATGGCCCAAAGGATTGGCCAAATTCCGTGCTATCTACTAAGCAATTAAAACTCTCGACAAGGCTTAGAGAAATTACAAAACCACAGAGAAGGAGTTGCTTGTTGTGATTTTTGTTCTTGATAAGTTTTTTTCTTACATTTTGCAAAACAAAGTCATTATCTACACTGACCATTCAACTTTGAAGTACCATATGGTGAAGAATGATTCAAAGCCCAAATTAAACCATTGGATCCTCTTGCTTTAAGAATTCGATCCAAAGATTGTTGACAAAAAGGGAGTTGAAATTCTACAACCGACCATCTCTTCTGCATCGAGACACCCTATGACGATGTGCACCACATTAAGGAGATAATGCCACATGAGCAATTCTTCTTACTTGACTCTACTCAAAAGACATGGTACAAGCACATAGCCAACTTCTTGGCTAGTAGGAGTGTATTAAACACATGGACCAGGGAGGAGACTAGAAAATTGTTTGCTATTGTCAAGAACTGTGTGGGATGACCCACATCTATTTAAGTAGTGCTCTGATCAATTCATAAGGAGGTGCATTCCAAAAAGTGTGAAATGGGAAATTCTTTCCATGTGCCATTCTGGGATATGTAGAGGATACTCTAGTGGGAAACAGATAGCTGCAAAAGTTCTCCAATGTGATTTCTATTGGCCAATATTTTTCAAGGATTGTCATGAATATTGCAAAACTTGCTTGAAGTTCCAAAAAGTGGGCACCATCTAAAAGAGGGATGTGATACCTCTATCACCTATCCTTGTAGTAGAGGTGTTTAATGTTTGGGGTATTGACTTCATGGGACTTCTTTTGGGTATGTGTACATCTTGGTTGTTGTAGACTACATCTCTAAGTGGGTGGAAGCAATAGCTACAAGAACAAATGACCACAAGGTGGTGTGTGACTTTGTCAAATAAAACATATTCAGTTTGTTTGGTGTATCAAGAGCTGTGATTAGTGATGGTAGAAGTCAATTCATCCATAGAGCCTTTGAGAGTTTGTTGAAAAGGAATGGTGTAAATCATCATGTAGCTACTCCTTACCACCCTCAAACTAGTGGTCAAGTTGAGTTGACCAATGGGGAGATAAAGCTCATTCTTGAGAAGATCGTAAGACCAGACCACAATGATTGGTATCTATGACAAAAATGAAGCTTTGTGGGCATATATGATGACATACAAAGCCCCGATTGGCACCAAACCATTCAAGCTTGTGTATGGTAAAAGGTGCCATCTACCCATTGAGTTGCAATACAAGGCACTATGGATCTTAAACACTATGGATAAGGACATGGATACTGTCAGAGTTAGAAGAAGTTGCATCTCCATAAATAGGAAAAAATGAGGCACCCCTATGAATTATCAAAGAGCTACAAAGAAAGAATCAAGTTTTTGCATGATAGGTTGATAAAAATGAAGTCATTTGAGCCCGGGCAATGGGTATGGATGTACAACTCAAGAATGAAATTCTTTCCTGGAAAGATTAGATCAAGGTGGGAAAGGCCATACTTAGTGAAACATGTGTACCCATCTAGTGTCATTGTGATATGTGAGAAAAAAGGTGCAAAAAATTCATAGTGAATGATCAGGTATTGAAATTTATTGTGGAAGTTGGGCCCGACAAGGGCAACCAAAGTTTTTATATTGTCATGCTAATTGAGAAGCCCCCCATTAATGAAGAGATGTGCTTGAATGCACATGAGAGAGACATATACTATAACGTATCAGGATTTGATGCCTCAGATAAAATGATCTTAAAAGGAATGATTGGACTACCCATATCACCAAGGTGCACCTCCTTTTTTGAGAGCCCATCACTAAACAATTCCATAGTTAAGCATGCTCAGCTTGGAGTAGTACTAGGATGGGTGACCAGTCGAGAAGTTGATCATGGCTTGCGCGTCAGTGAGGACAAAGTGCGTAGCTAAGGCTAGTGGTGGTTTGTGGGGCCAATCGTCATTCCTAAAACTCTACTAGACCCTAGGGTTGTAGGCCTGGGTGTTACAAATGGTATCAGAGCCAAAACCCCTCTAGTAGGTGGGGCCCACATGGGCATGCGACATGCTAGTCTTGAGCTGTGTGGTCCAGGCATGTTGGAAAGGGTTGTCCATGGTTGATGTAGCCACCCTTGCGCTGATATTCCATGATCGGGAGTTGGGTGTCCATGGGCCATTTTGGGTCTGCACTGAAATGGGGCAATATTATGAGGCCATATAATTGAGCCTTGACGAGGACGTCAAGATTCCAAGTAGGGGAGATTGTAACATCTCAAGATTTGATGCCTCAGATAAAATGATCTTAAAAGGAATGATTGGACTACCCATATCACCAAGGTGCACCTCCTTTTCTGGGAGCCCATCACTAAAGAAATCCATAGTTAAGCGCGCTCAACTTGGAGTAGTACTAGGATGGGTGACCCGTCGAGAAGTTGATCATGTATTGTGCGTTAGTGAGAACAAAGTGCGTAGTTAAGGCTAGTGGTGGTTTATGGGGCCAATCATCATTCCTAAAACTCTACTAGACGTTAGGGTTGTAGGCCCCGGTGTTACATATACTACAAGGATGTTTTGAAGTTCCCAAGAGGATGAATCAACCAAGAATCAATAAGCCTAGTTGAAGGTGTAAAACTTAGCACTAGTAGGAGGCAACCCACCTAGATTTGGGAACTTTTGCAGCCGACCTTCACTTTTTGATACTTCTAATTTGCTTTTACACATTCTAAGAAACACACTCACACTTGTGTTTAATATATTTTGTTTAGTTTTTAGAAATGTGATAGGGTGACAAGTGAAATAGAGTGAGAGAATGAGGTGCATTGGCTAAGAAGTGAGAGAAAGATGAAAGCACTTCAACTTAATTGATAGATGTGAAGATTTTTGAAGTTTGATGTGAAGATCGACTGATAAGACACTCACCATGGCCTTGGTACATCAAAAAATCCATGGTGGAAATTGCAAAAATGATCAGAGTTACAAGAATTTTTTAGAAGAAAAGAGGGAGAGCCACCACGGCCATGGCAACCACCATGGGTGTGGCGCCTGGAAGCCTAGATGCACCCAACTGAAGACATCATGAGTGTGGTGCTCGCCACAACTGTCACATATACCAATCACCATGGGTGTGGCGACCCACCATTGTCGTAACAGGGATGACCCCACCACTTAAGTGACAATCTCATTTCAACATACCATCACCACGATAATTCTTGTGTGACTCTTCCTCACCTGCGGCGATGCAGCAGTGCACATATGCAACCTACTTGCCCCCAGTCCACCTTCTCTAGTCCAGTTCCATGACCAATCAACCTCCCCTACCTCTCCTCCACCTCTGCCACACCTCCTTCTACCTCTTCCACCCTCAAACCACCTCCAAATTGCCATCGTCTCCATTTCCATCCCCTACCCCTAGAAACCTTACTCCACCACCTCCATCCCATTTTCATCTCAAATCCACTTCCCCAACCATCTCCCTACCTCCATCAAACCTCCATATCCTTCCCAACACCAAAACATCCAACACTGCCTCAATTTCACCCCATTCCCAAAAATTCGACAACACTACCTCCATTTTGCCCCATTCCCAAAAATCTGAAAAAACCTTTATCCCCGTCCATTTTCCACTAAGTAATTAAGAAGATGGGCAAATCTATCAAGAAAGAGGCTCATAGCAACCTCCAAGCACTCACCGGGAGTAGGGTAACCAAAAGGGCATCCACCGACATCCCAATTCCCTCTCATAGCCCTATGCCATAGAATTCAAACTCCATCTCTGACACCCTTCGTCATTCAACATCCATGAGTGGTTCTCACCTCTGCTCATCCGAGAGCCACCACACTTCTGATGCAACATATGAGGAAGAAGAGGGGTCTGATTCCAGTGTCGATGCAATGATTTACTCCTTGGAGCCAGAGGTCACCACCCATCTGCAACAAGGAAGGGTGCAGCTGCCCCTTTTTCTTCATGTTCTCTGCCCCGACATACGTCGGACCGCCACTCCACTTCCTCAACATTGGGCAGACCAAAACAAAATACACATGCCCAATGATAATTGTGAATTGATGAGGAGGAAGGCACTCAAGAGGAGCAATCTGAGGAGAGAGTGCCTTTGAACCTTGATACCTGTTTGGGATCACATACATATGAAGCAGAAGAAGAGGATGAAGACATTGATGAGGAAGAATTGTGTCTAGAGTTGATTGACATTGTGGCGTCACTTGAGATAGACATGATGAAGGGTCTTGGCAATATTCATGCATGAAGGTGTGTCCTACGGGAGATGAAGAAAAATAAAGGTCACATTGAAGCCCCTATACCCAGAATGTATGACTAGGAGAGTAACTGCAACTCGATATGCCTGCTAAAATACAATGGATGACATCAACATTAGAAACTACATAGGGAACCCGTTTTTGGATTGTGGGTTGTATAAAGTGCTCTATACAACACAAGATACATAAGTTGAGCTGACGCAACAATTTTTCCCACATTAGAGAAGGTCAAGTATAGGGGGGAGGAAGCCATCAGATTTGGGTTGCAAAATGAGATCCATACCCTCACTGTTTTGCAGTTGAACATCATCTTTGCCATGGACCCTGAGGAAGCCAAGAAATTGAATGAGGGTCACATTGAAAGAGAAACAAACATCGACTATGTGGCCATGTGGTATAAGATGGCATGACAAAGAAAATTCACACATGGGAAATAAAAAACTAGCAGAATCTACAATCCATTTATCAAGTATGCACAAAAAGTCATTGCAAATACAGTTGTTGGCCGACATGAGAATCAGGAAAGTTGCTCACAAAAAGATCTCTTTGTGTTGAACGGGGTGATAAAGAAAATTGTCTCAAATTAGGGGCATTTCTTATTGATCACATGATGTCAATATTGTCCAAAAGTGAAACTCCCTTTTTCAAGGGAGGGATTGTGACCTCAATTGTTCTAGCCCTAGGATGTGATTCAATAGGGCTCACCAAGGCTAAGGGAGTGAAATTTGTTGATTTGAAATATCTGATCCACTTCCGAAGAATCACCATGGTCGATAAGAAAATTATGTATAATGTCAACCCCCCTTTCTTGGATTCAATCTTGACATCCCTATCATGCATCCCAACTCCTAGAGGTTGCAGGCCCCACTGAGGAATTACATGAATGTTTGAGGAAGTATGAACAAGAACACCCAAGACAGAGCTATAGAGAGTGAGCTAGTGCCTTAACTTAAGGGGTTGGGGAGACAAACATGGATGAGCAGCAAATAGAGTCATGTTGAGTAAGAAGAAGAGATGAGGAGGCATCCTCACAACAACAACCTACAATAAATGCCTACAACATATCCACCATACAAGCACAGTTGGAAGGCATTCAGTAGACCCAACAGAGCATACAACAAATTCAACAATACATGTGGGATGATCAACAACAAATGCAATACCAGATCAACCATATGTACCAGTATGAGCATGCACAGACACATAGGAACCCCTTATGGGGGGAAGATCACTAGAGCACCCTTTATGCATATCCAGAGACATACCCTCCCCTACAGTCAGATTTGGGGTCATTATTACCAACATGCTCCTCCTCATGCTGGCCCACCAACACATGGAGATCTTCCTCAAGACCCTCCACTGGACCCACCTCAACAATAGTGACACATACCCTACCTTCCCTAAGCTTTAGTTTCATGTTGAGGACACCATGATTCAAAAGTTTGGGGTGGTAGGGCAGTACATGCCCTCTCTCACTCATATCATCTCGACTGTATATGTTTCAACATGTCGCACCAGTTTGATTGATTGATGACATCACCATATCTAGAGTAAATTTCTTTATGCTTGCACACATGCATACATGTAATTCTATTTCATGCTTTTTGAGTAATTTTTCAAAAAAATTACTTTTCATACCATTCCATCCCATGCATTGCAGCTCATGTAGATTTTGGTAATTTTTGTGTGTTTTAGCTAGGATTTGCTGCTTTATGCTTTTTATTTCCTAAATGTAGGTTTAGATGTGATTAGGTGCAGAGTTGCACAATTTTGGCCATTTTGCCCAAATTTTGAATGTCTTGCCCAAGAAGCATCTTTTAACGTGATGTCCACTTTTTGAACCAAAAATCTTGACATATGACAAATGTATGCTACGTTCCTATTTTCTATTACTAAATAGTCTTAATTGTTGACTTTCTACATCTGAATCACTTCTCATGTTTGTCAATTATTTGGTTGAATTGTGATTTTAGTAAGCTATGAATGCTTAGGGTTTCTGGAATCACATGATAAAAGTATGAATTTCTTATTTCTCACTCATGTGGTGAGACATTATTTGATGAAGTGATGGAGTAATTTTCATGCAAGAGATCTTATGCTAAAAACCATACTAGTCATACATCTTTTGACCTGACTTTTCTTTCATCATCTTCTTACCTCTCCACATCATGAAAGGATGCCAAAGTGCACATATGTAGCCTTGGTCACCTCCAAAATTTGGGTTGGCCATATCGATATCCCCTCGCTTCATTCCCACCACCATGTGCCCTAGGTACACCAAGGGCAAAGAAAAAAAACACAAAAACAAAATAAAAGATGCTCCTATGTAATATTTGATGAATGCATATTCATCCCAGTTTTAACTACATCATTAGTCTAATCCATCATTCATATAGCTTAGTTTTCATTAGAATATCTTTGTTTATATTCACTTAGGTTTTATGTTAATTTGTAGGAATTTGATATTTTTCTTGACTCCCTTTGTAGGTTTTGAATTGTAACACTCTACAACAAGTTTGCCTAGTGGGTCCTACTGTCCTTCAGTGGGAAAGAGTTGAGAGGAGGATGCCTCTCATGGGGTGTGGGAAAACACCCCAGATCAAAATGGATTTTGAGCACTTTCAAAAGGTAGATCGATACACAAAAATTGTGTCCATGACCAAAATTAGGTCGTCGATCGACATGACAATTGACCTTCAAATTCATTAGTTATCAAAGCCATTTAGTCAAGGTCGACACCTTTGCTGACCTCCCTCGTCGACACACTGAATGTTCGACTCCTCTGTCGACCTCCTTGGTCGACATCCAAGCAGAACGACACTAAGACTCACTGATAATCAAGGTCGACATCTCCACCAATCCTTCCTTCTCGGCATCATCATCGGCCAACAAATGACAAGAAATCGTCCATCTATCAACTGTTTTTGACACTCTCGTCGACAACCACAAATTCAACTGACAACCTTGTCGACTCTCAAGGTCGACAGTCCCGTTGAACTCCAAGACTGATGGCCAAAAGTCTAAAAGACATAGACCGACATAGTGTTCTATCAACAATAAATGGTCGACACTGATGGAAAGAGGTCAACAACCTCGACCCTATAAATAGGCCCCCAGCACAGCCGTACAACTCATCTCAGAAATTCTAGAGATAAAAATGTCGAAAGGTTGCTGACGAGATCAGAGCAAGGATGAGACCTATCGACCAAGCTAGTTCTATCGACCTAGCTTGGCGACACCTATCGATCTCAAGCATAAATCAAAATATCCTTTCCTTTTGCAACTCCAAAGCTATCAATCCCCTTCTCTAAGGCGATCAATCTCTTCCCCAAGCTTATGTCCATTCACTTGTTGTTGCTGCAAGTTGGGGTTAATACCTGAAGGAGAAAGGAAGAAGGAAATAAATTGGCGCACATCACGCCAAGCCAATTCTGTTACCATCAAGACCATGATGGCATCCTCTTCCTCTTCTTGTGATATTAATATCGCCATGTCAAGGGAGTACTCTTTTCACTAGGGTGTGGGGATTAGCCCCACTACCCATTTCTTGCAATTTCATTCATGTTCCAACTCTTGTATGAACTCATTTAATTCATAGCCAATCATTTATGGCATGTCTTGTGGATTGATCACCCACTTTATGTGATTTATTACAATCTTTTACTATGAGAACTTCAACGTTTAAGATTTGAATACCAATTAGCTTTGGTTGACATCCTGATGAGAATTTCTAATGGAAAGTCTCTGGAATAGTGGATAGAGGATCCGTAAGTAATGAGATATCAAGCTTACAGGGATATCTACTCATGCAAGTTTGTGACGCTGAAAGGGGAAACTTGCATAACTCCAATGATATCTTCATATCAGTTTGGATTTGAATGAATACGCAAATTTGAGTAGTGGTGGTGAAACCCAGTTCCACCTCAATGTTTCCATTAATTGATAACTAGAACCTTAATCTAGCTCTTTTTCCTACAATATTAGATTAATCAACCCAATCGCAATTTTTGTGATAAATACTAATTCTTGCTACATTACTTTGATTAGATAATTCTTAAAAATGTTGTCCCTTGGGATTCAATCCTCAACTATACTATGATAAGATCCATCCACTTGCAGGTGGCATTATTGCACTTTGGTTTTGGTAAACTCTAGGAATTATATTCCTAGTGGATTTGTAGTGTGATAATTATCCACGTCAATAACATCTAAATAAACAAAAGATGAGTGATCCTATGTAATACCACTCCAATATCTTACCTTAACCCTTTCTTCAATTTGCATACCCATTAAGTAAGGAAACATCATTCCTATCTCACTTCACCCTTCTCCGCAGCCATGTGGGTCATGTAGTGTGGTTTTAAGTATGAAATTGAATGTATGAAAGTGAAACAACACTCCTAGTCATCTTTGATTATAGACACCAAGAAACGGTCTACCCAAAGCTACATGAAGGTCGCATGTATTGATTGTGTATTCCATGCTCTATATGTGAAGTTTTTATGCTCATTGCTTAATTCATGATTATTTTGTGAAAGTAGAGAGGAGAGAAGTGGAACACATGTTCTTATTCACCATTAAGCCCATTTTGTCAATAATCATCTATTATAATACATTTAGCATTCTTGTTTGTTGATAGAAAATGAAGAGCGATTAAGTTGGAGCATACTTGAGGACAAGTATATTTTAAGTTTGGGGTGTTGATGTAATCCTATTTTAGGGCTTTATCTTGTGTCTTTTTACATTCTTATCAAATCTAAACATGTTAGATTACAATTTAATTCCACTAATATGTGATTTCTTGTCAAATGCACTTATGGATGCTTCTTGCGTTTTTCAGGCATTTGCACTATGCATTAGATGAAAAGGAGAGAGAGAGGATCCTTGGGTTTCTACACCCCAGGATTGGACCTAAATCATCTCCACGCATACCATGGATGGGAAAAAATAGGTTCAAAGCAAAGAGAAGTTGATTGAAGGATTTTGGAGCAAAAACATGCAGCTAGTCCCTCAAAATAGGATGTGGTATCTTTCCATGGCCATGGCCAAAATGGTCAGATCACAGTAGAAATCCAAGCTACAACAACTTAGCCACCACAACCATGGCCATATTTATGATTGTTGCACTATGGATCCACCTCGCTCGTGGAACCCACTACGACCGTGGTGAGGAGTGCCCACAATGGCCAACTTCATCAAGATGCCCGTGGCCACTTCAACCAACACAGTCGTGCCAGACACCACGATTGTGGGCACTTCAGCCAATAGGATTGTACCAAACACCCATGCCTGTGCCACCCTTCACCCACCATGATTGTGGTGACTAACATAGACATGCCACTGGCCCTCCAAAACCATCCTCCATCCTATAATTTTACCCCATATTCACCTTGCCTATGGCCATCCATCATGGTCATGATCACCTTACTCCACCACGGACATGGTGACCAAACGATCATGGTGGCCATAAACCCTAGTACAATTTTTACGTTGCTTTACCCAAACTACCCCCACTTAACCCAGTTCTTCACAACCACCTATATATACTTAGGTGGCAGTTGTAGCACAAGGTTACATCCCCCTAGCATTCATTCCTACCTTCCTTAGTGCATTAAAGATCTCCCACCTACTCCCACCTATCTCTACTCCATTTCCACCTTCCTCCACCTCAACACTCTAGTTTTATAGGGTTTTGGCTACTTCCACACCCATTTCATGCCATCTTGCTGTCAAGGAGGGAGAAGAATGTGCTCTTGCTGCTGGAGTTGAAGAAGAGGATATTCCATGAGCTCCATGGTGTTTGTCTCTTCTTCTACCTCTTCTTTTGGTATTTTTTTGTAGTATGAGTAACTAAGCCCAATCCAGTCGGAAAATGATACTTTGATACCATGTTGGGGGAATATATTTTTTAAAACTCTATATTTTCATTCTATGACAATTGCTTTCTACTTCTATCTCATTTCCCATGTTGCTTCTTATGGTTTGTGCTTGAAAACATGAATTATTGTTGTTTTATGCTCGAAACCACCTAAGTCTAGGAGAAGATGGCATATGTGAGGCTATCTTGGAATTTTCTCCTAGGTCCAACTTTGGATCCCTAGCTATCACCCCATATTCCCACACATATATCCCTTCTCTTTCTTCTAGGTGTGGGATCTAAGTATCTAGACGAGGAGTATTTAGTGTAATTGCCAAGGGGTTTTCTAAAAGCTAGATGGTGAGTATTGTGAGGTGAAGCATCCTCATGTCTACTCCCCACTCCCACCTTTGACTCCCAATTATACTAAACATCCCCATCCTAGAAACCTAAATTATTCAAATCCTAATGACATCTCACCTATACCTTAGTCTAATCGAGCGTTGTAAGGTTAAAATGTCCAAGGGTGTAGTTCTCCTTCACAAACTATATTCTATCCATGACCAACTAATAGTCTAGCGAGATTTTGTAGCATTAGAATAGTTGTTTGGTTTAGCAATCTAGAATGAATGGTTAGATTTTGCATGGCATCCCCTCAACTAATATCTTAGTATTAATCCCCCAAACGACCCACATCTCCTTAACATTGCTAAAAACCCATCTTTCTCTCTTAGCAAGTTCATGTTAGTTTAGTTGATTGATTTAATTTTTTTGTTAATTAATTGCTTATTTTTGGATAGGTAGACCTTCCTAGAGTAGTTAGTACTCTTTTGAGATTGCTAGTACTAATCTTGCTAGTTAGTGATAACTAGGTCATTAATTGCTTTAGTGCTAACTTGCTTATCTAGTGTATCTTAGCTTTAGTCTCTTGCTCTTGCTTACTTAGTTACCTTTCTTTGTTAACTAGTATTAACTTATTTTGGGTTAAATTAGGGTTTCACTTGTTATGTTCCCTTTCTTACTTTCTTGTATGAACCGTAATCAAACCAAAATAAACTTTAAACCCTAAAAACCCTAATCTCTAATTTAGGAACATAGCTTAATCTTACTTAGCTCTAGTGCCCCCTCTCTCCATGCAGTTTGACCCCTCACTTACCACTCACCTATACTATAATACGATCCCGTGTGCTTGTGGGTGATATATTTTAGTCTATGTTAATGTGTTATTATAGGGTCAATTATAATTCTAAAAGATCTAAAGTGTGCCTCTTCTCTCTTGTGTGCCTTTGGAGGTGTGCACATATAGTCATAACTCAATTGACTTAGGTGTGTGTATATTCCCAGAAGTTATGCATAGGGAACAGGTGCATCAAAAATGCAAAACATCGACTGGGGTTTAAAGCTTCCTAGGTCTAGCTGGTTAGTATAGGAGATTCATTAAGAACTTTAGTGCAGTTTCTCTACCTTTAACCAAGCTGACTAGGAAAGGTGTTTCTTTTGTTGGGATGAGAAGTGTCAGTGTTCTTTCAAGATGTTGAAGGAGAAGTTGAAAAGTGCTCTGATGTTGGTGCTGTTAGATCCTGGGTAAGGTTATATCATATTTGTGATGCTTCGAAGAATGGATTGGGATGTGTGCTGATGCAGGACAAGAACATGATTTCTTTTGCTTCTCAATAGCTTATGAAACATGAGGAGAACTATCCAACTCATTACCTAGAGTTATTTGTTATGGTTCTTACTTTGAAGATTTGGAGGCACTATCTATCTGAATAAAAGTGTCAAATCTTCAAAGATCACAAGAATCTTCAGTATATCTTTAAAAGAAGGAGCTAAATACGAGGCAGAGATGATTTATGGAGTTGATCAAGGACTATGACTATAAGATAGACTATCGCCCTAGAAAGGTGAATGTAGTGGTTGATGCATTGAGTAGAAAGTCATGTTCGATTGTCTATAGATAAAGAGAAGTTGCACTCATTAGCATGTCACAAGCGGGACATATTGGTGACACTTAGAAAGATGAATGTACATTTGGAGGTCTCCTTTTAGTAGGTTTGTTGGAACAATTATAGGTAAATCCAACATCAATACAATAGATTAGAGATTCACAAAAGGATAATATTCTAATACAGAACATTAGATCAAAGTTTGACAGTAGGGAGCATGATGGCTTTCATGAGATAGATGACGGGACAATGTGCTTTCACAACTGAATGATGGTTCCTAGCGTTAGCAGTTTAAGGGAGATGGTACTTGAGGAGGCTCATTTTTAAATGTGTGCGATGAATCCTAGTACTACAAAGATGTATCATAATCTGAAATATTTGTACTGGTGGCCAGGTTGGAAGCATGATGTGGCAGAGTTTGTGGCCAAGTGTCCACTTTGTCAACATGTCAAGGTGGAGCATTAGAAGCCTATATAAATGTTGTAGCATTTGCCAATTCCATGTGGAAATGGGATCACATAACCATGGACTTTGTGCTTATCCTTCCAAGGACATCTAAAGGTCATGATTCCATATGGATGATTGTTGATCGGTTGAAAAAGTTAGCTCATTTTTTTCAGTCAAGACCACCTACACTACAGAGAAGTTGGCACAAATATATGTTGATGAGATAGTATGTTTGCATGACATACCAACTACAATAGTATCAGATAGAAGTCCTCAATTCACAAGTAGGTTCTAAGAATTTTTCCATACTTCCTTATGGATACAACTGAGATTCAGTACAACCTTCCACCCATAGATAGATGGCTACTCAAAAAGGACCATTCTGATATTAGAGGATCTTTTGAGAGCATGTGTTTTTGAATTTCTCAGGAATTGGGATATCCACCTGATTCTGATTGAGTTTGCCTACAAAAACAGCTACCATAGGAGTATAGATATTGCACCATATGAGGCTCTATGCAGAAGGCATTGTCGTTCACCTATTTGTTGGTACGAGACAACTAGTATCAGCTATTGGATCTGAGTTAGTTCAACACACTACATAGAAGATTAAGGTGACCCAACAACAGTTAAAAGTAGCTCAAGATAGTTAGAAGCCACATGCCGATAATCTTCATACACCGTTAGAGTTATAAGTTGAAGACCACATGTATCTCAAGGTATCCCCCTTAAAAGGGTGTGCTAAGGTTTGGTAAGAAGGGTGAGTTGGCTCCTAGTTTTATGGGACCTTACCCTCTCTTGGCACAAGTTGGAAAGGTGTCCTACAAGTTGGAGTTACTGCTATATTTGCACAGGCTGCACAACATTTTCCATGTTTCTATGCTGAGAAAGTGTCACCTCGATATAGAGCAGATGATACAATAAGTGGAAGTAGAGTTAGATGAAGATGTTTCTTATGTTGAAGGTTGATCTTAGATAGACATGTGTAGAAGTCGTGGAAGAAGGTATAAACTTAGTGAAGGTGTTATGGAATCATGATGGTGTAGAGGAAGCCACATGGGAGTGATAAGAGGAGATGTGTAGGACGCATCCATCCTTGTTTACATAGGATTTCGAGGGTGAAATCCCTATTAGGGTTTTATGGTTGTAAGACCCATGACATAATATAATGCTTGAACATACTTGTTTGATTTAATTGGGTTCTTAGTTTCTTAATTGAACATTAGTATATGTTTTGAAATCATTTGACAAAGCTATGTTTTAAATTTGGTCCAAACTGGACTTCATTTGTTTGAGTTTTTCACTTTCATGTTCTTGTGTGGACCTATATACAATTTTTCCTTTTCTAGGGAAACATTACAAATTTAGCATGTGAATATTTTTGTTACATACTATTCATTATAATATGGATAATCTCATTTTATTTGAATGTTTTTAAACCTTGTTGCATAAAGTCACCAACCATAGATGGTTGTTTTTTGGGGAAGGGATGGTATGTGCCTTCCAAGGGTTGGATTGGGTTTGCCTTATGATGGTTAGACTGGGTGTGTCTTCTGATGGTTAGAATGTGTGTGTCTTATTATGGTAGCACTCATTGTATCTTCTGATGGTTGGACTGGGTTAGCCTTCTGATGGTTGCACTGGTTGTGCCTTTTGATGGTTGGACTGGGTTTGCCTTCTGAAGGTTATACTAGGTGTGAATTCTGATGTTTGCACTGGGTGTGCCTTCTGATGGTTGCACTAGATGTTCCTTCTTATGGTTGAACTAGTTTTCCTTCTCATGGTTACATTGGGTGTGCCTTCTGATGGTTGCATTTGGTGTGCCTTCAAATGGTTGGACTAGGTTTGACTTCTGATGGTAGTTCTAGGTGTACCTTCTGATGGTTTCACTGGGCGTTCCTTCCAATGGTTGGAGTGGGTGTGCCTACCAATGGGAGTTCTGGGTGTACCTTATGATGGTTGCATTGGGGTTTCCGAGATGGCTGCAAACTGATGGAGGTTCTGATTGTATAATTGAAGGGAAACTTGACTTTTGACAGATGGTAAAGCAATTTTTTACCTTTGACCTCCTTCCTCTTTCATCCTAGCTATAAATATCCCTCCTCACTTCATTGAACCTTTCTACCCAAAATATGTTTTCTATTAGAGAGACCTTCAGAAGCCATTGATTGACTATGAAGGAGCTTCTCGAGATCGAATATTTGCAAGATTGTGGTTGCAAGCCTCAGATCTAGCTCTTCTAGGATGAATCAAAGCCTTCTTACCTAGTTTCATACTTCTTGCACATAAGATCTTCTTCCCTATCCTCTTTCCTTACTATTCTCCTTCTTCTTCCCTTCACCATGGATGGAACCCATGGTGTTTCTTGCTGGAAACTCAAGCATATGATGAAGAACCCTCTTTCTTCATTCTTTTCCTCTAGATCTACCCCGTTCTTGAAGATAGGAGCTGTCTTTGAGCTTTTGAAGTATAAATCTCAGGTCTTTCCTTCCTTTCCTTAAGATTTTTTGTTGTTTGTCTGTTCTTCTTCACCTTAAGTGAGTGATATAACATTTAATGTATTTCTTGCCTACTCATAACATGTTTTATATAAATAGAAAACTCGTAATATGAGAAAAGATGGCCTTTGGTGCCTTGTTTGATATGAGAATGGTGTTGATACAAGTTGTTAAGTCTTTCTTAGACCCTATAAATGTTTATTATTTTGTGAATGACCTTTTCCTTAAACTTGCAAGGTCTAAAATCCGAAATATTGGTGTTATGACTTCTAAAATGTCATATATGTGTTGTTTTGGTACCCAATGTACATAAGTCTGACGCACACTTTAAACCTTACTCTATAACGGTTAAACAATGGTGGTTATAATTCTTTTATTTACTATTTTGGTGTTGAAATGACAACTTTATGAAATCATAATACTGAAAGCAGCTCATTCATGCTAGGATTTGAACATATAAGTGCCTAATTATTTTTGGAAATGACATAACTTTGTCTGATGGACTTTATGCTGAAATTTTGGATGATATTTTGTCTATGACTTGTTAGACTCTGCAAAATTTTGGATGATAATGATGTTGCTACAAGATGTTAATACTATTTTGTATGAATGGCTTTTTGGGCTGTTTTAAACCATAGTGGATGTTTCATCCTCTTTATGGATAATGATCGGTGAATACACCATGATGGAGTAACAAGAAACACGTTTCATTTATTTTATATATATTTTGAAGTTATAATCTACCATTTATTTTACAAAGATTACTTAGGAGCTTGTATGTAACTTGATTAGTGTAGTAAGAAATTATCAAATTAATATAAGTAATCAAGTGTAACCTTAAACATGTACTGCACCGAGTCTGCAGGACTATTCCACTGTCAGAACTTGCTACATAGTAAAATGAGTAATCTAAAAGGAGCTTGGAGTTGTATACTGTTGAGTATATGTGACTGCAAGGAGGGTACATCGTTATCACATTGATCCCAAGTTTTGGAGAGCGGTCGAGGCTGTGTCTTAGAGTTGATATGTGTTGAGAAGGACAACGGTCGTAACTCAGAGAGGGTTTATACACTGGTTTCTAGTTATGTGGTCTGTGTGCCCAGGACAGAATATGTTGTTTTAGTATTTGGTCTGATGTGCCACTATGGTTGTTACTTGTTCTGATCGAGGGGAGGAGTGTTGATTTGAGAGTTATACATTGTCCATATTTTGATAATGACTTAACCATTCCATTCCTATGTATCTAATATGTTTGTTTAAGATTGATTTCAGGTTTTAGGTACATGAAAAGGATCATATTATACAAGCCCTAGCTTGTTCAAGTTCAAGTCAAATGCAATGCAAGTGTGTGTTTTGGGAAATCACTCCAAATGACCTTAGATGATTTTTGTAATCACTTATATTGATTATATGACTTGTAACTAAGATGAGAAAAAATCAGGGACACTTAATTACATGGTTTAATCACTCAAATTTCAATTTATAAAAATTTTCATAGGTTGTTTATCGGTCGAGTTGGAAACTCGACCGATCCTATGATTGGATTTTCTGAAGATGACCCATCAGTCAAGTTGCACACTCACAAAACTCGACCGACCGACTCACTGAGCAAAAATAATTTTAGCTCATCAGTTGAGTTTCCCAAAACAAACTCGATCGATAGTTTGAAATTAGTTTTGTCATTTCGTGGATCGGTCAAGTTACCTTTATTGAAACTCGACCGAATTTACTATACGGAAAATAGAGAAAAAGTGATTATAATCGTTGGTGAGTGGTTTTGGGAGAAAATAGATCTGTTGCATCTTGGAAAATGACTATATTTTCAACCCTAAGTGATCCCACACTCAAAGGAACACCCCCAGCTATAAATAGGACCCCTTGGAGTTCATTCTGCTATTCTAAGTCCTTGTTATAGTTGAGTGTGTTGCAACTCATTGAGCCCCTTTCTCTATCTAGTTTGCACTTCATTTCATGATTATAAGAGATAGGCCAGTTGTAAGAGAGCTACTTCCTTTTGCTTGTAAAGCTCTCATTCCATTCCATCTTCCCTACCCCTTTCCTCCATGAAGCAAATGTGAAGCAAGCTACTCTGAGTGAAGGTGGAGCTACTACTGTTCTTCTTCAAGGTTGAAGAAGAGGTGAAGATCTTCTCTAGGTGAAGGAGAAGGAAAAGGCAGAAGATCCAAGAAGAGTGGGTAAACCCTTGAAGGCTGAAGACTTGTGCAAGAGTAGGTAAGACCTTGGAAGAAGGCTGAAGACTCTTGGCAAAGTAGGTAAGTCCTTGGTAAGGTGGAAGACTCTTTGTGTTTGGATGGGTAAGTCCTTTGGTGGTCCTGTGTTGTAACTCTTATTGGTGAATATATAGAGAAAATCACTTGCAAAGTCCTAGAGGCTGGCCTCTCTAGGTAGTAGACTGCCTCTCTCCTAGTTTGGAGAGCGGAACCACTCTAAAAAACATTGTCAAGTACTTGCTATCAATTCCTCTCATCCTTGCTATGCTTGTTAGTTAGGACTTCAAATTGTACTTAAGCTATTATTTTTAATTGATATAATTTGAAGGTCTAATCTATTTTGTGAGAATTTTTGAAACTCTATTCACCCTCCGTCCAGAGCCCTAGATTCAATAATTGGTATCAGAGCCAAGGATCTTCTCCAACAATCTCCCATGAGATAAGAAGATGGGAGACAACCTACTTGGTTCTCTCAGACTAGATGGAGGCTTCTCCATGTGTCCCTCAATCTTTGATGTCACCAACTTCCTCTATTGGAAGAGACATATGCAATTCTACATTCAAGGCATGAACTTTGACATGTGGAAGTTTATGGTCACACCATACAAGGAGCCAACCAGAGCTATTGCAACATAGAGTGAAGTTGCACTCAAAGAAGCCCAACTCAATGCCAAAGCCATAAGTATCCTCTATGCATCCCTTACCCCTACGGAGTTCAACCAGATATCATCTTAGGACACCGCCTATGAGATTTGGGACAAATTGTGCATCACTTATGAGGCCATAAAGCAAGTCAAGGAGGCTAAGATCTACATCTTTAATAGCCTTCTACAGAAGTCTAAGATGGGCAAGAAAGAAGGGATTGCAGATATGTACCCAAGACTCAATGTCATCATCAATGGGATGGTTGCATTGGGAAACACTTTGGATAGAGGTGTAATCAACTCTAAGATCTTGAAGATTCAGATGGGAGTCAAAGGTCACCTCCATTGAAGAAGTGAGGAGTCTTGGTGACATCCCAACCGAAGAACTCATTGGCAACCTCCAAGCCCATAAGCCAAGGCTTGACAAGCAAGAAGAAGAAGCCAAGCAAGAAGAGAAGGAAGCCAAGAAGATCAAAGATAGTGCTTTCAAAGCACAAGTGGAGGCGGTCATCCTTGAACAACAACTTACTTTCTGGACTTCTCCTTCCTCCTCTAGTGAAGATGATGGTCAAAGTGAGTATGAAGCCAACTACATCAAGGGCAAACACTTTAAGGAAAAGCAAGCCTCCTCCTCCTCTACTCCTAGATGCTACAAGTGTGGACAAAAGGGGCACTACAAGAGTGAATGTCCCAAGTCAAAAAAGTCACACCACAAGGGAATCTCAAAGAAGGAAGAGGGGTACAAGAAGGAGAGAAAGTACAATAGGAAGGATAAGAAGGAAAAGAGATACAAGAATGTAGCTCATACAGCTTGGGAAGCTTCATCCTCAAGTTGCTCAAGCTCCGAAGAAGATCAAGAATGCCACCTTGCACTTATGGCCTCTACTAGTGAAGAAATTGGTGAGGTAAGCAAGGTAAGTGAGGTAAGCTTGCATGAGTTATCTAAGGAAGCTATTATTGGCATGCTTGTTTCTACCTGTTCATCTTTTTCTGAATGTAAGTTTGAAAGAAAACAATTAGGAAAAATTATTGATAATTTGTATGCTAAACTTGAAATTCATGAAATTCTTGAGCTTATTTAACTAAAGCCCTCTGTCATGAGGTCGACCTTGTTCATGCTAGAGATGATATTGCTAGTTTATCTTCTACTATCATTTCTCTTAATGATGATAATCATACATTAAGAACATCTCTACAGAAATTCCTCAAAGAGAAAAACTCCTAAATGAAATCCTTGACCATTCTACCAAACAAAGTGGTAATAGTGGTTTGGGATTTGTAAGGGAGAACCAAAGGGCAAGAGCAAGGCCAAAGGTAAAAAAAAGATCAAGTAGACCTCTTTCTTTGTAGGAGAGTCTTCTGGCACTAAGAATCCTATGGTTTGTTCTTATTACAAGTGTGATGATCATTACTCTACTTATTGTCCTTACAAGCCTAAGGGAACCAACCCAAAGATGAAATGGGTCCCCAAGCTAACTCTGGATCTTAAATTTTGAGTTAGGAACCAACATTCTCCTTTCTTGCAGGAAAAAGAAAGATGGATTATTAATAGTGGCTGCACTAAGCATATGACATGTGATATAAGCCATTTCAACAACTTCACCAAAAAAAAGGAGGTTCGGTCACCTTTGGGGACAATACGAAAGGAAAAGTCAAAGGTGAGGGTGATGTAGGTGAATCCTTGTGTATCAAGAATGTTCTTTTTGTGGATGGCCTACATCATAATTTAATTAGTGTTAGTCAATTATGTGATAATAGTTACCTTGTGTTATTTACTTCCTTTAAATGCTTGATTCTAGATTCCCTCACCTACCAAGTTATATATAAGGGAACTAGAAGTGGTAATATTTATGTTATTATTCTTGACCCCATTAAGCCTATTGTTGGTATATGCCTAGTAGTCAACTGGAATGATATTTCTTTTTAGCATTGTCGGCTTGGTCGTGTAAATATGCATTAGTTGAAGAAGTTGAGCAAAAAGGACTTGGTCAAGGGACTTCCCAAATTAGATTTTGAAAAGGATGAGGAATGCCAACCTTGTACCCAAGGAAAGTAAACCAAGTCCTCCTTCAAAATCAAAGGATCCCTTAGTACCAAGAGAGCTCTTGAGCTTCTTCACATTGATCTATTTGGACCAATGAGAACTCAATCGCTTTGTGGTTCTAAGTATTGCCTTGTTATTGTCGATGATTTCTCTAGATATACTTGGACCTTCTTTATCATTTCTAAGAGAGATATGCTTGATGTTTTCTCGAGCTTTTGTAAATGAGTTGAGAATGAATCCTCTTGCCACATTGTTCCCATCCATAGTGATCATGGGGGAGAATTTGAAAATGAGCTTTTTGAATGTTTTTGTCAAGAATCTAGTAATGCACACAACTTCTCTTCACCTCAAACACCTCAATAAGATGGGGTTGTAGAGAAGAAGAATAGGTCTTTATAGAAGATGACTAGGACCATACTTCTAGAGTATGATACTCCAAAGAAGTTTTAGGTTGAAGTTGTTAGTACCTCATGTTTTGTGAAAACCCCCTATGAGATATGGCGTGGTTGGAAGCCTTCTATCGAGTATTTCCATATTTTCTGATGTCCTTGTTTTGTTTTGAATACAAAAGATTCTCTTGACAAGTTTGATCTAAAATCTTATAAGGATTTGTTTCTTGTCTATAGCACTACTATCAAGGCTTATTTAGTATTTAATGTTGATCTTGCTAAAGTAGAAGAATCCATAAATATTAAGTTTATTGAGACTAACCCCTCTATTCCCAAAGATATTGTTCCAAATGATGATGTTGCAAGTGAAGTAATTCCTGTTCTAAAAGAGCTAAACATCACCCAAAAGTGAAAAGAGGTGGTCACTCAAGAAGAAGAGAAAGATGAAGAGAAGAAGGATCCAACCCCCTGGTTTGCAAAGAATCATCCAAAGGAGCTGATTTTAGGTGATCCATTTGAAAGAGTGAAGATGTGGGCTGCATTCAATAAAGAACAAGCCAACAACACCTTCATATCACAACTTGAGACAATGAACATCAAGGAAGCTCTTCGGGATGATGAGTGGATCCTAGCTATGCAAAAAGAGTTGGAGTAATTTGAAAAGAACAAAGTATGGACCCTAGTGCGAAGATCAAGTGATAGAAAGATCATTGGAACCAAATGGGTTTACCACAACAAGCTTGATGAAAGCGGCAAAGTGGTAAGGAATGAAGCAAGGTTAGTGGCTCAAGGCTACAATTAACAAGAAGGTATAGATTTTGATGAAACATATGCACCTGCAGCTAGACTTGAGTTCATTCGTATGTTGCTTGCCTTTGCTAGTTATAAAAAATTTCTTCTTTATCAAATGGATGTTAAAAGTGCATTTAGAATGGTAAAATTGAGGAGGAAGTGTATGTTGCACAACCAACACCTGCATCACCTTCTCTAACTCACGTAAGGATCGATCATCAATGTGTAACACCTACCCAACTCCCGTAGCTATCACCCCTATAACTCTCCTCATCCAAGCCCTCCCTATTGAAGGAATTCCAATCCATACCAGTACAAATGACAGTAGGTCACGCCTAAGATCATTGGCATGCTAATATGTCTTCGTGATGACAAGTTGTCAGTTGAACCATCGAGGGACAGCCTCCATCACAACTTGCATATCATCTTCATTAGAGAACTGCACCAGGAAGATGCCCTTATCCTTGAAGATCAACTAATATTCCCCCTTTGTATGGCTGATCCACACGTTCATGTGGGGGAAATATGATCATTTGTTGAGGAAGTAAATCAAAATAGTAACCTCCCAAATGTTTTTCATCTTGATAAATTCATCCTCTTCCAACTCAATGTAGACTCTGCCATCCTCAAATCTTGGTTTTGGAAACCCCATGTCAATATTTCTCTTATTTGTTCATAAGATATAGGTCCAAGCCTTCCTCCTTATGGTTCCTTCTTCATCACCCTTGTTTCCAGGATATTGTTTTTTGTTATGGTTCCGTGCATACGGGTCCCTTTCCTTCTTTGCTTTGTTCTAGTCATGACTGTCCTCTTCTCTTCCTTCTTCCCTATTGTCACTAGGGTTCTTCAGGTATGCTTCGATAAATGTGTGGGTTTAGGTGGTCGGGTGAGGCATGGGAGTGGATTCCTCTAGTAGGGGTTTTCGGGGATGTGGTCTCCATCTTCACGATCGCCAAGCAATCACCAACCCTAGGAAGCAAAATGGGTTTGAATGTATGTATGTATGTATGGGATTAAGAGAGAAAGATTTCTCTCCCCCTCTCTCACATTCGTAGTAGAAGTTGAACACCGAGGAGGGTGGTAAATCAAGGCGGCAACTGGGATTCGAACCTGGGTCCCTTTGTTAGGGGAGTGTGTTTGACCACTTGAGCTACTCCTTGTCGGCAAATCTATGTATGTATGTATGTATGTATGTATGCATGTATGTGCATATGTATGGGATTAAGAGAGAAAGATTTCTCCCCCTCCCCTCTCCCACACCCATGGTGGAGGCTGAACGCTCGGGAGGGTGGTAAATCAAAGCAGCAATTGGGATTCAAACCTGGGTCCCTTTATTAGGGGACACCGTGATTGACCACTTGAGCTACTCCTTGTCGGAGTATGTATGTATGTATGTATGGGTATTAAGAGAGAAAGATGTCTCCCCCCTCCCACAACTCTGGCAGAGGCCGAATGCCTAGGAGGATGGTAAGTTAAGGCGGCAATTGAGATTCAAACATGGGTCCCTTTGTTAGGGGACACCGTGCTTGAGCCACTCCTTATCGGCATGTATGTATGTATGCATGTATGTATGTATTATGTATCGGAATCATGTAAATATATTCCGACATCCCCCCTAAAAAAAATATTAGAGGGGTCAAGATTACATGTAGGCCCAACGCCATACACCCAAAATAGCATTACAACTCACGCATTTAATCTATACGTAGTCTATGTCTAATGCATTTACATATTTTTACAGCAATATTAGAGGCATTCATAGACTTCCCTTGGTATGGTCTAGCATTTCTCTCCCCCCATATATGGTAGCATAGGGCAGCAAACAAAAGATTCTTCTTCACATCTCTTCCGCACCTAGCAAGCATTCTTCTCGGTTCAGCAATGAGTTGAAGATGAAGCCTATGTATGTATTATGTATGTATGTATGTATGTATGTATGTATGTATGTATGTATGTATGTATGTATGTATGTATGTATGTATGTATGTATGTATGTATGGGATTAAGAGAAAAAGATTCCCCCCTCCCACACCCATGGCGGAGGCTGAATGCCTGGGAGGGTTGTAAATCAAGGCTCCAGCTGGGATTTGAACCCAGGTCCCTTTGTTAGGGGACACCATGCATGACCGCTTGAGCCACTCCTTGTTGGCATGTATGTATGTATGTATGTATGTATGTATGTATGTATGTATGTATGTATGTATGTATGTATGTATGTATGTATGTATGTATGTATTGGAATCAAGTAAATATATTATGACTCCCCCCTACAACTGTAGGAGGTCTAGAGTTACATATAGCCCCACGCTCGCTATACATCATGTACGTGAACAACTCACACAATTAGCTAAGATGTAGTCTCTTTTTTATGCTTTTACAAATTTTCACAGCAGTAGTACTCACACTCGTATCTAAACCTCCATGCTTACGGGCATTCCTTTCATTCTAGATATGGAAGCATAAAGCTGCAAAAAGGAGTATCTTCTTCTCACCATTGCTGCAGCGCTTGACCATCTTCTTTATGTCTTCAATCAACTCAATCCACAGGTGGAACTCTTTGCAAACTTTTTCCCACCTATCCCTAAGCATGTATGTATGTATGTATGTATGTATGTATGTATGTATGTATGTATGTATGTATGTATGTATGTATGTATGTATGTATGTATGTATGTATGTATGTTACATGTATGTATCGGAATCAGGTAAATTTATTCTGACAACCCCTCTAAAATTATAGGGGTTCGAGTTTACATGTAGGCCCAACACCATACATCCAGATCAGAGTTACAACTCACACCACTATCTAATGTGTAGTCTGCGTCTAATACATTTACAAATTTTCACAGCAATAGATGTGGCATTCGTATATTTTCCTTGGTGTCTTCTAGCGTTCCTTTCTTCCCATGCATGGTAGCATAAGCCGGCAAGCATAAGAGCCTTCTTTTCATCACATCCACATCTCAAGATCATTCTTTTCGGATCAGTTGTAAGTTAGAATGTTACATGTATGTATGTATGTATGTATGTATGTATTTATGTATGTATGTATAGTTGAAGTCTCCATGTTGGTTAAGACCCTACCCCCTAGAGTGTCATCAAGATCTTGTATATATGTGTACGTGTCTATATATACATATATATACATATATATACATATATATAGTATATATAGTTGAAGTCTCCATGTTGGTTAAGAGCCTACCCCTAGAATGTCATCACACTCTTGAATAGGTTACAAATTTTTCAGATTCAAAACATCTCTATGTTTCTCCAGTTCTTACTTAATTTGGATAACTCTTTCTTGAACCATATCCCTGTCGAGTCAAGGTGGAAAATATAAAAGGTATGGACATTTAGAGTCCATCTTAAGGTCTTAGGCTAGGACCAACAGATTTAGTTTAGGCTCTTAGTCTTGGGGCATGCATATATGGAAGTAAAAGAAGATTTGGTTCAATTTTAGGTTATGGTACGGGACAATCTAGAAGCTCCTATCAGATGTAGGGATTGGAAGGTGTGGTTCCTTCATAGAAGAAAAACAAATGAGATGCATACTCTAGGTAGGGCATAAATACGGGACTGAATAGAGGTTTGCCTACTTGAGGTAGGGTTTTAAATGCACTTTTATGATATTCTTTTGATGCATGAGGAACATGTTGCCTACTCATGGTAGGGATCGAATATAAACCTAATTTTCTTATTTAGAGTAGAGCTTGAATGCATAAATGAAAAAGTTACCTACTCAAGATAGGGCCTAAATGTAGAATCAAAACTTTTTTCCTACTCAAGGTAGGCCTTTGAAGGGAAGTGCCTACTCGTGGTAGTACTTTAATCGTAATGCCTACTCATGGTAGGTTTTTGAAACATGGCACCTTTAGAGGGGAGGGTTTGAATATGATGTGCCTATAAATCATGACGACTATTCAAGATAGGGCTTCTAATGAAAGATGTCTATTCATAATAAGTATTCGAAAACATGAGATGCCTATTCTAGATAAGGTTGTGGATGGTGGGTGCTTATTTAGGGTCGAGCTTTGAAACATGACACCTTCCCATGGGAAGTCTTGGAAATGAAATTCCTACTTAAGGTAGGGCTCGATGATGCCTATTCAAGATGGGTTGAAAAGAAAGATGCTTATTCAACATAGGGATTTATAAACATGAAATGTATATTCTTCATAGGGATTTGATGGTTGGTTCCTACTAAGGTTAGGTATTTGTAGAAAACATCTATTGAACACATGGCTTCAAACAAGGTGACTATCTAATGTAAGGGCTTTAAATAAGGTGCATATATTAACATGTCTTTAGTTGAGGTGCCTATCTAAATGTAGGGATTTTACAAGAGGCATCTTCTGAATGTAGGACTTGAATTAAGATGCCTATATGGATATAGGGTTTTGCAAGTAGTGCATACCTAGGAGTAGGGATTATGAGAGTTTCCTACCTAAACATAGGGATTTGTTTGGGTGCCTACTAAAATGTAGGGATTTGAAATCATAGATGCTTACTTGAGTGTAGGTCTTAGAAAAGGTGTTTATCTAAGAATAGGGCATAACAAGGAAGTCTACATTATAGAAACCTTACCTAGTGTGGGGCTTTGCAAATGGTTCTCTATTAGGAGTGTCAATTAAATTGAATACCTACTAGAGAGTAGAGTTTTGATCAGGGTGCCTATTAGAGCATAGAGCTTTCAATAAAGGTGCCTACTTAAGCTTAGGGCTTAAGTCAGAGTGATTATATAGAATAGGTATTAAGTTAGGGAAAATGCCTATCTGAGATAGGGATTTGAGAAGGATACCAATATAGGGATATCCATGGAAGTGCTAACATGGACATATGGCTTAAGTTCAGAGTGCCTACCTAGATGTAGGGCTTTGAATGTTATGCCTACCTGAGTGTGAGGTTTTGTTAGATAAATGCTTGCCTGAGTGCAGGGCTTCAATCAAGGTGGTTCCTACATGAGTGTAGGTCTTTGAAAGTGTAGATTCCTACCTGAGTGTGGGGCTTATGAAAGTTTCCTACCAGAGTGTAGGGCTTTAAAGGAGGTTCCTACTTGAATGTAGTTCTTAAGTTTAGAGTGCCTACATGGTAGTAGGACTTTGTAAGTGGTTCATATCTTAGCATATGGCTTTTTCAAAGTGCCTACTTGAATTAGGGTTTCAAATGTGTGGTTTACAATTCAAGTGTAGGGTTTCATTTAAAGTGTTGTTTATTCAGAATGGGGCTTTTTTGGAGGTGTCTACCTAGAGTAGGGCTTTTATGTGAGTGCCTACATGGGTGTAGGACTTTTCTTTGAGTGTCTACTTGGTATAAGGCATAGGTTAGGGTAGGTGTATACTAAAAATGGGTATTACAATAAGGTAAGATGCCTATTTGGGACAGTGCCTTGAGAGTTAAAGTGTGTATTCATGATTGGGCTTTGACATGCAAAGTGTCTACCCCCAGGTAGGATATTAAATCCCTACTTAAGGTAGGACTTTTGAAAGAAATACACCTACTCATTGGAGGGCTTGTATCTAATGTTCCTACTAAGAGTAAGGATTAGATGAAAGGTTCTTGTTTAGGATAGTACTTGGTTACATGTGTCTATTCAATATAGGGTTCTCAAATGAAATGTGCCTACTCATGGTTGGGTTTTTAAATGAAAGTTTACTATTTAGGATAGAACTTAAAATGTACAAAATACCTATTCATGATATTGATTAAGATGTGGGTTGGTCCAATTTGAGATCTTGATCCCGGACCAAAAGTTTTGATTTAAGTGTCCAACATAGAAAGAGTTTGTCTTGAGAAATGTCTATTTAGGTTAAGGCATGGATATCATAATGTGTGGTCTAGTTTAAGGTCATTTCCTGTGACCAAAGTGGTTTTACATCAAAGATGGAGTACTTAAAGGTTAAATTCCAAGACACATTGTGGTTCATGATATGGTTTCATAGTAGGTTTAGTTTAAGGTCTTATTCGAAGATCCAAAAAGTTGGAAGTGCTCATCCACAAATGGGGCTTTATTTTAGGATGCATGTGAGAGTGTAGAGCTTTTGGATTAAAAAAAATCTCAAACTAGTATTCTCCCACTAATTATTTGTTGTTTATGATGCCAGATCACGTAGATGTTCTTTCATGAAATCTAGTTCATGCCATATTGGCTATTGAAGTCCTTAGATTGAATTATTATGGAGTCAGTGAAATTTATCATAAAAGAGTTGGTAGTATAGACAATGACCTTGAACCCAACCTCCATTGTATCACTCATTCTACTTTATCGATGTGGTATTGACACTTATATTGTATTTCTTATAGTTAGCCAATTGCCTTATCAATGCTTCCCGCTTGGAGTGTAGATGTCTGAAGTTTCCCATTAGCTAAAATCAATGGGTGTGGTATCATATTGGCTCTCCTGTGAGAGAAATGGTCTGAGGTGAGATGAGCTCATTGTAGCAGAGATGTTCTTCTGCATGGTCATTGGACCAATAATTATTTAATGGTTTGATAGTTGTTGTGTGGAGAGAATGTTGTCTGAGTCCTCTTGCATGTGTTGTATTCATGTCTAGGTGAGAACATATTAATTGATTAGAAGTAGCTCCCATAGATCTATCTTATGATGCAAGTAGTGTCTTTAATGTCTCATGAGATGGTGGGCCTTGTTAGACTCTATTTCTGGAGATGTATGCAAGCATTTGTAGAGCTAGATTTATGCTAGATGATGTATATGTGCTTATCATGTTAAATTATTCACCATGTCTTTATTTCATAAATCTTTTGTCAATGGACCCCTAAAGGTCTTTGTTGATGAAGATATGGCATAATTTTCAAAGTATGTCTTCTTATTTTTTGAAGTGACTAATAATACTAATGAAAGGTGGGCCACTATCATATGATATTCCCTGAGGTGAGGGATTATCATGATTTAACTTTTAATGGCAACACTTTTCCCCTTTAGTTTGCTTCAAGTTATTGAATTCATCTTTGTGCATTCATGCATACATATTAATATATAAGAAGTTGAATATCAATATTAATATTAAATTAGTTTAGGGCCTTTTGCATTGTTATTCCTCATGGCAATCATTGTAATATGAATGTTGGAGGATTTTCAACTTAGGCGCTAGTCAACATGCAACTCTTCATGACTGAACCCTTTTTGGCGAGTTGGTGGCAACTTGTGCTAGTCATGAGGGTCTGTCTTGAGATGCAAGAGGTTGTCAGGTTATCCAATTTTGAATAAAAACTACCCTACTCACCCTATTTTGCACTATGTAATATTGGACTTTAAGGTGACTTGAGACCCTAGGAATGTTTAAGCTTGTCTATTGTCTTGATTGATACTGGTAGGTTGGTTCTTCCCTTCAATGAATCATAGACAAATTTACTACTAGGTGAAGATTCATTTATGTCAGATTTAATGCCCCATCATCTCTTATACCATTAGGGGAAGATTCATTTAGGGTGGATTTGATGCTCCACTGCCAATTAACTTCATGCTTGTTTGACCCAAGTTGTTCCATGTGAGTATTCAAGCAAAAACAAATCACCTAGTCGGGTCAAGGTGACATGCTTCAAACACACCCCTATGGGCTATATTCATGACACTCCTTAGTTTATGCAATTTGTTGAGTGCTTTTCAGACTTGATTTTTCTTATTTGTATTAAAATTTTAGACATTGACGCTTAGAACCTTAATATGGGAGCTTTGGCTTTTAGGAAAGGAGAGGTTTTTTTTGCTCCACTGGTTTTGTATGCCATGGTTAATGAGCTAATATGTGTGTTGTAGTGACTATTCAAGCGAAAACTCCCCACACAGTAGAATTAAGGTGCCAAGCATCAGAGGTGCCTCCATGAGCTCTATCCACAACACTTGTCAGCATAAGGTATTCATCACAAGCATATTTCCATGTTAGTATACCCTTTGGGCTTCTTAATTATGTATGTTTAGTTAACATTTGATATTGTGGATATTGATGCTTAAAGCCTTAGTGTGGTGGGTGAAATCGTGGGTGAATGGGAGTTTCCTAGAAAGGTATCTCATCCTAATGTGAGTCATCATGAATGGTTAGTTCCTTATTGTGTTTATAAGGTGAGGCATGAACAATCCCATAAGGGACTTGAAGCTCCATATGCTTGAATCCACTTGTCTCTATCATTCCCATTAATGTTCATGCAGGGGGTGACCCCTGAGTTTATACATGAATTCATGACTTTGTGGCCCTCTTCAATACGCCTTCACGTTGCTCAGTTTTAGCAGACCTAAATTGGAAAAGGACATATTTGACTTTGGGGGCATGATTTCATCATTGTCTTCAGCTCTGACCATTAGTTGAGTTGGATGCATTAAAATTTGATTGTTGAGTGATTTTTAAGTATGGGATTAGGTTTGTGAATTATTTGGGCATTAGGATATGGTTGTGGTCCTTTTGTCACAAACCCATCAGTTCTAGTATTCTACCGATTTAGGTTCCATAGGAAACATACTGGGGTACTAAGTACTTTTATTATAATTTTTATTTTTATTTTTATTTTTAGAAGTAACCACAATTATGTATATCCTTCATGATCCCCATATACTTTGGGTTTTTTTGTGATGACTGCATCGTGTGAAGATTCAATCATTTTTTTTACCATAATGGACCCTTCAATGGTAGGCTATGGAGCAACTTCTTCAAAAGTATGCATTTTGACCAATTTGGTCTTGATAAGGTCTTTAATGTTGTGTCTGAGGGTTATACATGCACATGGTTAGTTCCCCTTGGCCCTTTCACATTCATAGTAAACTTTATCGTTAAAATTTTTAGAAGAGGATTCATAGTTCTTTAATAGCAGGGAACTTCAAAAGGTGCGCGACTGAGGGAAAATCTCACTAGGAGGGACCCCTAAGGCTTCGATTGGTTTGTTGTAATTGGTCCAAAAAACTTATGAACAAGAGTTCCTAAAGCTGTTTTTTATGATTGATTTAAAGTAAGTGCTGAAATTGGAGTTCTGTAACTTCCGGTGAGTTACCGAGTTACATACAAAATAGAGTTCCTGAGTTCCCTCCTAAAAAGAGCAGAAAATGAGTTACAAAAGAATTGACAACATTTCCAGTACAATTATATTTTTCATTCTTCATAAATGACGCATGCAAAATATTTATGACTATGAATGTTAGTGTGTGGATATAATTTGTTGACAAAATCATAACATAATATGACAAAACATTGTACATTATATAAGCGGCACAATGTAAAATACTTTACATAACAACTACCATTATCATTGTGGTCTATGAAATAAAAAATACACAAACACTATGAAAAATAACCACGCCGCATGACGTGACAAAAATATGATTTATCTAACATATTTTTATATTCATGTTTAAATAATATGATGTGAAAAAGATTATGAATTATAATTATGTGTGAAGAATATACTAAAAATTAGTGTTGTATATATTGTTCAACAATGATGAACCAATAGTTATATATACAAACACATAAAATGTACATATCATTACAATATTTTGTACGTATAAAGTGAAATAAAAATATTATAATATGATTTGAACCATAATATTTTTATAAAAAAATATAATTATACCACATTAAAATATTTTTAGAGGAGCGACATTCACATCATGACTGTATTGATATTATTATAGTTAAAAAAATATGGTGATTAGTTACAAATATGATTTTTCCTTTATTTCTTTGATGTCCTTACTTTTTATATATCACACAGTAAAATTAACAATTTTTCAATTGATTTCCATATTTAGAGTTACGACTAACCAGTCACATGGAAGTAAATGGAACTTAAGTTCCAGAAACTGAACTGGAGTTCCCAGAAAATGAGTTCCAGGTAATTAATGACTTACACCAAACCAATCAGAGCCTAAGGGAGTGAATCTTCTTTTTGGTTTATGTGATGTGAGCTTCTCCTTGATGATGGTAAGATTAGTATTCATTTTTGAAATTTATCTTCTTGGAATCATGCTTTGGTAGTTAGTCTTTGTGATATTTTGTAGGTGACCCCTAAAGGAATTGATTGGTGCTATCTTAACCTCTAGGTCTTTTAGTTTCTAGAGTATTTTAGAGGGAACAAGAGTTTATTCCATCTTGAGGGATAGTATCTCAAAGTGACTCCAGTTGAGAATGTTACAACTAAACCTAGATAAGGTGGATACTCATATGGTCTTGGAATAAGAGGGTAGTTCCATGGTGACAATGGAGGGTACCACATGGGTTTGATTGTAACAAACATCTTCTTCCTCATGGGATTTTTTGTCTTCTAGCCTTATATAGTTTCTAGCCTTCTTCCTTAGCAAATAATGATTTTCAAATATTCAATATGTTCTTCTATCTAAGGATAAACTTCATTTATTACGTGAAGTAATTTCTCATGTTATTATGCTTCTTGTTTCAAATACCCAAATGTCATGTTCTTGTTCAGATATGACCTTGGTTGAAGTGGTCTAGGATGGTGTGGTTGTTCACCCCACATGTTGCATGGTGATGATAGTTTTCCATGACATGTGAAGGGGAACATATGCATGAGTCGCTCTATGTAACTCATGCTAGATTTGGATATCTGTTGGCTGCTAAATTCAAATGGCCCTTCTATGATATGTTGTTCTTTGAACTATCCTAATTGATTGGTGGACTTTTTTTTTACCTTGGCCTTCAGTTTATCATGAGAGTTGTTAAAAAGTGTCTTCACCACCTCATATATGTTGGATTGTTAATTGGTGCTTGCCTTCTCAAGAAGCTCTTCTTGATATTGCAAGTGAGTGTTCTACTTCCTCAGGATTTTGCGGTGTTTTTTCCCATGAGAAGGTAGGATCATTGAGTATTAGGCTCTAGAGATCGAATGCTTGTGTACCCAGGGGTCATGTTGTGTAAAAGTAAAGACATGGTTGTAGTTGATCTTCCCCTTGCTTTAGCCAAGAGGTGTCAATGTATGTGGAACCATAAGATAATGTTAATGAGTACTTTGTTTCATATCTCAATGATCCAAATGTTCAAAGAACATCTCAATGACATTCCCCTTGTATAAAAAAGGGTGGAAAAATCCATGATAGAAAAAGGTATCTTTCCCCTTGCATAGCAGAAGGAACAATGATCATGTCAGATTGGAAATCTTTCCTTCTACATGGAAGGGGACTGGTTGTATACAAGAAAGACTATCTGATTGAGTGATATGGAGAAAGGCATGTCCCTATCTTAGATAAGATGGTAGGAAACTCCCATTTGTCATAGGGTGTTCCTACTAGGACCATGATGGAGTAGGTCATGGTGATTGTTTGTCGTGAAAGGTGGTGAAGTTGGGATGGTATCTAGGGACAAGGTGAACCCTTTAGGACCAATGACCATGGTTGGGAAACCATGTGGTCATCATGGTGTATGAGATATCTCTCCCCATAAGGAAGGGTTCATGAGAGAATTATTAAAAAAGAGCAATATTGGAAATCATAAAATTATATATGGTCAAGGTATCCTATTTCGGGCTAGTGATTGTAGTTGGTTAACCGTATGAGCCTAGTTTGTCCTCAAGCAATTGAAGGAGTTTGGGATTTTATGGATTCAACACGCCTCTATGATGCTCTACTCCTTCATAAATTCGATTATGTCTCTTCTCTTGAGTCATATCCACATTGGGTTATCTGTTCCTAGAGTGACATCAGGATGTTGAAGGATTTCCAAATTTTATGGTTTAAAAACATATTTGTACCTCCCTAGCCTCCTTTTAAACCTTATCACCATTAGGGAAAGGTGGAAAAGGAGGCATGAAAAAGGTGATATCTCTTTTGTGGTTTTAATACAGGACCAATGGATACACTTTAGGGTCTTAGTCTAAGACTATACATCAAGAAGAGGAAATCGGGTGGTGGTCTAGTTTTGGTCATGGTCTAGGACTGTTGAATATGAAAGTGTAAGTGGGGTGATCAGTGAATTTTAGATCATAGTCCAGGAATGTTATGTTATGGAAGTGAATCTAGGTGGTGGTTGGTTTTAGGCCATACTCCAAGATCGTGAGGATATGAATGTGAATGTAGGTAATGGTCTATTTTTAGGTCATGGTCCAGGACTGTAAGGATATGTTAGTGAATGTAGGTAGTGGTTCAATTTTATGTAATAGTCCAGGATTGTTAGTGGCATAGGTAAAGATGGGTGGACCATGTGCTACTAGGTGACATCTTATTCAAGTTTGAATATCCTTCAGAATAGTTAATTTGGATAGGCATGGAGAATAAGTTGATAGTCAACTATGAATTGGAAGTTGTGTCCAAGATTGATAATAGAGTAGCCTTACAGTGTAATTGTGAAGCATTATTTTAAAAGGATAAAGTTGAACTGGAAGGTCCTTCAAGTAGGTAGTTTTTGGTCATATAGGGAGGTATGTGTAGCTCCAAGTTCAAGCATGAGTTTAAATGGAAGAAGTTGAATGTAATTGATTCATTAAAGGGCACAACTTGTATGTAAAATTGGGTATCCTTTTGATGTGAGGATGTTGAAAATTGGTTTTCATAAGTTCAAGGTTTCTAGAAGAGGTTCTCTTGAAATGGCTAGCCATCAGGTGGGTACTAAAGGTTTATGTGTGAGTGGTGGGCTCCTAGTGTTGATACCATAATTAGGCAGCCTTTCAATGTAGATCAAATCAAAAGATCCTTGGAAAGTTTCTCAAAGTGAATGATGACTTGAGTGTTAAACTCAACAACCTTCCTGCACAAAGAAGGCCACCATGTAGATGGGCATTAACAACTCAAGGTGATTTGATGTGTAAAGGTAAATTCTAGTAGCTTGACAAGGGGTGTGGGATATGAATTTTTTTTGAAAGATGAAATGATAGAATCTAGGCAGCCTACTGGCATAGGGTAAGTTGTTCAGAAAATCTTGTTGGATGATACCATTGCTTTGAAAAAAAATCTCTAGAAAATAGTTGTTGAAAAGATTTTTAAGATTGTTGTTTTGAAAATATTTTTGTTTTGAAATAATGTAATTATGAAAAAGTTTGTTTCATGGTACTGTTGTTTTGACCTAAATCATGTTAGTAAACTATCAATAATTTATGCAAGATGATTTGAAATCTATAACCTCAAGACATGAAGTAAGAAACAATATTGGCGTAGTAAAAAAACACTTAGAGTTATAAACCAAGTAACAATCTTAGAATTATAAAGAAATCCAAAATATTAAGATTCATGTGTAGAATAAAAAATCCCCCATTTTAGCCCATGATTGTATAATTCATTTACGTCCTCACTCAAGCATGACATGTATGGGAGGGGTTGGTCCTTAAATTCTCTGTGGCATGATGACAGTCATCGTAGGACCCAATTTCTTCATATTTGGGCACTACTCCCAATACACCTCATGTTTGGAGGTTGTAATTAATCATTAGATCTAGGAGAGGGGGTATCCTTAAGGACATTGAACATCCAACATTACACTATGTTGGTACCTTTATTAACACCCCCACACCTCTCCTACAGATCTAACATGAGTTTTAGCATCCATTTCCTAGATGCATGGGTTTATAGGCATGTTAAGTGAAAGTGTATAGATTCCACATTTTTAGAAATGATCCCATACTAGAAACGTTAGGAAAGTAAAGAACAAGTGAGAAAGCCCCAAATAGACATATAGTGACCATCTCCCCAAAACCAATCCAAACATGCATATACAAAACCATGAGAGTAGTAGGAAAGTAGTATCTTTCTCGAGAAGAAAGAATTTTCTTTATTTTTTCCCTCTCTCTTATTTGTTTATTCTTTTCTTTAAAAAGAAAAAAAACTAGAAAGCAAAAAGGGAAGGGAGGAAACCATAAAAGGGAAGCAGATAAAACCCTAAAATGGAAGCTGAAAAAAGCCTAAAAGGGAAGCAGAAGAAAGCCTAAAATAGGAGCAGAGGAAATCATAAAAGGGAAGCAAAGTAAAAGGGAAGTAGAGGAAATCCTAAAAAGGAAGTAGAGTAAACTCTATAAGAAATAATAACAAATTACAACAAACAGGAAAACCTAAAAAAGCCAAATGCAAAAAAGAAAGCCCAAGAGAATGAACGAAACAACTTCGATTGTCTAGTAGTCCCTATTGGTGTAAGCAAACTATTTTACCCATGAGAATAATCCTATGAGAGGCTATACTCAAAACTAGCTATAAAAAGCTCAGATAAATGGTAAAAAGATAAGGTTCAGAGTCATAAGTTTGTTTTACACGCAAAACATGGAAAATTCAGGTTAAGCATTTAAGTCAGTGGGAGAACATGAATCCTATTATGATCAGGGAAGGTGTTAGTCACCCCCACATTGCCCGTGAAAATGATATTGCTATTCATAAATATTGAGTCTATAAAATGTGATTGTTTAGTGAATTGTGGGAAACAAAATAGTAAAATAAGGGGAAACATGATTTTCATCTGTGAATATTATGGGACTAGAGATGGTCGTGGTTTTCCCATTATCATCCCTAAAGTTTCTAACTTTTAGTTAAGATATATAAATCACCTCATAATCTCCCGTGGTGGAGAACTATCTTGGACAATTGGGATGAATGGTGGGAAATAGTGAGACAAAGACGATAAAGGAAGATTCAATTGAAAGTAAGATATAACAAATGGATAAAACAATAGATGAAAGAGATGACTAGATCACATAATAATTAGTCTAGATGAGAAATAACAATTTATGGTAGATATTGTTTAGTTGATCATATCAACTAAGAAATTTAGGCTGAAAGTTAGGACAGTTGAATAAACAACTAGAACACATGGATATGAAGTTAAAAATCTCTAGATAGAATTTTAAGATCACTTATAGATAAGTATTTTAGATAATATGAAAATCTACACAGATCTATTTCCTCCGTATTGTCTCAACAATCGTTCAATGTAGGAGAGTCGACTATGCTAAAATGATCCTCTAGTCACCTAGGCAACTAGATTAAAATAGAGGTATATTTTCTCACTGACTTTGGGAGAGTGGAAAGGGGCAACAGTGAATGGTGGATATGGGGATGCATTTATAGTTTGATTAAGGTTATGGGTCCACTATTCTAGGTACAAGATTCTAGAATAGAGCTGGTAGAGTGATGTGTTCTATAGGGCTAGACACTAGCGAAGCACATGATTCTGTCACTTGGCACCCTAGAGGAACACATGATTTTGCCAGGCGTCTTTGAGTAGGAAAAAGAATTGTAATGGAGTTTTGGGATTTTCTGGAATGTTCTGGAGATGTATCAAACAAAATGGTTTAGAATATATGATTTAGTTATATGGTGAATAGAACTCAATTCAAAAGGCGGGATAAGATAAATTTTGGGGGGCAAGTCTTTTCTTTTTATATAAGAAGATATGGACAATGTCAATTGAATATCCTACGACATTTGAAATTGAACATTATATTCCAGCGTGATTGAACTGAGTTATTCATTAAAAAAAGGCATGTAAAAAGCTTAATTAAAAGACAATGTGCATGTAGTCTACAGAATGATGTTTTTTGTATGAGAACCCCTGAACCGTGTTAAATGGGTGAAATGATGGATTAAATAGGTAGAAATATATGGAACTATGAAGAATTAATGGGATGAATGTCATCTAGAGAACATCTATATCGATCATTGAATGAATGGCCAAATATAGGATGTTAATATGTTTATTTATTATAATGTTTTCATGTGATCCACTTGTCAATGGGAATCATCATATGCTATCATGGATTTTCCTAGATAGGCTTGGATGATCAAACACATGCTTAGACTATTACTAGTGAAACTTTGTTGTGCCAAACTTTCTACTTGACATGACCTTTGATAGGCTCTAGATATTCATTATCTTTTCATCACTCATCTAGACCAATTGTATCATATCACCATCAATGACCACAAGGTTCTTCCAAAAAAAATCCATGCATAAAACATTAAGGGTGGTATTCTTAGTTATGAATGTAAACCTCATCTTTAGTCTTGGTACCTTTACCTAGGGTTTCCTTGAAACTTTAGGACAATTTTTATGATATATTCTACTTATGGAGTGTCATATTACCATTCTCCAACTTGGTGGCATACATAGTCCTAATATTTAGGTTTTATCCATTCTTCCTTATGTCATTGTATTTCTTAAGAGGTCACATTTACTATTGGTTTGCCAATAAATGTTTTTGGACTCTTAGGATTTCTCCTCCTTACCAAGTCTTTACCAAACCCTAATTAGCCCACCATATTTTCCTTTAAACCCCGAAGGTACATCCCAATGCAATGCAAAGTTATCATCCTCACCACAACTGTGAGGCGTAGTAATCAGGACTAGGGACTTAATGGTTAGAAAGTTGGTCTATTCAATTCTTCTTTCTTCTTTTAGGTATAGAAAAACCTCTCTAGAAATAAGCATTTATATACACAGACAGTCATGTAATTATCTATGTGTGTAGGTTCATTAAACTACCTCTTGTTTCTTTCTCATGATAGTACGACATACATGTGTGCATGGTCATGCCCTTAATTCCACCTAGTGCAGGATTGAGAAGGATGTTCTTGTCAAGATATTTTTTTCTCACCAAAGCCTAAGTATCCCTTATAGCATGTAGGTGGCACAATCACTTCCTTCTACTCATGTGTGTTAAGGACCACTATGGTATTTCTATGCATAGGATTCAATCCCTAAGAGGTATTAGTCTAGGGTTTAACAAACTCAAGATACTGGCTCTCTCATCAGGGATCGAAGTGGAAAACATATAACATCACAACTATATTTACATTCACTGCTATGTTTTGTATATACTTCAGTACCACCTTCCTTTATTCATTCTATTTGTTAGTGTTCATGGTTTTTTATTACATTTTAAGGATCGACTTCCTTCTCCTTGATATTATTGTTTCTTAAATTTTAGCTTAGTGTTAGAGTTTGCACAAGTTTGAGCACCAGTTTTGTTCATTAACCATGTAAAGCTTGGATCATAGTTTTTTATTAGGGTTTAATGGTTAATTTTCCTCTCATAAGATTTTCTTCTTCCCTTATCATGCTCGGGCTCTTCATAGACTAGGTTATCTCAACTTATCAATGGGGTTTTAAATGTTTCTAGGGTTTCTTCTTATAAACATTTATAAAAGTGTTCTTCATAAGTTTAAATCTTAAGTGGGCACTACACAGGCTTTAGTTGGCAGAGGATCCCTGAATCATATGTTATCGGAGAATCCTTATTTAGGAAGGAAGTACTATTGGGTCCTTAGGGTTAAGGATAACAAATGATTGAGAAAAGGATGAAATACATATGATAAAACCTAGAATGCATGTTATTTTGGGAAACTCCTAAGGATTTGGCAAAGTAGGGTTCACATTGGCCCAAGAGTCCTAAAACACTAACTAGTGGTGTAAAGGGAATTTTTGCTAGCCCACGCATTGTGACCCAATCCCATACACCCTCACCTTTTAGAAACAACATAATAATTCACTTATGGTTATACAAATTTGTGATCATTAATTATTAAAAGTCATTCAAGTTGATTTGGCTTTGATATCAATTTTAATAACTCCCTACCCCAAGATCCCCAAGTCAAAGGCACTTATCTCATTGTTCTAAGATTAGAAAAATGTATTCTTAACTAACTAAACATTTCATTGAATCATTAAGATAACATGTTTAACAAAGTTGAGGTCTATGTACATAACAAGGAATTCAAAACATGAAAAGAAAACTTATATCTCTAACAACTAGAATTCAAATCCTAGTTAAATCTTCCTGGTGATTTAGACTTCATTTCTTTATATAAATTATTCAGAACTTTGCATTAGACCTGGATCATGAGTTTTAATGTAAAATGTTGACAAACAACAATCAACATATTTCTATGTTGTGTATGTACTATGTAGTAGTATAAGAAAAATAATTTTGCGAGTAATTAACTTTACATTTTAAACTCCTGATTTCAACCCATGACTCATATATATTATTTTGTTACCTAGTATTTCTTTCAATATATCATAACTCTCATTTCCTACTAAATTTTTAGTACATGACGATTTTTACTTATGCACTCAGTGGATATCTCTTAGACAGTTGGAATGAGTTTCTCCTCAAAGTTTGGGAGTGGGTTTCTGTTGGTATGTATGCCCTCAGAGCCAATCATGGGATGATTGGTGGGATACATTAAGATTGATTTAATAAAGATCAAAGGCAAGCTTCCAATTCTTTCTGGTTCAGTCATATGAGATAATGATAGAATAGATTGAATGTCTAGAGAATGACAATACTCAATGACGTATGCTTTCAGGTTCATGACTTGAACGATGAGATCATACGGATGCTAAGAGTTTGTACATTCTTATTATGTCCCTAATCGTATGTCATTGTGGAAGTTAGATAGACAACAACGACACACAAGAATAGATTGTGGTGTTGGTTGATGACATAATCTCATTAGTCATGATATGCAGATATCAAACCAAACACATAGGTACTTGTTAGAGAATGACAGTACTCAATGACGTATGCTTTCAGGTTTAGGACCTGAATGATGAGATCATACGAATGCTAAGAGTTTGTACAATCTTATTATGTCCCTAGTCGAATGTCATTGTGGAAGGTAGATAGAAAGCAATGACACACAAGACTAGATTGTGGTGTTGGTTGATGACAAAATATCATTAGTCATGATATGGAGATATCAAACCAAACACATAGGTACTTGTTAGAGAACAAGTTTACCGGACAGACCCACCGTGAGTTTGACACATGGAACCATGACATGGTAGTCATAGTCAGTTCTCACAGTGATGGTGGTGAGTGTGATTCTTTGACCTGAAATCACTACACTCAACACATGTCGTTGGGTACACTTTGACATCATCAAACGCAGTCTTGAAATATGGGTTGTTATAAAGGTGATGATTGGGTGGCTTTGACACATGGGGCTTTTGAGGGGTGAGTGATAGATATGAGATTTGTCCCTCCTAAAGGAGTTTGATATCCATGGCTACTTGATGAGTAGGATTGAGATAGGCGTGTGCATGCATGTGTGAATTAGTATGTGATATTGATGTCATACATATCTCCTCCAATCTACTCTGAGATCAAGAAAGTGAATGAACATTGACAGGATGACAGTTCCATGCCTTGAGTTCATTCGGGATATTAGTGACAAAGGAATTATACATTCACTGTAACACCATTCATGGATTGTAGGATTGAAATTTGTTCTCGAACTTTCTATTTCACTTGGGTAGCAATGATGTGCGACTATGCACCGCTCTTTTCTTGTGAAGTCATAAGTGTTATGGACTTTCACTACCAACGTGAAATGGATATGCAGGGTCACACACATAGGATTTAACCTGGAAGAGGAGTTTATCCACAAACCATGTTTAGATTGATTACTAAAGGAGTTTAGTAGTTCAATTAAACACTCAATTAATTGATAGCTAAAAATCATAGAGTTCAAGGTGTTGGATCGATTGATTAGAGTATCGGTTTGATTGAAACTGCAATTGACTAATTTTGCATAGTCTGCTGCCCCAACCGATCGGCTCATGGGATGAACTGATCGGCTCAGGTTGGTGAATCGATCGGCTCAACAGTGAGATGATCATCTCATGTGTCATGGGACGATCGGCTCAATTGTTGAACTGGTCGATTCATGTGACCAACCGAGATCGTTTGGAAAATCATAAGACTATTTTGCAAAAGCAATTTGTTTCACTTATACAAATTCGATTTGGACAAGGATTAATATTTGATTAATTGGAAACAAATATGAAAGTCAATTTGAGTTGGACCAGGACCACGAACTGATCAGTTAAGAAGTGAATTGATCGGCTCAGGTGTCCCAAATGATCGGTTCAGGTGTGAATCGATCGGTTGAGGTCACCAAACGACCGTTTCAAGGTTGAAACGATCAGTTTAGCTGGCACAGTTGGTTGTTTTGTGGAAAATCTTGAACCCTCCTACTCATGCTTTTAATCCCGCATTGCCCGGGATAGAGAACCCTATCCCATAACCCTCCTATATATATAGGGGTAGTGGGGGCTTCTCAAAAACAACAACTCAGAACACCAGTTGCTCTGCAAAGTTGTCGTTCTCTCTGGTTTTGGTAACTGAGAGAGAGCCCGAGCAAGTGATACCCGATAAGGGAGGCACAATAAGGGAAAGACAACTGCAGAAAGGCAACTGGTTGCAGGTGAGTGTGTTAGTGACTAGTACGTCAATAGGAGGGTAGGACTCCTTCTGATTCCTTATGGGATAAGGAGATCATAGTTCCGTGTGGTCTGTGTGGACTACTTCAAAGGCGGGAGACTTCTGCTGCTCAGAGGATAGCTATCAATCTCGACAGTCCCGATGAGACCAGGAGATGCACAGACACCGTCCAAGACCAGAGGTGAAGATCGCACAAGCCGCAAGGTAACATCGCTGAGCAAGCCTCGAGACAAGGTACGCCTCTATAAACCATTCTGCCTATTGTATAGACATTGACGCGATTCCTTTATTCTGGGTTTGGAAGAAGAAAATTTTTGTTTTCGCTGCCTTCTCTGTCTCCCCTAAAACCCAACAGTGGTATCAGAGCTACGTCAACTGCTCTATACTTTAGGATTATTAATATGATCAATTTTGGTTTGTCACCTTTATTTATTGCATGTGATGCGAATAAAATTGGCTTTATGCATGTCCAATCCTAAATCCACAAATCCCAATATACATATATGATATGTAATATGAATGCACTCGATACGCGTCTCCCTTAAATGAGTTTTGTGGTGGATGTATAGCCTGGTTATGGCCAATAAACCCTATGTATGTGTGCTTGGTTGTATGTGGTTGCTTGCATCTCGGTCTGTGTACCGATTCCCTATCTCCTATTCCTAATGTAACTCGAGATAACTCAAGATTTCTTTCCTACCTTTGCTCCCCCCAAATGCAACTCGGGGTTTCCCAATTTAAATGTAAATAGGATAGATCTTTTATTTCCTGTTATGTCAAAGAACAGAGGACAATATGACGATGACTGAGACGATCGGTTCAAGGTGTGAACCGATCGGTTGGCAGTCTAGATGACCAGTTTGAGGAGCGAGACGATCGAGTGGAGGCCATGAGGAGATGCACGACGACCAGGCAAACTGATCGGTTGGAGGAGCCAACTGATCGGCTGGTGGCACCCAGACGGCCAGCCAAGGTGAGCAGATAATTCATGTGATGAGTTGATCAACACGGATGGTTATAGAACAAAGTTCATCTTGTACAGGTTTCATGTGGTGTAGACCTAGATGACCGTGATTCCTCTTGGTTCGAGGAATCACATTAAGATGGCCATAATCATCGCTTTTATTGTTTCACATGTTTTCTGTGGGATATAGCATGTATATGATGCGTACTATATATTGTGGTGATTGGATATGTATATGTACCTATAAAAACCAAATCCCTCATTAAATATTAAAGTTTTAGATGCCTTCCAAATGTGACACATGTGAAAAGCTTGATCGACCAAATGTGGGCACGCCCTAGCGTGGTGCACCGTCTATCTCGTGGAAGTGTGAAGGATGGATATGTGGGTCTTCCCTAGCAGGGTGCATATTCATCGTGTTGGCTTTGGGTCAGACTTAACAAGGTGACCTAGATAGGATCTAGTATCTTGAGGCATGGAGGTGATCATGGAAAGGAGTTGCATATGACATCTTTCAAGAGTTGCATATGATGCAATTGGAAAAAGTTGCCTACCTGGAAGATCTAAGTTGTGGGTGACATCCCTAGCTGGTCCATGACTCAGAGGATTTTAGGATCTTGCCCATTAGAAGATTGTACGCTGCAATCTTATGAATTGATGGTGAGGGCTATCAATTTGAACAAAATAGTTGGAGCGATAAATAATTAAAGTCCTAATTATATCATCAACCTTTCAAATCAATCAAATAAGTCAAAATTGAATTTTGGACTAAATTGCATATGTTTCCTTTTTGTAGTACAAATGACAACAAACAATAATCACTTTTCGTTGTGATCGGTCCTTGAGAAGGACAAGCTAAATGGGACTAACTTCCATGACTGGTTTAGGACATTGAGAATTATTCTCACTCAAAGAGAAAAAGCTCTATGTCCTGGATACTCCAGTTCCATAGGAACCTGCTCCTACCGCACCAAAGGCAGAAAGGGATGCTTATAAGAAGTATTTTGATGATGCCATTGATGCAAAGTGCTTGATGTTGTGCTCCATGAATCACGAGTTGCAGAGACAACATAAGAACATGGGTGTCATTGAGATGATTTAGTATCTCAAGAACATGTATGAAGATCAAGCACGACAAGAGAGATATGATGTCTCCAAAGTGCTATTCAAGTGTGTCATGACAGAAGGAGATCCAGTTGGTCCTCACACACTCAAGATGATTGGGTATGTGGAGAACCTGACGAGACTAGGACTTCCTCTGAGCCAAGAGTTGGCTACTGACGTGATACTGCAATCATTGCCAGAATCCTACAGTCAGTTTGTGATGAACTACAACATGAACAATTTTGACAAGTCATTGACAGAGTTGTTGGGCATGTTGAGGACAGCTGAGACACAGATGAAGAAGGACAAGCCTAAGTCTGTGATGATGATCAGCGACAAGAAAGGCAAGTCCAAGTGCAAGGGTAAAGGCAAGGCTAAGAAAGGTTCTGATGCTAGCCAACAACCCAAGGCGTATTCAGCTCTCAAGGCCAAGGGAGGCATGACCAAGAGAGGCAATTGCCACCATTGTCAAAAGCTAGGAGATTGGAAAAGGAATTGTCCACTCTATCTGGAAGAACTAAAGAAGAAGGAGGTGACAGACATCTCCACTTGAAGGTGTCATGAAATAAACTTGTAACAATATTTGAGGTATATGATACCAAGATATAAAGTGTAAAGTACTCAATAAATGGGGCAAGTGTTGCCGCCATAGATAGGAGTACTTTAGTTTATTTTCAGCCTTAAAGGCATGTAATAGAGTTATGAACTGCTATTTGCCAATGGATAGAAACACATTATTTTTTCATATTGTATGACAATGATAGCAATTAATAAAGTTGATGTTTCAATCTATGTGGCAATGCCTTGTTTATCTTGTGGTACTTGGTATGCATAAGATAAAATGATACCTAAAAGTTATTGATAACTCAAACAATCAAATTAGCATAAATCATGAGAAATTCATTTCTAGTTTCCATATGATGGATAAGTCTAGACTCTTTTGGTTAGAGAACCAGTAAGAGACATGAATCTCTTAGACATGATCAATCTTCACTAGTCATAGTGGGAGATTGATTATCCTATTAGGTATAATACATGTGATGTATTTACATACCTATTGGACTTAATGCAAGTACTTCAAATGGTGTTTAGATAAATACCAATATGAATATCTTGAAGTGTTCAAGAATATCATAGATAAAGTACAAATTTGGTAAAGTGTTAATTCTTGATGAGATCAATGAATAAAATACTTAACCCAAATGTTTGAGATCCTTATGAGTGATTATGATAGTGTATCATAGTAAACTCATGATTAATACATGATGATGTCTAAATCAAAAGGATTCATACTCTAAGGAGTTAGAGTATGATTATCAAATAACTAAGTTCTTCTTAAATAAAGAATACCCCACACTAATAAAGGACATTAGGAATCACAAGGAGTTGTGAGTTCTTATATCCTTAATAGAAACACCCCGATTATCTATATGATGAGTTGGTCATGTGATGAGTCAACTATCTAGATGAATATGAGGAACCAAATTTTGAGTTATGGTTTATGACCATCACATCCTAAATGACTTCCATGTAAACCATAAGGTATGATCTTGATGGTAGCACCCATTGGGATGAAATCCATAAGTGTGAATGAGTCTTAAGCGTTAAGACACATGGATAACATTTTGAGAAGGATGATGCTTGTTGATTGCAACTTAATGACTAAGACATTTGGCATACATATAATAAAACTTCATTCCTATGAGGAATAAAACAAGGATGTGTACATGACACAACCTATAAGGTTTATGAATCCATTAATGCAAATGAAGTCTATAAGTTACAATGGACAAATCAATGTGATTGATTGAGTACAAGCAACTCAGAGTTGGATCTTTACTTTGATAATATAGTCAAAGGGTCTGACTGATATGACAAAGATAAAGAAGGAATCTGTGATTTAGTGGGAGCATATTCACATTCCACATGTTGATGTGAAATGGAAATGTTCTAGAATGGAAATCCAAAGTGGAAATTAGGAAATATAGAGATGTTTCCTATATGATAGGAATAGAGATCTATAGAGATAGTTCTTGAAAACCTCTTGACCTGAAAAAAGAGAGCATACATTGGAAATCTATACTGAAGGGTTCAGTATGCACAGATTCAGTGGGAGAAAACTTGTCCATGTTACATGGAGTTAATATCCCAAGGGCCCGGTGTCCAATTCTTATGAAGAATGGGAACACTAAGAATAGATATGGATCTATTATGTATGTAATCATCCCATTGTCTTGCATGTATGGACATGGCAAGAACAAAATGCATTCATCATCTTATATGTAGGACATGACAATATGATATGCTCATCCTGATAACTCGTATGTGGGACATAACGAGTGGATGTATGTCTAGTTCCAGTAAGGGTTACTGGAATATCGTAAGAACTTGATAAGTAATTGAGAAGTACTAGTTCTATGGAAATAAGGAAGGGTTCACTGTAAAGAGTTACACAGATGCGAACTTCCGAAAAGGACATAAATTAATCGCAATATATATGAGATATATATAAAAGTGAATGTTTATTAATGGAAACATTACAAGAGAGTCGTTTGAAAGGAAAAGATGAGTATCCATGTGTTAGAGAACATTAGTGGATACTATATGGATCTAGGAGTTCATAGAGATGAACTTATAGTTATTCCGGTTATTGATGACAAGTTAGGAGTGCTTGATCATTCAATATGGCTAAAGGTTAGCAAAGGAATACTAGATCACATATTACGGCAGCTCCATCTCATACGTGTGACGTACAATGAAGAGATGAGAGACATGCAGTTAATACTGACTTTGGCAAGGTGTTGCCATAACTCACTATGTTAGCACTAGAGCGCAGTAACATGTGGGACATGTTTGAAGATCACTAAGAATATGATTCAAGGGTGATTGGCTCGCAATGCAAGTAGGAGTATGTTGGTATGTATGCCCTGAGAGCCAATCATGGGATGATTGGTGGGATACATTAAGATTGATTTGATAAAGATCAAAGGCAAGCTTCTAATTCTTTCTGGTTCAATCATATGAGATAATGATAGAATATATTGAATGTCTAGAGAATGACAGTACTCAATGACGTATGCTTTCAGGTTTAGGACCTGAATGATGAGATCATACGGATGCTAAGAGTTTGTACAATCTTATTATGTCCCTAGTTGGATGTCATTGTGGAAGGTAGATAGAAAGCAATGACACACAAGACTAGGTTGTGGTGTTGGTTGATGACAAAATCTCATTAGTCATGATATGGAGATATCAAACCAAACACATAGGTACTTGTTAGAGAACAAGTTTACCGGACAGACCCACCGTGAGTTTGACACATGGAACCATGACATGGTAGTCATAGTCAGTTCTCACAGTGATGGTGGTGAGTGTGATTCTTTGACCTGAAATCACTACACTCAACACATGTCGTTGGGTACACTTTGACATCATCAAACGCAGTCCTGAAACATGGGTTGTTATAAAGGTGATGATTGGGTGGCTTTGACACATGGAGATTTTGAGGGGTGAGTGATAGATATGGGATTTGTCCCTCCTGAGGGAGTTTGATATCCATGGCCATTTGATGAGTAGGATTGAGATAGGCATGCACATGCATGTGTGAATCAGTATGTGATATTAATGTCACACATATCTCCTCCAATCTACTCTGAGATCAAGAAAGTGAATGAACATTAACAGGATGATTGTCCCATGCCTTGAGCTCATTCAGGATATCAGTGATAAAGGAATTATACATTCACTGTAACACCATTCACGGATTGTAGGATTGAAAGTTGTTCTCCAACTTTCTATTTCACTTGGGTAGCACTGATGTGCGACTAGGCACCGCTCTTTGCTTGTGAAGTCATAAGTGTTATGGACTTTCACTGCCAACGTGAAATGGACCTACAGGGTCACACACATAGGATTTAACCTGGAAGAGGAGTTTATCCACAAACCATGTTTAGATTGATTAATAAAGGAGTTTAGTAGTTCAATTAAACACTCAATTAATTGATAGCTCAAAATCATAGAGTTCAAGGTGTTGGACCGATTGATTAGAGTATCAGATTGATTGAAAGTGCAATTGACAAATTTTGCATAGTCTGCTGCCCCAACCAATCGGCTCATGGGATGAACTGATTGGCTCAGGTTGGTGAACCGATCGGCTCAACTGTGAGACGATCGGCTCATGTGTCATGAGACGATCGGCTCAATTGTTGAACCGGTCGATTCATGTGACCAACTGAGATTGTTTGGAAAGTCAGAAGACTATTTTGTAAATACAATTTGTTTCACTTGTACAAATTTGATTTGGACAAGGATTAATATTTGATTAATCAGAAACAAATATGAAATTCAATTTGAGTTGGACCAAGACCACGAACTGATTGGCTTAGAAGTGAACCGACTGTCTCAGGTGTCCCAAACGATCGGTTCAGGTGTGAACTGATTGGTTGAGGTCACCAAATGACCAGTTCAATGTTGAAACGATTGGTTTAGCTGGCGCAGTTGGTTGTTTTGTGGAAAATCTTGAACCCTCCTACTCCTGCTTTTAATCCTGCATTGCCCAGGATAGAGAACCTTGTCCCATAACCCTCATATATATAGGGGTAATGGGGGCTTCTCAAAAACAACAACTCAGAACACCAGTTGCTCTGCAAACTTATCGTTCTCTCTAGTTTTGGTAACCGAGAGAGAGCCCGAGCAAGTGCTGCCCAATAAGGGAGGCACAATAAGGGAAAGATAACTGTAGAAAGGCAACTGGTTGCAGGAGAGTGTGTCAGTGACTAGTATGCTGACAGGAGGATACGACTCCTTCCGATTCCTTGTGGGACAAGGAGATCGGAGTTTCGGGTGGTCCATGTGGACTACTTCAGAGGCAGGAGACTTCTGCCACTCGGAGGACAGTTGTCAATCCCGACAGTCCCGGTGAGACCAGGAGCTGCACAGACACCATCCAATACCGGAGGTGAAGATTGTGCAAGCTGTGAGGTAACGTCGTCGAGCAAGCCTCAGGACAAGGTACACCTCTACAAACCATCCTTCGTATTATATAGACGTTGACATGATTCCTTTATTCTGGGTTTGGGAGAAGAAAATTTTTGTTTCCGCTACCTTCTCTGTCTCCCCTAAAACCCAACAGTTTCTCCTTGAAATACCCTTATATGATTCTAAAATTGGATTTAATTAGCATACTAGGGTTATTTGATAGACGTATGATCTTAAAATTGCAGAAAATGAAACAAAAATCCATTTCTACATAAGTAAAACTTCAAAAACTAGAGCAAAATTAAGAGTTGTTAGCCATAACTAACCCACACGCCTTGTTCTCAGAGTCAGATATATTCATGCACTATCAATCCAAGGATCAATATGAAAAACAATCATACATCATTGTAGTGTTACTAAATATTTCAAAAACCTTTTCTAGGGTTTTAGTAAGGGTCCTAGGGTCTAGATTTTTAATGGAGTAGGTTTAGATGGATTTTAGGGTGTTTATGGTTTCAACCTTAACTTTGGGTAAAACCCTAAAGTCATCCAAAAACCTATGTTGCATCAAGTATATTCAGGGTTGTAATCATGATCTAGATGGAGAAATCATAATATTTAAAAGGATATCAAGATTGGTCCAAGTTATTGCAAAATTGTTATTTAATCAATAGGGGTCACTAAATATAGTGTTTGATATGTATACATGAGGAAATTAAACCTAATTTACATGTCTTATTATGTCTCATTAGATACTTAGTATTATCCCAATGAAAAGATTAGATCTGAATTAGGGTTTTCAAATAATCATAGAAGTCATTTATCAAGATAAGGTTTAGACTTTAGAGTCTTATTGCAAGATTGGGTCATTCTTAGTTTAAAGATAACTAAAGGGGTGATATTCAACATAAAACTAGTCTGACTTTAGTCATGGAATTATTTTATTAGGTTTAATATTTTTTATTATAAAATGAGTACTTGCACTAAGACTTTGGACAAGTGTTGCATTTAATACAATTTTCTTAAGATCTGGGTTGTAAATCAAATATTGGTTTGAGTGGATGTATTTACCTTTAATGGCAGGATAAACCATGTTCATGGATGGTTGGACCGCATAGAAACTCGACATGATCTAATTGAAGGGAGGCATCTTTTCCATGTAGAGAATGTGTGATAGAGAGGAGGAGGGACCATATGTTGTGAGTCTTCATATCTTGTTCATCGCTTGGTTAGATTAGGATTGGGCTCTATCTATGTGTTGTCAACACCTAGATCCTTGTGCAAAGGGCATAAGAATGCACATGTGGCAACCCGTCGCTAAACAAGATTACTCAAAAACTAAAACTCCAAGCAAACTCTAATTAATCATATTACTATAAAGGTACATTATTAAAACTAAAATAAACTTTCTAAAACATGTAATAGAACATTTACACAAAGGTCTAACATCTTGCATATATATAACCACACTAGGTATGTTTTACATCTGTTCAGTGGTCTCAGCCACAACATGTATATGAAACATACGTTCCACATATTTACAACATGTACATAGCACAAGTACACTACCAAAATATCGAGTCGATGTACATCATCTACAAAACTTCCCCGCCCAAACCTGAGAGTACATAGATGACTCTAGGACTCATTAAACAACCAACCAACATTATTCCTCTACAGATCTCCAAACTTCTCCTCCTTGTCACCATGAGTCTGATGACGTTATTGATGGTCTAAAAAGATGTGGTGACCCTTGAGGTAAGACCTTTCTCCCAATGAAAGATATAAATTTTAATAACATATGTTGCTTACAAAAATATAATGTACTTTAAATAATTAAAGTATATAATATTATAGATATATATATATAATGTACTTATAAAAATATAATGTATATATATACTATATGGTCCTTTAGCAAGTCACATGATAAAGCATATAATGAACAAGAAAAGGATCACATGCACATAGGCAATAAAAGCAATATGGTTGAGCTTTAAAGCATTGAACTTCTCTCCCCCTTTTGACATTATCTAAAGGGAAGGGGGTAGAAGAGCATAAAACAGGTCTTCTCCAAGCACAACCAAGCATACATGCACAACATGCAATCTCAAAGCATATTCTAAACCAGAGACGAGAGAAACAAACAATCCAAGTCATAATCAAAATATGGTAAAACATGGCACCAACTCATGAGATATAGTAAATCAAAGAGTAAGTGTACAAAGGATTAAGATTACAATCCAGAAGGCATGTTATCAGAAAATAATCAACAAACCAAAAATGATGAAAGCTAGATGATAAAATAGTACAACTCAGACATGTGCCCATATGTTTTTAGTAGAAAATAACCTAGAAAGATATATATGATCAGCAACTAGACTAAAAAATAGAACAACTAAACATCTAGGTCATCTATGTCTACATCATCAACAACATCATCAACATTAGGCTCATATTCGTCATCTCTGTCTGAAGATGCAGCAGAGATAGAAATGTCCTCGTCACCAGAGTCACCAATAGAGCCACCATTAGAAGCATCACCATCATCATCATCAGCCTCCTCATCAACATCGGCCTCCTCATCATCCTGGTCTGCCATCTCCTCATTAGTAAGAGAACCAAAACTGCGACCGGGCCAATGGGAATTTTGCTCATCCCAAGACATGCCAAGAGAATGGAGCTCATTGGCCTATGGAAAGGAAGGGGCAAAACTACCAAGACTGGCAAGCAGAGTGGCCAAGGGGCCAGCAATCAGAGGTAGCACACCAGGAGTAGATCCACCAATAGTAGAGGGTGTAACAACGGAAGATGTAGGTGGAGGGGTAGGGTAAAAGTGATCATATGAAAAGGATGCATAGTCACCTCTTGGGTAGGGTTGGTAGGCAGGGTAGGGGTGTGCACAGGACATGTTCATGTTGGGCATGATGGAACATAGATCCTGATGCATGTCCTCCTAAACTTGAAGGTTGTATGCATGTTGATGCATCATGTAGCCCATAAGGGTTTCATTAGATAAATGGAACGAGGCATGGATAGGTCGGGTAGGCTGAGGTGGTGGAGGTGCTCGAGTAGAGGTAGAGATGGAGGCACCATGGTGGTAGAGGATAGGATAGGCATGGTCTTTTGAAGAGTGGTCTCACTAATGCAAACTCTTTTCTGGGTAGGTTTGTAGTGAAGGTCATGGAAAAGAGTTTTGCTAGTGGCAAGTTGGAATAGACCACGGATCAGGGTTGGGTATGGTGGGTGGGTGCCACAGGTGTTCTTGCTTGAGTCAAAGCAGGTCATATGATGGAGAACATATCTTGAGCACTTGACTCTGATGTTATTCAAGAGACAATACATGATTACCGTAGTGTTTTCTGCAATCTCAGTCTGATTCTTCTTTGGGTGAATATTGCAGTTAACGACTAAGGCAATGATGCATCTCTTGAGGTCCAAGGAAGAGGAGGTAAGGGTGCACTTCTTCCTATATGGGAATTGAGGATTCTTCAAGAACTTATGAATATCAGGGCAAATAAGATCATATTGCTTATAGAAGGCCTCAGGCTCAACTAAGTCAAAATACTCTGGGTAGTCCTTATGCCAAGTGTCAGTTACTTCATTACATGAAAAGAAGATGTTCAGGGTATCCTCAGAGACTTGAAATTTCTTCTCGGTTATCATAGATGTGAGGACTACTTGAGTATTAGGTGGGGGTATGAGGGTGTCATAATTCTAATGCAAATTTGTGTAGAATACATGAACTGCTTTGGTGCTTGTGATGGAATTGTTATAGCATATGTGTTCAACACCCAAGGCTGAGAGATGGTGATCATAAAGCAACTTCGCTACTTGATCTATGACCTCTTTTCTTTGTGGTCTAAGCTCAAATATGGAACAAAAAGGAAAAGGGTTCCTAGGAAGGAGCTCCTTGTACCTATTTAGAGCCTCATTTGAGATGAAGAAAGTGTCATCAAAGGGAATCAAGCGTGAGTTGGATGAAAATGAAGGTGCATTAGTTGGGGCGGCCCTCTTCCTCCTATTGGATGCCATAGAGACAAAAGGGAGAGGAATGAGAGAGAAAAAGCTAAACAATCACCACCAAAACTCATCCATAGACCTAGGTTAGCAAGGTGGAAGGTCAAGGGAGGTCGAGCTAGGTCGAACTAGGGTTGGGGAGAGGAAGGTCGGGGCTAGGGTTGAGAGCTTAGGGGAGCTGGAGATCGGATCGGTCAACTTTTCTCTATCTGAGAGGGAGAAAGGTTGCCTGAACCCATCTTAAGTTTGCTCTAGCTCGACCATAGGTTGAGTTATGTGAACTCGGAAACTTGACTGATAGTCTCTTTAAAAAAGCTCTCGGCCTCTGATCGGTCGAGTTGGCAACTCGAGCGATGGTCAACTTGACTAACATTTAGAAATCCTAGTTTATAGCAATTAGACTGCTAATTAAATTTATTTTTCAAGTCCATTATGCATTTTGAACATACTTAGGCTCATATCACTCATCATTGGGTACTATTTTGCGGTAAAACATGCATTTATGAAAAATACCCTAAAACAAGAGAAAACCAAGGCAAAATGAACATGAAATTTTGATTTTTAGCATATTAGCAAGCAATGGTGATCAAAACATAGGCAAAGCATATAGGATAGATGACAACTAGCTGGAAAGCATATAAGGTTCATTCAAAGCAGTTATGAGTAGTTTAGATCTAATAAAGTTAAATTTCTCTCTAGCTAGAGGTTTAGTGAAAATGTCTGCAAACTGGTTTTCCGTGTCCACATGTGTGATGTAGATATCCTTCTTGGCAATGTGATCATGGAGAAAATGATGGTGAACCTCTATATGCTTATCTTTACTATGCAAGATAGGATTATATGACAAGTTAATTACACTAGTATTATCACAAAATATAGGAGAAGCATCAAAGTGAATGTTAAAGTCTTGGAGCATTTGCTTCATTCATAGGACCTGGGCACAACAACTCCTAGATGTAGTGTATTCAGCCTTGGTGGTTGATAATGCCACTCTTTGTTTCTTAGATAACCAAGACACCAAACATGGTCCTAGGAGAAAGTAAGTGCCACTTGTGCACTTTCTATCAATCAAGCACCCTGCATAATCCACATCACTATAAGCAGTATGAGTAAAGTCCCTTGACTTGGGATACCATAGTCCAAAATTTTGGGTTTTGGCTAAGTTCCTTAAAATCCTCTTAACATATATAAGATGTGATTTCTTAGGGTTTGGTTGAAAGTAAGCACACGAGCCAACACTAAACATTATATCAGGTCTAGAGGCAATTAAGTAAAGTAAACTTCCGATCACACCTCTAGAGAGATTCATCTACTTTCTCACCTTCTTCATCTTTGTCAAGTTTGGTGATGTTTGACATGGGTGTGTCCATCGGATTGATGTTCTCCATCCCAAAGAACTTGAGTAACTCACTTGTGTACTTGCCTTGGTTGATGAAGTTCCCACCTTTTGTTTGCTTGATTTGAAAGCCGAGGAAGAACGTGAGCTCACCCATCATACTCATCTCAAATTCACTCTGCATAAGATCACTAAATTCTTTGCAAAGATCATGGTTAGTTCTGCCAAAAATGATATCATCAACATATATTTGTATGATAAGAAAATTGTTAAAAGTGTGCTTTAGAAATAAGGTAGAATCCACTTTGCCCATGATATACCCATGATCTAATAAAAAGTTTAATTTCTCATACCAAGCTTTGGGTGCTTGTTTGAGTCCATAGAGAGCTTTTTGCAACAAATAAACATGGTTAGGTAAACTATCATGTTCAAAGATATATTGTGGATTATTCCACTGGATGCATTTATTCCACTCAATTATACATTCTAATGTTTCATGGATAGTCTGATAAAGACTGCACACCTATATATGTCCCTCTACCAAGGAACAATTATAAAATCCCATTTCCATGTGCTCCAATCATTGACCCTTCTGGTGATAGTGAGAAAGGACTTCTAGTACTTCACCAACTCCTCACTAGTTGGGTCATAAATAATCCATTTTGTTTTTCTTGACTCGTCAGGTTGTTCAACAAGACAAACTGCTTTGTAGGGAAGTCAAAGAAAACCATGGAAAAATGTCCATGATCATAGATTGGAATAATGTACTCAATGTTTAAGTTCAACATGTAAGTATAAGTGAGATAGCCTCTATGATCTTAAAAAGAGCAGAGAGGATATGATAGATGGACAAATCCCTTACATAATCATATATGATCAAATGACTCCTGATCTTTGAAGTAGTCTGACTGGAACATGTCATAAAAATATTAACATCACCTCGTTAATTTTTGGAGAAGGTAAAAATTTACTAGAAGACAAAAAGTATAGGGAAGACAACAAAATCCCATATAATATACACTCAGGTTTACTCCGAAAACCCCCATTGCCTCTGGGCCACAGGGTCTAGGGACTCACCTATCATGGGTCTGGCTTTAACCGCCAAGCCTACAATATGTACAAGACTGTCAAACAAGTCGAACATATCAGTGTGCTTTTTCCCATGTAACCTATAGTTATGTTCACGCCAAGCAAGCCAACAAATGGCAGTGATGCACCCACCTGCAAAGGATCTAGTAATGGGGTTGGTCGTTGACTTGTTCATAAGCCAGTTGCAGGCTTCCAGAAGGGACATTGGGGGGTTGCAACCCACCCCATCTTCAGTGATACCCTACACCAAAGGTATCTCGTGTAGGCACAACCAAAAAATAGATGAGAATGACTCTCATCCTCCCTACCACAAAGTAGGTAGGTAGTTAACGACCTGAGACCCCACCTATTCATCTGATCGAAGGTAGGTAGCTAACACAAAATCACCCTATAGGCATAGCAACTACATTTGGGCGTGTGAAAGGAGTTCCAAAAGGCAAAGTACTAAGGTACTTGTGGTGAACCAATCACATTCAACACCCACGGCTTGGTCGTCTGAAGCCAGAGACGCCAGCCGTCGGTATGAAAAACACTAGAGGGGGGGTGAATAGAGTTTTTAAATAATTTTAACAATTTATTGAACTCAAACAACCACAATTGAAATTAGAAGAAGGAGACAGGTGTTTAGAGTGGTTCCAACTTTAGCAACTACTAAAGTTGTCAGTCCACTACCCAGTTGCTTACCCAACTGGGATTTTGAAAGTATTTATTTTATTACCTTCCCAAGGATTTATACAAAATACAATACTTTCCTTTACACCCTTTGAACAGCCTTCACTTGAAGTAGGTGCACCAACTTTGAGGTAGCCTTCTTGAAGTAACTCCAAGCTCCCCCTTGAAGTAGCCTTCCTCTCTAGAAGTAACCTCCCGTTGCACCAGCCTTCTGAAGTAGCTCAAAGTCACCTTCTTCACCAAGAAGAACTCCACCCTCTCCAATCAGCAGCCTCCAACCTAGGAGTAGCAAGGAGAGTACAAACGGTAAAAGAGAACAAGAAAGAAAAAGGAAATTACAACTTATCCTTTGTAGCCCAAGGCTTGATTTGCCTAGATCAAGCGTATAGATCTCCTAACCAAGTGTGTGGACTTGTGATTGCAGTGGGTAGGAAATACTAGCCTATAGGACACAAATTATGAGCTAAGGAATAAAATGGCCAATTGTCACAATGCTCAAATTGCTCACAAACAGATTCCTCAAAGTATGCTCAAGGATTTCTCAAGTGTAGCAAGTGTGTTTGAGTGTCCTATGGCTTGTCCTATTTATAGGAATGGCCTAAGGATGCTTAAGGACGTTCTAGACAACTTCTAGGGGTTTCTAAGTGCTTAACTAGCCGTTAGGTACAAAGTTGTTGCTTTAACAACGGCTAATTAATTAATTCTGCAGTTGCTGTCAGAGACCGTCTCGGTCGAGGAATGGTCGACCGAGACACCTACTCGGTCGAACTTTTGTCGACCGACAGGCACTCTGGAATAAGTGATTTGCAACGTCTTTCTCCAACTGCCAACTAACTTGTCTGTTGTGTCTAACGGCTACTTTGGATCTTTCTCGGTCGAGAAGATTGTCGACCGAGAGTGTCTCGGTCGAGGAGTTTGTCGACCGAGATTGATCCTGTTTCAATGTTTCAATTTAGGCACTAACTATATGTATGAGTGTGCAAATGTGATCCTATTTGAAGGGAATGACTTATCTAAATGTGGTGTTTAGCTAGGGAGAATCTAACGCTTGATTTACATGCAATCTAAGTACTTGTACATTATATATTTGTACAAGTTTTACAAAGCGATTACATTGCATGAAAACATAAACATGTAAGCATATGGATTTCCCTAGTTGCTTTGTCATCCACCTTAATCCTACACACTCAAGTAGCTCGTTAGATCAATAAGAATGAAATGTTTGTCATAATCAAAACAAAGGGATTTATAGATGTCTATTTAGCCAACACGGTAGACTGGACATACTCTTCAGTAATGTCTGGCCATCTACAACGCATTCCCCTCCAGGTTCTCAAGACATTGACCTGGGAAATGGTTAACGTATCTCCATATATTTCCTGCATCCACTTGCTCCAGCAAGAGTTAGGACACCTGAGGAAGCGATCAATCCTTGCTCTCATCACAGCTTCAGCAATGTCATCGACAGAAGTTATGTTGAGCCCCCTATCTTGAAGCCCCTGGCGATGGTGGACCAGGCGATGGAGTGGGTCTTTCCACCCCAGATGAAAGAGCCACAAATGTTGTTGAAGTTTCTAAGAATGAAAGGTGGGATCTCCGTCTGTCTGCACCAGAAGTGAATCTTCCCCTCCATAACTGTTCTCACAAGAACCAACCTACATACCATAGAGATTGTAATGCCATTCCACTTCACCACCACATCTCTTAAGCTGTCCACACAGGAGTTAAAGTCTACACCCTTAGCCTTGCTGCCGGTGATGGGTATTCCCAAGTATCTGGTTGGGAAGATCCCCTCTTCCAGGCCAATGGCCCTTCTCAGCCACCTTATTCTGCTATCGCACGATCTGGATAGGAACACTCTTGATTTGAGGGTGCTCATGAAAAGACCAGTCATCTTACCAAACGAAACCATTATTCTTCTGAACATCCTAAAATTCCTCACATTGGCAGTAAGAAAGATGAGGATGTCATCAACAAAGATCATGTGAGCCATGACCTTCACCCTGCCCTGGCGGTAAGTTTTTATATCCCCCCTATGAGTCGCGTCCTCCATGATCGAAGAGAAGGATTCTATGACAAGAGTGAATTGTCTTAGAGGAACACTAGTTTATTGTCTTAGAGGAACACTAGTTAAAAATAGAAATTTTCTGCAAATAAATGTAAGATAGGAACAAAACATAGACATCAAACAATTGATATTTATAAATAAGATTGGGAGCAATGTGACTAGAACACAACATTGAGGGAAACTTAGAAACTGGATCATGTGACAAATGAAAATTAGAATGACATTACTAGCACATGAAAAAGTAAATATTGGCACACTATACACAAGAATACCAGGTAACCCCCTCATAAATATTGGCACGACCTACTACAGAATACTAGCACACCCACATCCTGAATACTGGCACACCCCCATCCTGAATAGAAGCACACCCCATCCCGAATACTAGCACACCCCTGTCCTGCATACTGGAAACCTCCACTTGAGTAATGTACACCTAAGTCTGAGATACTAGAACAACCTAGTCACTGATATTGGCACAACCCAGTCAGAAACATTGGAACCCCTCAATCATGAATACTAGCACCCCCACGATTAGTGTTACACCCCATTTAAAATACTAGAACAAGCCATAAGTGGAGTGACATGAATATAGGAACGACATGAAAATAAATAATAGAATTTGATTGTACCAATACGGCATTGAACCAAATGAAAACTAACACACAATGATCATTGAAATGGAGCGTACACAAGAAGCATAAGAAGATGTAATATATTCATCCTTTTGTCTATCCACTCAATATTCCTTCCATTCATTGCATGATTGTTAGTATCGATGATTTTGTCTATGATGAAGCACCCTTCCATATAAGAACAAATATCTTTACCATCAAGGTTATAATATTGTCCTCCTCCTTGTAGCAGAAATAATCACTAAAGAAAGAAAAAAATCTATGTATAATGATTTATTTGGATGGAAGAAAGGTAAGATAAGACCAAAGTTGCACAACCCAAATTTAGAATGCAACTATGCAATATCCACTTCAACATCTTGATGTGTATGGGTGTAATAGTTGGTATATCTTCCTTGATGTATTGAGAGGTAGAAGTGGGAGTAGTTTGTTTCCAAACACTACTTTGAGGCTGAACCCTTAGATTATTGACAAGGGGGATAAGTGTAGCACTTGTCTGCTTGAATCTTTGATTCTACCTGACTCAACATCTTACTAAGTTCCTTTTCTTCTTTGTGGGAGACCATGAAGGAGAGTTTTCACCTAAGGCGCATGCAACTTCCCTCGGCCTTAGGCTATGACATCACTTTTAAATTCCCATGCATAAGATGAACCTCCTCCTTATTGTTGGAGACCACAAAAATAGAGCTTTCACTTCTGCATGTGCTAAATATTGGGAAATTGGGGCGACAGATAACACAACAGATTTAAACTTGATTCCCTAATTAGCAAGATCTCATCAACAACAATATATCTAAGAAGGAAGGTAACAAGATTTATACCTAGTGCTTGAGAAAGTCCAAGGACAACTCTTGATGTAGTAGTGTGCACCTTTCTTAAGGCATCAACATGATTCTTCTTCAAGCAACACTCAAATAATCATTAGGAAATTGCCTGGTGTAACACCATGGACAACGGTTGACAGCGTCCTCATAGCGGCAGGAAACGACCTCCTCACCTCTATAGTAGTTTATGAGGACCACTGGGAAATCAACGTTGCATTACCAGAGCTAATAAGAAGGACTTTTCCCTTTGAATGTTAGTGTACTAGTACGGATTCACTCTCCCACAATTGTCTCTCCTTTGTTGTTCCCCCCTTTTATGGGTAGGACTTGCTCATGCTCTCTATTAGTTACCACAACTAGAGAGGATAATAGTTGTCAAAGCTTATTTTTGTGTCAAGGAAGCCCCCAATACCCCTCTATTTATAGGAAGTGCCAAGGTCAGGGTTTCTAGTTGTATTAGGAGTCGACGAGACAAAATTCATGGATTTTTAAAAACTTTGAATAGTTAACAAGTTGGTTCACTGTACAACTGGTTGGTTGATAGGGTGAACTGATCAATTCATCTATTGAACCGGTTAGTTTAGCACTTTTCCTATTTCGAATCACATTGGTCTTTAATGCACGCTTAATACAAAACACGACACCAACATCAATCCTTGATCTAATCGAATTGACCATTGAACCGAGAGGTTCATCACATGAACCGAGAGGTTCATCACATGAACCGGTCATTTGGGACCATGAACCGGTCATCTCACTTAGTGAACGGGTTGGTTCATGCCCCGATTTAGGCATTGTTCAACTAATGTTGTTTCCAATTGACCCGACACTCCAACATATCAGTTCAACACTTGAACCAGTTAGTCAATTTTGAACCTCAATTGTTTAATTGAATACCTAAACACTTTTAGTAGTAAAGATAAAAATCATTCATGAATAAACTCCTATTCCAAGTGCATCCTATGTGTGTGACCCTATTGGTCCCAAATTGCATTGGCAGTGAATGTCCATAAACAACTTATGACATCATAATCAATGAGAAGCATCCAACAACACATCATTGCTACCATAGAAATTTAGAAAGTTGGAACAAATTCAACCTACAATCCATGATTAGTGTTATAATGATTGTATAGTTCCTTTGTCTTTGATTTCTGAATTGAAATTGAGGCATGGAATCATCATCCTCTTCAACGTTCAACGTTCAATGCATTTTCCTTAAACTAGAGCAGATTGTTAGAGATGCATGTGATCTCACATATCATATATTGAGTCACATGAGTATGAACATACATTTATCAGTCTATCTTATCAATAGGCTTGGATATCAATATCATGTAGGAGGGAAAAATCCCATTTACATCACTCACACTCAATACCCATGTGTCACAATGCACATGAGAATCACCTTTATGGAAACCCTTATTCAAGGTCATGATGGATGACGTCTAAATCCAATGAACAACATGTGATGAGTGTAGTGACTTCAGGTCTAAGAACCATAATCACCACTATCACTATGAGAGCTAATTCTGACTACCAATCCATGGTCTCCATGTATCACTCTCATAGTGGGTTTGTATAATACATTGTTCTCGAACATGTACCTGTGTGCTTGACTTGATATCACATATCATGATTAATGAAACTATGTAATCAGTCAACACACACTATTCTTCTGTATTACTTTTGTCTATTTTTTCTTCCACAGTAATATCCAACTAGGGACATAACAAGAATGTATATACTCTTATCATATAAGTCATCTCATTATTTAGATCATTAACCTGAAGACATATGTTGTCAAGTAACATCATTTTTTATACATATATTATATGTGTGTCATCATCCCATGATTAAGACAAACATAATAAACAAAATTACCTTTATCATTATCAAATTAGGTATCCAACGCCATATTTCAATCATCACATGATTGGCTCTTTGGTCATACATACCAACAAACTCCCACTTGCACTTAGATACAATCACCCAAAAATCTTATTCCAAGTGATCTTTAACATGTCCATCATGTTTCTGTGATGGAAGGGCTTTTCTAACAAGTTAGCAACATTTGCTTCTAGTTGTTATATTGCAGGTTTCACATCTCAATACTATATGACATCTTGTATGAGATGGAAGTGTTGTAGTATGCAATCTGAGATTCATTGCCTATCCAATAGCTCCACTGTTGTCACAATATTTCTATTGTGTCATCAGTGGTTGGAGCCTCCCACAAGTTCATTTATATGAACTTCTTGATCATAACAGTTTCCTATGGGGTTCTAAGAACACCAAGATACTCGACTTCTATTGTAGAATTTAGACAACTGTCTCTTGCTCAAAAAATTTCCATCTTACAGTTCTCGACTTTTAAGGTCAAACACAAATTTAGATTGCTATTATTACTTTTGTTTGTCATTTTGAAAGCTTGCATCACGTAACCCTTTACACCCAACTCTTCTTTGTTACCATAATCAAGGGAATGATCCTTTTTTTCTCAAAAAAAAAAAGGAAATGATCCTTTTAGTGCTTCTTATGTACTTAAGAATGTTCTTGTATGGCACTCTAGAGACTCTCATTAGGATCAGATAGATATCCACTCATCATGTCCAATACATACAAGATAACAAGATGAGTACATAACATTTCATACATGATAGATCCAATTGTGAATGAATATGGTATCTATCTATGTGTTCCTTCTCTTCACAAGAATTGGTATACTATGCTCTTGAGAGACTAACTCCATTGAATATGGACAAGTTTTTTTGTCATTGAGTCTTTCCTGTTGAACCCTTTCAACATCTTGCCAATGTATGTTTTCTTAATTAGGTGACATGGATTTCTAGATCTATCTCTATAGATCTCAATTCCTATCACTTAGGATGCTTTGCCTAAACCCTTCATAGAGAAGGCCATTTCCTTGCCAAGTTTAATGTATGGAGAACAATGATTTTCTCTTTTGGGAACACCAGGAGGATAAAGGAATTTAAGAAGGTGCTTGGTCAGTTCGGTAAACTCACTGGTTTGTATATTAGCTCCATCAAGTCTAAGATATATCTTTCAAAATCGTGTGATAGTAGAAGAGGAAGACTCAAGACTGTGATTGGACTCAGGCACGGGAGGCTTCCTACCAGGTACTTGGGTGCCCCCATTGCTGGAGGAAGGGGTATGACCACTGACTATAGCTGTTGTATTGACAAAATGAGAGAGAAGATTGATAATTGGAGTGGTTGCAAGATGTCTTTTGTGGGCAGGTTGGTGCTTATTAGAACTGTCCTACAAAGTTTGGTCAGATTTTGGGGGGATGTTTGCGACATTCGTAAGACTGTTGCTGACTCTATGCAAAGGATCACTGCTAGTTTCATGTGGGGAGGAAAAGGGCATAGCATTGCTTGGGAGGTAGTGGCTCGGCCTTACTCTAAGGGTGGTCTGAACATAGAACAGCCGGTTGATATCATTCACAAGGGGCAACTGAAAAGGTTGGATAGGTTCCTTAGTGACAGGAACAATGTCTGGTCTAGGTGGATGGTGGACCGCTATGGCTTGATCCCCCTCTGCTCAGATCAGCATTCCTCTAGAGTTTGGAGAAACATGTGCAAGACGTGGAGTGAGGTTAAGCATATGTATACAGTTGATGCCAATGATATGGCCTGCCTCGTCAATCAGCAAGCCACACCATGGACCAACAGTGATACTAGGCCTGATGCCGCTTGGGCTAAACTCATTTGGGGCTCCCATCATGTCCCCAAATGGAGTACTACTGCTTATAGAGCCTTGCTACACAGACTTCCTACTAAAGACCGGCTTATCTCGTGGGGCATCAATGTGAATGATGAATGCCTCCTGTGTGGAAGAGACAAAGAAAGCCATACACATCTCTTCTTGGAGTGCTGCTATACTAAGCTGATCTGGTCCACTATGTGTCTCAAGAACTGTTGGGGACCTAACCAAAGCAACCGGTTGGACGACATCACAGTTTGGATGAACGGGAATCTAAAGAGCAAGAGGAACAGAGATTTTGGTGGACTCTACCTCACAGTGTTCTGTTGTTTCATTTGGGAAGAAAGGAACTCAAGGGCCCATGGCGGGCCTCCTAGGTCTGAGGCTGACATCATTAAAAAGATTACCAAGCAAATCTCGTATCAATTACTTGTAAAGAAAGGCCTTGTAAAGGGTATAGCTAGCCTTGCTAAAGTTTATTGGGGTTTTTTGTAACCTTTTTTGGGTTTACCTTACTATTGGGGGTTAGTTTGTTCTTCCTCTAGTTGGTGGTTTGGCTTGAGATGGGTTTTTTGTATACCCCTATCTCTGCCGGGTTTGCTTGTTTGGTTGTAGTTTTTTCTACGTCTCTTTTGGAATATATTTACCTCTTCCAAAAAAAAGAATAATGATGTAATTCCCCATCATTATGTGGAATATAAATATGCTCCCACTTAATGTTTTGTAATCACATATTTCATATTCATTCTAACTCAAGTCAAACTCTTTAACTATCTTGATAAATTGAAGATTCCAACTCCAACATGCTTGGTTCAATCCAAAAAATAGACCTTTGTATCTTATAGACTTTATTTGCATTACATGGATTTATAAAACCTTTAGGTTGTGTCACATACACATGTGGTACAATATTCCTTTTAAGGAATACAATTTTAACATCCATTTTGCGAAATTTCATAGTCACATCAAGCTTTAATAGCAAGCATTATCTTGATGGATTTAACCATGGCAACTAATGAAATGATTTCATCACTTTCAACACCTTGAACTTTATTTGAACTCTTTGCAACCAATCTTCTCTTATAGGTGTTTACACTACTATCCATTTCGGTATTTTGTCAAAGACCCTAATGCACCCCATGGGGTTTACCCCTCTAGGTTGATTCATCAAGGTCATAACATGTTGGTGTACATGGAGTCCATCTTTGATCTCATGACCTCAAGCCATTCTAAGACTCTGGTTCCTCAATAACTTCTAGGTAGGTTGTTGAATTGTAATATATGACCAACTCACAACCTTCTTGTATCATAATCTTTCAAACTCAAGGTGTGTCCTACTAGATCTATGAGGTTTTGTGTTACATAAGGAACTTGTGATTCCACAACAATTTGTGATTCTCATTGTTCCCACTGTACCCCTTTAGGTTCAATGTTTTATTGATTGTCTTGAACATCTCAAGTTCTATTTTTCTCTCACTGTTTCCTTTGGAATTAAATTCCTGATAAGGAATACAACCATCTTGGCAACAAAACACTTTTGTTGTCAGTTTTGAATATAAAAATAGTATTTAACAAAATAGCATTCATGTCATTTAGTGACAAAGCCTTTTTAAGAAACTATTTTCTTACATGAGCTAGTCAATCCTAATCTTTATAAAAGACATATCAAGACACTTCCCGTACTATTTCTCATGCGGTATCTTTTGAACCATTTTAGATGTTACACTATTTTCTTGTAAAACATGTGCCCAAAAGGAAGTTGGAATATTAGCTAGATTTATTGATAATAGCACCATGACTACTAGGGTGTGATTACTTCTTTGCAATGCATCATTATGTTTTAGGTGGAGTTCATTCTGATACATTATCACAGTCTCTCCATAAGGTCCTCAAACTCTTGGTTTAAACTATTTCAACTTCGATCATAATGAAATATCTTAATACTCTTTACCAAGTTAGTTACATGCTTCATTAATGATCTCTTCAAACACTTCAAGAGATTCATATTCATATTTCATCTACCGATAGCACCATTAAATATAATGAGGTACATGTAACTACCATTAACATTTATTCCAAAAGGTCTATATGCATCATTATGTATGATCCCTAATAGAATAATTGCTCTCCCACTACATCCAATGAAGATGCTTTAGTCACATTTCCCAAAATAAGACTTGCATGCCTCTATTGGTTTAATAACCAAAAGAGTCTAGATAACAATCATTATGGATTCTAGAAATGCATTTCTCTTTTATGAAATTTTAGATGACAATGCTATAGGTATTCACTATTTCAGTCATCAAGCCATTCAGTATATGTGCCATACACATTTGTCTCTACAACTATCGAGTATATATTGTGAAACATTGTCGTATAAGATCTCATCTTTCAAAATGAAACATCATTTAATTCATAATATCCTTGTCCATGCAAGATATATGATATTTTCATTAATGATAGGTACATAATCGAAATTCACTAATTTTATTACATTCCCATTAGATGAATAAAAATTCCAACTGTAGTGGCAACAACTCTTGCTCCGCACAATTTTAGCTTACTTTTTCTCATGTCCCGAAGTGGAGATCTTTATCTCCTTCTTCTTCAAATCCTCTATATAAAGACGACAGTTCCTTTTCCAGTGTCCAAGAAGGTTAAAATGGTGGCACTTTCCTTCTTTAATCATGTAAGTGAAAAGGACATATTCCTTTTGCACTTACCCTTCTCCTAGCCTTGAGTGCAGAAGACTTGGACTTCAACTCAGCCTCATAACTCTTCTTAGACTTGCCTTCATCCTTTGTCCTTCAACTATGTTCTACTTATCATCATCACAGTTTTATCCATCTTCATTTGTGCTTCAACATTCATCATCATGCCAAGCAATTCAGACAGCGGTTTGGCCAAGTTACTCAAGTGACAACACTTGATAAAATAGCTATATGATTCAAACAATGATTGTAGAATCATATCAATGGCTAACTCTTGACCTAAATAAATCCCAGTATCTTCACGTAACCAACCATATTGAGAGCATGGGGCTCAGATGGATCTCCCTCTATCATTTTGCACTCAAATAGTGCTTTGAAGGCATTATACCTTTATTGCTTTACATGATTCTTAAGTTGTTTTACCATCTCAAGAATGTCCATGGTTTTATGTTGTTCATGCAACTCATATATTGTACAACTCATCATAAGATCTTTGATGTATGTGGAATCATTGGCATGCTTCAGGTAAGCATCCATTTCTTCTAGGCACATTTGGAGTGAGTTCCTCTGGTACTAGTCTTTCAAGGACACAAAGCTTTCGCTCATTGGTGAGAATAATTCTCAAAGTCCTAAACCAAATGTGGAAGTTAAATCCTATTTAATTTGTGATATTCAAGGATTGATTGCATTGATAGCATGTTTGCATTTTTCTTTAGATTCTATAGAAGAAAATTTGCAGCTTTTTCATAACATTTTGATTTGATTTGATTTGATAATATTGTTGATAATAATTAGGCCTTTAATTAATTATTGTTCCCACTATTTTGTTCACATTGATAGCCCTCATGTATCAATTTGGAAGATTGCATCGTACAATCTTCTAGTGATTCAAGATCCAAAACAATTGAATTATTACCTAGACAACACTAGCCTCAATAACCAATTATTAAGGTAGGCAACATTTTCCAATTGCATCTTATGTAATTTTTCGATAGATGGTATGTACAACTCGTTGCCATAGTCATTTGTATTCTTCTAGGTGCTTAATCTCATTAAGATCACCTAGTTAAGCCTGACCCAAAATCCAACACGATAGTAGTGCACCCTTCTTGGCAGACTCACATAACTACCATCACACTTCCCCGAGATAGACGACGTACCACACTTACGTACTCACACTTAGTTGATCAAGATTTTCATGTGTGTTGCTAATGGAAAGCATCTTAGGCTTAATATTAGATTGAGGGATTTTATATAAATACATATACATATCAAACCACCACATACTTATAGTACATATCAAATACATGCTTAGAAAAAACATGTAATCAAAATATAAACAGTGGTTATAGCCATACTATTGCAATTTTTTGAATCCACAAGGAGTGTACTACCACCTAAGGTTTACGTCATGTACAACAACTTGTTGTTGGTGAAGATTCATTCTCAAACTAATCCAGGTTGATCGGTTCAACAATTGAACCAAAAGGTTTTCCTCCTACCCGCTCAGTTGGGTTCTTGAAACGATTGTTTGGTATCAGGCCCAACTGATGTCTGGACTCCTCCAGTCGATCAGTTGGGCCACCAGTCGATTGGTTCATCTTGTTGTCCTGCCTCCTATGTCCTTCAGCCAATTGGTTTGACTCTTGAGCCAATCAGTTGGTCTGGTACAAAACATCTTCTCACTGTGAAACATAAATTAAAAATATACTATTTCGTATGACATTGTAAAAGGGAAAGCCTCGAGTTACATTCGAAGAAATAGGAAGAAGATCATTAATTTACATTTGGAAAGGAGGAGAGAGACTCAATATTAAAACCAAGATATAAATAGGAATATACAGCCACAACCATGCACACATAGATATATGGTTATTGGTTGTAACCATGCTGAAATCCACCATCAAAGCCAATTTTAGGGCGACACTTGTAAAATGCATATATATCATATCATATATATGTATATATTGATTGAGATCATATATGGTATTTAATTGGGTGTGCACATTAATCATTTTAATATTCACATCATGTGAAATAAAAACAAATAGGATCATATAGATTTAAATCTATATACACCATAAATTGGCGTGGCACTGATACCATTGTTGGGAAATTAGGGCAACAAATAAGGCTATAGAAACAAACATTTAAGGTATGATTCCCTAATAATCAAGAATTCATCAACAAAAATGTATCTAGGAAAGAAGGTAATAAGAGTTATACCTAATCTTGGAGCAAGTCCAGTGACAACTCTTGATGCAATAACATGTGCCTTTCTTCAAGCACCAGCATGCTTCTTCTTCAAGTAGCACTTAAACAATAATGAATAACAACCTCCTGTGCAACACTACATATAACAATTGATGGCATCCTCCTAGAAGCATGCAGCAACCTCCTCACCTCTATAAAAGTCTATGAGGACCATCGAGAAATCTACATTCTGGCACTAGATCCAACAAGAAGGATTTGTCCCTTTGAACGTCAGTGTACTAGCATCGATTCTCTTTCCCACAATTATCTCTCCCTTATTGTCCCTCCCTTTTATGGGTAGAACTTGTTCGGTCTCTATATTGGTTACTGTAAGGCTCCTAAACTTGTTTAATGAGTTGAATAAGCTTAGTTATCATAATTTAATACTTAGAACCCTAATATAACCTTGTGATATGCTTTGAAATCATAATACAAGCTTAAGTTTCAAATTTGTCCAATTTGGACAATGGTTGAGAAAGTTATGAAATTGTATGCACATTTTGGATTTTTCTGCAATTTACCCAATAAAGAGGTTTTCTTTGCAATTTATCACTTGAATTATGTTACTTGGATATTATATCATCATTCTTGAGCTTTTTGAGACATGTGGCACCTATTTAAACCTTGGTTTGAAGGTGTTTTCTCCAAGGGTATTTTAGGGTTTACCCCTTCATGGATGAGCTACCTTTAGTAGCTATCAACTAATGAATTATTTGATTGTCTGGGAAATTCGACAAAGGAAAGCTAATTAGGTCTATACAGATGGTGGGGGGTCTGCTTGTGTGTTTTCTAGTATATTATTAATCGTTTAAGGCCATAGACACATGGGGAAGCTACTTTTACACCTCATGCTTGCTCCCATCCTTATCCATGGGCTATATTTACCTCTTCCTTGCCCAAGTATGAAACTTTGCTTGCTTCCTCTTAACTCTAACCTGGATAAACGACTACACTCTATTTTTCTGTGTAACCAAATGCTCTAATGTAGAAGACAACCTCTTTTTGGAGAAGAAGGTCTCCTAGAGCTCCATTTAGCCCTACCTAGGGTTTCCAAGGTCATCTTCTAGGGATTTCAACCAAGGCAAGTTATTTTCTTCCTTCCTTCTCCGTTTCTCTTTCTCTTCTCCTTCCTTAGACGTTCCTCCAGTTCATAACCTTGTTGTTACATGGTACAAATTGCTCTAAAGCTCGAAAACCCTACCTTTCTTGCTCCTTATGCTTAGGGTTTGCAAATTTGATGAAGAAAGGTGCTAGATGGACGAGTTCATAGCTTATGATTGGATTTTCTACCCTATCTGCTCGAGATTTCTTCTATTTGGGGTTTCATCTTCTCATTAGAGACAAGTTTTATAACTTTCTCCACGTTTATTGCTTACCATAAGCTTGCTAGCTCATGTTCTTTATAGAAAATGATGATCCATGCACTAAAAAGCTATGCTTGACTTGGATTTCAATTTTTATAATGTTTCCTGTTCTGATTTCAGTTCTATATGAACCTGTGATCATGTGTACGTTATTCGTAAGGTATAATATGCCTTGTATCAGGTTGGTTTGACAACCTATGGTGCTAAGAACCTATCAACCATTGGTCAATTTTTGGGTTTTAAGCTGATTTCTTTTATAAACCCATGACCCGATGATGGTACCATTGCAACAACCCTATGGGGTTGTCTTCATTACAACTGATGGTCGAGATCAAAGGTGTCAAATGATAGTGACAACCTATGGTCACCCCCTTAGGTTAGGTTTTGGATCAATTAGAAGTTTAATGATCAACCATTAAGTACCCTACTGATGTTGTTAATCAATGATGACATTAGCTTAATATATGATGTTGATTAATGAATATAGTGTTGATCTAAAAACCAATGGTGATTTAATGGTCACTAATGATGGTGTATCAGGTCTCTGCAACCTATGTTGAGTTAAGAATTGTAGTTGTAGCACCAATTAAGCCTTAGACCAATGGTTTCTTGGGTCACTTGATGCAATGGTCGAACCCATACTGTAATTGATGGTTTTAACATATGAACTTGACCCAATGGTCAAGATCTAATGTTTATTCCTCCAATAGAGTGGAATGATGTATAGTTTAATATGTGGGTCCTAATAATGTGATTTAGATGGTTTCCTCTATATGATCAACTTAAGGAGCTTACTTGTTGACAATGGATGGCTTGTTTTAACTGAACAGTCGATTGTGGGTTTTACCCTACTCTCAATGGAATTTTTTGTGTTTTTAATCAAGGTATGTCTAGGGTTAGATGGTGACTATTTCTAGAGAACAAATCAAGGACTTATTAGGTGGTTTATCCAAGGTGTTTACTTATGTAAACAACCAATGGTCTTACCTTTTAAACATCCAATGGTTTTGGGTAACATTGTGGTATGGTGATATGGGTTGAATGATGATGGAACAAATGGAGGGTTACCCTTAACAAGGTAGTCTTACCTATTCACTCATATGAATAGAAGGGATGATAACCATATTGTGTGGATATGTAACCCTAGTTAGGTAGAGCTTATTATACCTAGCTTTAATATAACTAAGTGATGGTAATTGGGTATGAATAGTCCTTGAATGACTAATGCAATCATGGGGTACTCTCTTATTGTTGTTGAAACCCTAGCATGCTATAACTCGATGGTTACATCTTGATTTATGTGTGGGTTCATACTTGAGAATAGCATGGAATGTGATGGTGATGCTTCACCTTATGCATCCATGATCCAATGGGGATGTCGTGAGTTAGGGTTTGGGTATAAGTGTTGATTAGTAACATTGATATAATTTATCATTTTGAACCTAAATCTAATAAAAATAGATAAACATGAGTATTCATGTTTAACATTCTTATATGATGGAATGATGATGGAATAACCTCCTTAATATGATCATAACCTTAATATGTTAATTGGTGGTTATCATAGCCGCATGGTTGATACTTTCTTATACTAAATGTGTGCATTATGAATATGATGAGGGTTAATCATATCTAGATTCTTTGCATGTTGATGTAATAAAGGAATGTTCTTAATGTTATTACAACCTTACTATGATTATTTATCCTAGATCATTAATGCAATATTGTGCTGATCTGGTGTATTATATGTAAGTGATGTTGTTGAGCCTTGTTATAAGGCATGGAAAGATAATGATGATCTTGCAGGGAATAATATGTTGGTCTTAATGATCTTTGGGCATGGTTGAGCTCTGAATGAGGTGTAATCCTCTTGTGTTGATAAGGGTTGATAGCATGTGATATTGTGAAAAGGATTTATATCTTGTGATAGTATGATGACTAGTGTAGCCTCATGAATGGTAAGTGAATAGTACCATGTGATGATGAGACAAGAAAATATGTTTCACACATTTTCTATCTTTTGAAGTTGTGATATTTATGTGCTTGTTAAAAGTGAATTAGGGTTTATATGTCCACTTGTTTGATGCAACCTTAATTCACCCAACTGGCATAACTAATCAAGTGAAACTTTAATCATGTAGTGCCATGTGCCATAGATCCATCCGACTGTCAAAATTTGCCATATGGTGAAACGAGTATTCCTAAGGGAAACTCGGAGCGCATATTGTTGAGTATGTGGGGGTGGAAAGTTGAGGATATATCCTTGTCATCCAGAATGCAGATTGTGGAGGTTGGCTATGGTCATACCTCATACATCTGATGTGATTGATAACGGCTGCGGTCGTGTCTCGGTGATTATATATGTGACAAGAATGGAGGACAACTACAGTTGTACCTCAGATGGTAGGGTATGTGTACCCACCTCCTTTCACTAGTTCTGTGACCTGTCCCAAGGATAGACTAGGCTATTAGCAGCTTGACCTTATGTGTCGCTATGGTGGACCCGTACTGACCGGGGGTGGAGATCATAGGATTCTGACTCTTCCTAGATCTTGTATGGCACAAATTTCAACTTAGCAATGGTCAGTTGGATTTTGAGTGGTATCCTCAAATTCCTCAGGGCATAACAAAAGATGTAAGACAACCATGTAGCATATCTATTTAGGGTTATACATAATGCTTCATATTGAATGAAAACCCTTGTTTGCTTTCTTTTCACTGAGATCATATATAGTACAATAAGAGATAATAGATATGCTTATGTTGTAGTTATGCTCATGTTGTAAACATACTTATGTTGTCATATATACTAACACTGATGGTTAAGATGTTGTTGCTAGCTATGTTTAATATTTCTAGCCATGCCTATGTAATTAGAAATGCTTAAACTGCTAATCATGCCTATGTAGTTCATTGTGTTATAATGTTAGTTCTACTTATGATATAGATATGTTCCCTTTATTTTAGATGCCAATATTTTTTTTTGAGGAATGGTAATGTTTATATTAAAAGCACAACAAGCAAGCGAAGACATGCTTATGTGAAGAACCCACATATTGTTTTTGAAGGGAGCAACTAAACGGAGAAAAAAAACTGAAAGAGAAGCTGAAAACAGAAGCAGAAAGAGGCAAAGTTTGGCTAGCTGGGGGGAGGCTCCCCTTAAGACAAACCTCCTATAAAGTTTTTGCATCCAAAATGATAAACTGATTTGAACCATCTTTGAGTTTGATAGTGTCACAGGAGCTGCTACACCAAACTGACCTCGGCCTCGTCATCCACCATAGCTTTTAGATCGCAGAGAAATGCCGCTTCGGATTCACCTTCATTCGAATCATCTTTTTTTCCATCTGTTAGTTTACCTGCATTTTAGTAAGGATGTGAAGATCTGCCTCTACTTGAGCAATGATAATTTTTGCCAATTTTTTGACGTTGTTGAATGTTCTATTATTTCTTTCCTTCCAAAGGTTCCAGCAAATTGTGATGAAGATGTCGTTGCTTTTGAATTTTCTGTAGCTTCTTGAGGGGGAGATTTTTATATGGAAAATGTCTTCCTGGAGGTCGGGAAGACTTTTTCGCATGAAGTGTGAAAAAATGTGTTGTGAGAAAGTGCATTTGAAGAAGATGTGGCTGACTGAATCATTGTTTTTTTCACAGAGGACACATCTGAATGGTCCGATAAAACCCTTTCTTGAGATGTTTTCACCTGTAAGAATTTTATTGTGAAGAAGAAGCCATAAGAATGTTTTGTATTTTTGTGGCCATTTTTCTTTCCAAAGCTTTGTTGATGATGGAGAGATACCTCTAATGCTGAGAAAATTGTATGCAAGCTTGACCGAATATTTTTCCCCCATTTCCAGGTGATGTTGTTTGAGATGTCATTTTCCAAGGTATTAGTAAGATTTCTAAAATCATTTTGTCTGACCTGGGAAAGAACACATCTTTTTAAGGAGTTTGTTCTGTTACTGGTTATAAGAGCAAGGGTTTTATCAATTTTTATGTTATGTAGATTCTTTGGAATTGTCCAAGATGTTTTAAGATTTACGACAGAGTTTTTTTCAAACCATGGGTCAAACCAGAAAGAAATATTTTTATGGGAATGTGGAGGAGTGTTTATGATTTGTGAAAGAGTGTTGATATTTTAATTTATGAATTTCCAGAGAGGGGAAGCAGTTTTCCTTTGGATATGGTGCCAGGGAGGAGAGTGCTAGTAGTATTTATTTTTGATAAGATGTGTCCAGATTTTCTTCTTGTTTTGGATAAGACAATCTATGACTTTGGCGATGAGGCAGAGGGAGTGAGTTTCAATATTTATAATGCCCCAGCTACCTTGATCAATGGGAGCATAAATAGTTTCCAATTAACTAAATGATAGTGTTTCCCTTGTTTATTTTGCTTTTGAACATTATTCCACAAGAAATTTCTCTTGATTTTTTCAAGTATGGATTTTGTTTTTGAGGGTAGGGGTATACAGCTTAAGAAGTGGGTAGTTATAGGAGTAATGGCACTTTAAAGCAGGGTGAGCCTACCCGAGAGAGAGAGGAAGTTGTTTTCCCAAGAGGTGAGCTTGTTGTTTATTTTTGAAATAATAGGTTTCCAAATGGCATTTGTTATGTTATAAGGAGTGATGGGAAGGCTGAGATATTTGATCGGAAAATCTTCTATTTTACACTTTAGAAAGTCTTTAAGGTTCTCCAGAGTGGAATGTTGAATGTTTACCCCAAAAATGGAGGATTTTTTAATGTTAACTTTTAATCCAGAGATATAGGAGAAAAGACCAATGATCCTAAAGATATTCTGGACAGAGGAAAAATCAGGTGTGGAGAAGATGATGGTATCATCTGCAAATTGAATGATGTTCTCCATACAGTCATCAGGGGACGAAATGAGACCATTTTTCTTTCCCAAGTGGAGCATACGTGAGAGAATGGTGGTTAAAATGATGAAAAGGTATGGAGAGAGTGGGTCCCCTTGTCTGAGTCCGTTTGAATTATGGAAATAGCCAAAAGGGACGCCATTGATGATAGTGGAGAAGTGGTTAGTAGATATACAAGCATGGATCCAAGAAATCCATTTGTCAGGGAAAGCAAAACCTTTAAGAGTTTGAAGAAGGCAATTCCAATTGACAAAGTCAAATGCTTTTTCAAAATCGAGTTTAATGGCAAGAAGGGGTTTTTTTTGTATGACAAAGATGGATGGTTTCATTGACCATTAAGAAAGCATCTTGGATGCTTCTATTTTTTAGAAAGGCAGATTGGTTTAGAGGGATGATTTCGTCCATGAGAGGTTTGATCCTATTAGCTAATGTTTTTGCAATTATTTTGTAGGAGGTATTAATGAGACTGATAGGACGAAAGTGTGAAATAAGTTCAGGTTTATTATTTTTTTATCAAAGTAATAAAGGTTTTATTTATGTATTTCATGATGCTATGAGGGTTTGAACTTGTTTGGAAGGCAGTAAGAAAGGCAAGGAAGTCTTTTTTATAATGATGCCAGTTGGCCAGGTAGAATTCTGCGTTAAGGCCATCTGGACCAGGCGATTTGTTTTTCCTAGGTCAGAGATTGCACATATTCATGATGTCAGGGACACTTATGCTACTAGATTGCCTGTACATTTAGCAAGGAATATGATGATAGTCAGATTAATGAATGATTTTTATTAGATGCAATTTGATGATATTTGAGTAGATATCTATCCAGAGAAATGGATTTATTTGTTAGCTATATATGCATTGATGATCATACTTGTTGCTAAGATTAATTGCTTAATATGTTTAGCATACTTGAACTGTTCAATCTGTTCAATTGATTATTAAATACTCCAACTGCTTATTTATCTACTATTTAAAAATGTTGTAATCAATAAGCGTTGTTGGAGGTTATATCTCTTGCTGGGACATAGGTCTCACCCTTGTGGTTCACACATTTTTTTAGGTAATCAGAAGTGACGAAAACAAACATGTGACATCAAAGAGGAGCTATAGTAATAAATCTTTGAGAAAGTTGATTATATTTCTAGTGTGTCCTAGAGTCATCCATGTACTCTCAGGTCTGGGTAGGAAAAGTTTGCATATGGTGTTTCAAACGAATCAAAATTTTGTTAGCATGTAAATGTTTGTTGTGTGGCATATACAAATATTATTAACCTGTATATATATGTTGTGGCTAAGATGATAGAACAATTTGTATCAAATTCTTGGCATAGTATGGATATAAGAAAGATGTTGGACTCTTATGCAAATGTTTCTGAGCGGGTATTGACATTGAAATTGGTTTTAATTTACCCATATTTTTGGGTATGTGGTTAATTGGTGATTGATTGTGTTTTATGTTTTGAGTAATCTCATTTGGTGTAATGGGTTCTCACAGTTACCACAACCAGAAAGGATAACAATTGTTACAACTTATTGTTGTATCTTGGAAGCCTCAATACCCCTCTATTTATAGGAAGTGACAGGGTCAGGGTTTCCAGTTATTCTGGGAGTCGAAGAGATAAAATTCACAAATTTTTTGGAAACTACAAACAGTGAACCGGTCGATTCACTATCCAAATGATCGATTGACAAGGTGATCTGATCGACTCATCCTTTGAACTGATCGATTCATTATATTTCTTGTTTCAAATAACATTAGTATTCAATGCACGATTAATGCAAAATATGACATCAACATCAATCCTTGATCTAATTGGAACCAGGCGGTTCATCACATGAACCTGTTGTTTGGGACCATGAACTGGTCGGTTCATGTCGTGGTTTAGGTATTCTTCAACCAATGTTGTTTCCAATTGACCTGACACTCCAACCGATCAGTTCAATACTTGAACCGATCAGTTCAATACTTGAACCGGTCAGTTCAGAGTCTAGTCAGCCAATTATGAACCTCAATTGTTTAATTGAATACTTAAACACTTTAGTAATCAAGCTAAACATAATTTATGAATAAACTCCTATTCAAAGTGCATCCTATGTGTGTGACCTTATAGGTCTCAAATTACGTAGGCAGTGAATGTCCATATCCACCTTATGACATCAAAAGTAATGAGAAGTATCTAGAAACACATAATTTCTACCCAACTAATTTGAAAAGTTGGAGAACAACTTCAACCTACAATGCATAATCAGTGTTACCATGATCATATAGTTCCTTTGTCTTTGATATCCAGATTGAACTCTAGGAATGGAATTGTCATCGTCTTCAACGTTCAATCCATGTTCCTTGAACTAGAGAAAACTATCTTCGATGCATGCGAGCTCACATATCACATATTGAGTCACATGAGTATGACCATACATTTCTCAATCTCGCTTATCAAGAGGCCTAGATATCAATCTACTATAGGAGAGACAAATCCTATATGCATCACTCACACTCAATCCCCATGTGTCACAATGCACCTGTGCATCACCTTTATGGAAACCCTTATTTAGGGTCATGTTGGATGATGTATAAATAGAATAAACAACATGTGATGAGTGTAGTGACTTCAATTCTAAGAATCAAAGTCACCACTATCACTATGAGAGCTGATTCTGACTACCAATCCATGGTCTCCATGTATCACTATCATGGTGGGTCTGTCTAATACACTGTTCTCTAACATGTACCTGCATGCTTGACTTGATATCACATATCATGATTAATGAGACTCTGTCATTAGTCAACACACACTCTAGTCTTATGTAGCACTGTTGTCTATTTTTGCTTCCACGGGTAATATCTGACTAGGGACATAACAAGAATGTATGTACTCTTATCATACATATGATCTCATTGTTCAGGTCATCAATATGAAGACACATGTCATCGAGTAACATCATTCTTTAGACATCTATTGTATTTGTGTCATCCTCTCATGATTGAGACAAACATAATAGATGGAACTACCTTTATCATTATCATATCATGTATCCAATGCGATATTCCAATCATCATATGATTGGATCTTTGAGCATACAGGTCAACACTAACCTCAAGTCGGTATGTCATATTAAGATGCTTGTTAGCATCATTGGTGGATACATAAATGATTTTTTTTACTTTTCTTTAAATTTGGGAGGGGGCCATGAGAAATCCCTTTGCATCTCTCTAGGCTCCTCATTGTAGCTTGAAAGAAATATCAAATGTGAGTTTCTTCCTCTTGGCATGGTCATTGGATGCTATTGTTTCTATCATTATTGGTTTCTCATTAGATTGTCGCCATTGCTATTGTTGTTGTGGTTGTTGTTTCTCATTATGTTACTATTTTTCTAACTAAAATGGAAGAATGGTAGGGATACAACATCAATCAACATCTTTTAAAAACTGGTATGCCTACGGATGATCACTATGTCGTCTAGTCGAGCAACAACCAAGTCTAGTTCGCCTTCCTTGGCAGCCGAATCTATGAGTGGTGGCAGTTGATGGGTGGATAAAGACTAAGTCACCCCAACTAGGCGGGCAAGCAAAAGTGCCATATTCTCAATTTCCAATAGTGTGGACAAAACATGTTCAAGATGTCTTAATGAAGAGGGTGTCAACATCAAATCTTAGTTGTGACGTCATTTGGTAGACAACCTCATAGGGAGTTCCTATCGCGCCCAAAACCTTGCCCCGATTAAGGCACTACAACACTATAGATAATGAAAAACCCTAAGATCCACTGTGGGTCTATGGATCTGAGATGGGCTGTCAAGAGATCATTGGTCACGTCAAATTGCGAAGAGTCCCACTTAGGCGATCACTGCATAATACAATTATCTATCACATTTTCAAAATCTATTGGATTTAAAGTCATGCACAATATGAGTCATTGTTGTGTGCTAGAGAGATGTTTGTTGAAGGCCTTCAATTTGTTTAATTTGAGTTTTACCTTTTGTAATCTATTATTCAACATCAGTTGTCGAACTTGCAACTAGTTAAGGTGCTAGACTTTTTATCCTAGACAACATTATATAATTATGTTGCTATAAAATTATAAAATTATAGAGTTAAGTTGTCTAAGATGGGACACCCTACTAGTTAGATACATTAGTTTGTTATACATATGTCTCAAGTTCAAGCCTCAGTGAAAGTATGAACATAATAGAGTAAAGTTCATTTCCTTTTAATTTCAACAATTGTGTTCTCGAGCAACTTATTTCTTTATCATATTATACTATCAGTGTGTTGTGGTTAAGTTAATCCTTCATGTACCTAAAAATTCATTTTTTTCTTGTCATTTTTATTTCACAATGTAAATATCTTAAGTTTTTTTTATTTACATTAGGTTCATATGTTCTAATTTCTGTCATGGTAAACATGAATGATTGGAAACTCATGAAGTTATATCTATCTTTGAAAAAAAAATTGTGCCTAGATTAAAGAATAATAACTTTTTATTCTACTTCATGATTCTACGTGTAAACGGATTTAAATGGTCAATGTTTCCGGCCATCGCTTATACTGAAATTTACAACCACCTTAAAAAAAATAGTAGAGAACCACACAACAACCTCAATACTCTCATCCAATAGGTAATAGACTTATATGAATAATTCTTCTTTGCAGATCCACATAACACCATAGAAAAGAGTAAAGAAAATGACCATCCATCCGTACCATTTAGAGGCAAGATGGCCACACAGAGGTTGAGGAGATCCTCACCGTATCTAATGATTTCTGATGTGTTTATTCTGCTGTAGAGGCCTATTGCCCCGTACCTCCTCGATATATACCTCTTTTTGACGAAATCATTTGGGTCCTTTCGCATAATATTTATGGCACTCCTGGTGCTATCTATACTATGACATGATCTCATCTATTTTTTAGTACATAGTGTTGACATGCGGTTGTTGATTTTATCTATTAGTAATTTTTTTACTGATGGCTGCATGTACATTTGATAATTTGGGATAACCTTCTTATTTGATCCGTTTAAAAGCACAAGATGATCCATGATCCGTCGTTATATTAATTTATCTAGAAATGTACTAGTTTTTGTAATTATTATTCATTACTCATGGTTTTTTTGTGAACTTGGACAGATAAATGCCTACTGCGCATCGAACTCCAAAACAACATGAGTCCTATTGTAAATTTGTATACGTTTCAATAGCAGACCTGGCCGCTCGAAAGATGAATTTTAGGCTCTACCCATGGAGTTAGTGGTGGATTTAGAAATTTGAAGTGACTGAGGGCAACTTATAATAGGATATATATATATATATTAAATACAACAATTTTCATATTTGAAAAAAATAAAATAAAAATAACACATCCCATGTCTGAAAATTAAAGGATTGTTTAAATGTAAATCATAAAATAATATAGTACATAACAGAGTGAAGGAGAGCTATGACGATTTTTTTTTTAAGTAGTCCATGCATAGATAATAAAATGCTTGCAAACGGTGACACCTGCAAGTATGAGATAACAAGGTGTTTTATCAGGGGCATACATAATACTGGTGTGAACCCGTATCCAGATGAAGATAGCAAAATTTAAAAAGTTGAGGAAAACAGAAAAGAAATAGTGTTTGTGGGGAAGGCACCACGTAACTGTAGGACTCAATAAAATGATGAAGTAAAATAGAAACTCTAGGCATGTTGTGTTTTAGTCTGCCAAGATAACCCGAGATCTGGATCAGAACCCTATGTCATCTGCTATGATGTCTTTCAACAAGTAGCACCCTCAACCATTATGGTCTCCAAACATATTATCCTAATCTTCTTCTGCTCCCAGCACCAGTGTTGATGTGGAAGTCAGTATCACAATGCAAATTTATGTACAAAGAATGCTCAACGTCAGGTAATAGCAGCTGAGTTGGCCAAAATATGTTGTTAAATTTTCTGTTGTTTCTTTCTAGTCAGATGTGCCAGAAGGTATTAATAACCAGGTCTGCAGGGGGATAGAGCTTATGTTGTGTTAGTAGTGTTAAGCGTGTGATGTAGTATGGCAGGAGAAGGTTGCTAGAGATATTGTGTGGTTGGAAGAATTTATACATGAAGTGTATAGTGATGAGGTACCTAGTGAAGAGGTGTTGTGTTGTTTCTTCAATGGTTTGACAAAGGTAGCATCTAGTAGGCCCCTAGAAGCCTCTTCTGATTATGAGATGGTCTGTAGGGATCCTGTTATTTGAGAGGAGCTAGAAGAAGATTTTGAATTTTTATGTCCATTTTCCCTTCCATATACCTTTAACATCTGATATATCTCCTCTGTAAGTTAAGCGCATGTAAGCAACTCTAGGATAATTTACCTACCCCCAAATCCAAGATATTTGGTTTCCAGTGTTGTTTTCCAGCTCATGGATGATGTCTAGCAAATTACTCTCATGAAGGTGGTTTGTGAGGTAGATCTTGAGAGGTTTTTGTCGATTGTTGGTAAGGAGTCTCAAAGCTTTGACTGTATTGAGACTTTTCAATGATGACGGAATGTGGAAATTACATTTCAGGTTTTGAATGGTGTTATTATGGAACCATGGGTCTTCCTAGAAGTTGATGTTAAAGCAGGCATGTGGGGGGGACAAATGAGATGGGTAATGATATCCAAATTTTCATTTATAAACTTCCATAGTGGAGAAGATTTGCATTTGCTGATTTTGTGCCAAGGTGGTTTGTTTTTGTAGTATTTGTCTAGGATGAAATTTTTCCAAATTTTATCTATATTTGTTGAGAGGATTTTGATGATCTTGGTTATGAGGCAACTGTATCTGTGCCCGCTGTTCTCCTAGAGAAACATTTGGTCGGCGGAGCAGAAGCCTGATCTACAATGTTGTGGGTGGGTGGTGCTAGAGAAAAGTTAGAGCTTTCTCTCACTGCCTGCAACGTCTAGTTGTTGTTCTCAGTCCCATATTTCGCATACCAGAAGTCTATTTGGAGAGCCATGATGATGTATCATTGCCTTAATTATTCCTATAGTAACCTACAGTTGAATTTTTTAGAGAAAAAATATTTCACACATGAAACTAAACAATGTAATAGGAATTCTTCGCCATCTTATCATGCATATAATCTCTGTCTCAAAAGAACATTTTCATAAGAAGCAATAGTTGCTACTTTTAATAATTAGTAAACTAAATAAAAATATGTAGTTGGTTAGTTCAAACAACTTGGGGGAAATGTATACACATAATTTCTGAACTAAGCGCAAATATCACATTGTTGAGCTTGTTTGAAGATGAAATCACTTAGTCAAAAAATGTATCTCTATCAAAAATCATATGTTCATTTTTCTAGAACCAATTATGCAACACTTGAGATACCATTTTTCGTAGTTGCCAACTTCCTGATGATTAGTTGCACTTTAGGACTAAAAAAGAGTCAAAAAGTTTCCTCTATTTTGAAACAAAAACAATTATAGATGAAACGAAAATAGGAAGATTTATGTGGTGCGCTTTATTTTAATGATTTTTTATTGTTGAAAATTAGTAGATTTAAAATTTTGTTAAAGGGAGAAAGAGAAAAAAAATCCACTTGTATCTCCGACTCTCTCTTCCTTTTCATTCTCACTCGTCTCTTGATCGATTTGTCTCTCCATTTTTTGTTTGTCCCATATCCACTTGATATTCTCATGGTTCTCACTATGTTTCGCTCTGATTACTTGCTTCTCACGGTTCTTACTAGGTTACGCTGTGATGCTTGGTTGTTCACTTATGAATCGGAGAGCCATGTTTGACTCTTAGGAAGTGATTGACCGATTGCAAGGTGAGGCCACGGCAACAACTCGAGCGATCGTTGGCAACTTGGCACCACAAGAGTAGGAAGAATTGCGGCAGCAACCAGGCCATCACTATTTTTATGAAAAACAGGGTGAGCCAAGGCCTCAGGCGGCCCAAGTATAGGTTCGCCACTGCATGCAGGCAGGTGTACTATTCGTTTTTGCTCCCCACACTCCTTTCTGATTAGAAAAGTGATCGACCCAATGAGCCATGTTCTCTTCTGCATTTGCTCATAATTGGGTTGATATTATTACATTGACTATGCGTGTCCAACAATATCATCCAACCAGCACCCCTGCAAATATGTGTACCCCTCCCCCTCAAAGTTTTTTTGCAATATTATCCTCTGGAAATGACAAGCAGGATCTCATTATTTCAGGAAAACCGTTGGCTAGAACAGTGGTGTTATAAAAACCACATGCATATTAACCTAATCGTTGGTGGCACATCAAAATATACACGATTTTTACAATCTAACCGCTTGTGGTCTTGGGAATTGATAAATCAAGATATACCCGAAGTAGCATGGACAAACTGGCTCCTTTTTCCACTATAACAATCCAAAACGATAGCTTAAACTACATGACAAGCTTACTATACTCGAAGTAGCATGGATGCGCTCAAACTACATGACAAGCAGTACTGCGCTGCACTATTAAGTGGCAACCCCCTTGCCACACAAACACAGCTCGGGGACCGTAATCCTCGTCGCGACAGCATTCAAAACCTAACATTTATAATTCACATGAAGCAAGAAGAAGACAGGCAGGCGCTGCACACCCCCAGATTGCACAAGTGAGGCGATCCTTCTGCTGAAATGTCAGCACTTTGTCGTGCAGTTATTGCTAATCGCAGATATTGGATACAGGGATAATATCTGAAATAAGACGGCCATATTTATTGTTTCTGTGATGCAGATTTCAGCTTCCTCAGTACAGCAGCTCCTGTTACGATTACTGAGTAAAAAGACAGCAGCTCTTACTTCAAAGTGGTTAGTTTAATTTTGATTATATCTCTTGGAAGGATTTAGATAGGAGTAAACGACGGGTAGAATAGGAGAAAATGGTAGCTTGAGAAAGGGGCTATTAATGGCATATACGATCCACCTATGTAATAGAACTTGGAATAAAAGAATGAGGATTTTGTTCCAGTGTTTCATTCAATTACATGCCAGTTTACGTTCATATATCGGCCATTTTGTTGAGTACATGTTATAGGTCTTGTCAATATATGTGTCACATTTGATTAGCATATGTGCCAGTGTTCATTCTATTATGTTCCTTCCTCGACGTGTATCATCTGCTAATTTTTGTATGTTTAAGTGTCGTTGGTGATGTGTATGTGTGACATTTTCATTGAGTAAATGAGGGGAAGAGGATTAAGTTTTTTGCAGAAGAGGAGTAAGGAGGAGGAGAACAAGAACAACACTATGTTGGAGAAGGGAAAAAGACCAATGAGTAGGAGGAAAGGAATAAGGACTTGGATACAAGGAGTAAAAGAAAGAGAAAAGGAATAAGGATGAGGAAACCAAGAATGAGGAGGAGCATAAGATAAAAAAACATCTAGAGGAGGAGAAATGTAACAAGGTTGCGGAGGAGAAGAAAAGGAACAACGAGACAGAGAAAAGGAACAAGGATTAGGAGAAAATGAAGGAGTAAGAGAAGAGAAACAAGGAATGTGAGAAAAGGAACAACTATCAAGAAAAGAGGAGTAAGGATGAGGAGAATAGGAACAAGGAGTGGGAGAAGAGAAACAACGTTGCATTAGAGGAGATATGGAACAAGGTTGCATTTGAGAAGAAAAAGAACAAGGAGGAGAAAAGGAATAAGGACAAGGATAATAGGAACAAGGAGGGGGGAGGTGAAAAACGTTGTGTTGGAGGAGGAGAAAAGGAACAAGGTTGAAGAGGAGAAGAAAAAGAACAAGGAGGAGGAGAAAAGGAATAAGGACAAGGACAATAGGAACAAGGAGGGGAGAAGAGGAACAAGGTTGAGTTGGAGGAGGACAAATGGAACAAGGTTGCAAGGGAGAAGAAAAGCAACAAGAAGGAGAAGAAAAGGAATAAGGATGAGGAGAACATGAATGAGGAGGAGGAGAATAGGAACATCATTGCATTGGAGGATGATAAATGAAGCACGGATTAGGAGAAAAGGAACAATAAGGAGGAGAAAAGGAATAAAGATGAGGAGAACATAAATGAAGAGGATGACAAGAGGAACAATGTTGCATTGGAGGAGGAGAAATGGAACAAAGTTGTGGATGATAAGGAAAGGAACAAGGGGATGGAGATTGAGAAAAATAACAAGGAGGGATATAGAAGGAACAAGCATGAGGAGAAAATTAAGGAGGAGGAGAAGAAAAACAATGATTGTGAAAAAAGGAACGATGAGTAGGAGAAGAGGAGCAAGGCTATTGTAGAGGAGGAGAAGAGGAATAAGGAGGAGGAGAGAAAGAATAAAGATAAGGATAACAAGAACAAGGAGGGGGAGAAGAGGGACACCACTACATTGGAGTAGGAGAAATAGAACGAGGTTGCAGAGGAGAAGAAAAGCAACAAGGAGGAGAAAAGAATAAGGGCAAGGATAATAGGAATAAGGAGGGAGAGAAAAGGAACAATGTTGCATTTGAGAAGGAGAAATGGAACAAGGTTGTAGAGGAGAAAGAAAGGAACAAGGAGGAGGAAAAAATGAATCAAGGAGGAGGATAAGAGGAACAAGGAGGGGGAGAAGAGGAACAACTTTGCAATAGAGAAGGAGAAATGGAATAAAGTTGTGGAGGTGAAGAAAAGGTACAAGGAGTTGGAGAAAAGGAGTAAGGAGTGAGGAGCATGAGAAATGGAAAAAAGGAGTAGGTTAATACTAACTAAGAGTGGTAGAAAAGGAATAAGAAGCAAGAGAAATGGAACACAGAGGAGGAGAAATGGAACAAGGTGTGAAGGATAAGAAAAGGAACAAGAAAGAGGAGAAAATGAGTAAGGATGAGGATTGCATGAGCAATGAGGGAGAGAAAAGGAAAATTGTTGCATAGGAGGAGGATAAGAGGAAAATATTGGAACCCTCCCCCCATACACACATGAATTTTGGCCAATTCTGAAATATAAGTGTAATATTGAATATTTTATGTGCCAGAAAAAATAGTTATAAAAAATGCAATTGTGAATGATATGTGTCATTGTTGATTATGTATATTTGGACATTTTTAGATAACTAAAAATAAGGGTGTATACCATAACTTTTTTGTGTTAGTTCCTCCAGTCCCATGGTTACTTGTTAATGGATATACAAAATAATGTATTGCAGACTGACTAATTTCTATAACTTCATCAACACCACCCACTAATTTGGTTCCTTCTAGCAATCTCTATAAATTAATACTTGATTTTTTTCTCACTTTCTCCAAGCACAAACTTGTCTTCTTGATATTTTCTCACCTTCTCCAAACATGAACTTTCTATGGAATTACCAAACTCTCTAAATAGGGTTTCGTTAGAAGTAAATCATCATTTGTAATTCTTGAGAAAAACTTTCTCATTCATCTTTATTTTCTTTTCAGTTTCATATGGAAAGTCAATTCCAGCACAGGACAAGATCCAAATTCGTTGTTGACCTCAACAACCATAATGAGTATACTGGCCAAACTGGAATAAGTAAAGAAGCATCTGAATACAATAGGGTTTTTTAGACTCCTCCAGATGAATTTGAAGACTCTCACTCAAGACATTCTCCACTTCCAGTGTGTCATTTTTTATCCTGAGAATATGAGTTGGTCAACCCTCAGTGGAGATTGACTGAAGATGATGGATCATGACATCCATGCAGTCTATGACATCCCTTCTACTTCCCTCCCAGTCAGTATTAAAGATAGGTATGAAACACCCAATAACACAATATTGTCAATGTCAAGAAGGATGGGTCAAAATCATAACATGCTATTCTTCCTCAATATCAAAGATGTGGATGAAGAAGATATTTGAGTTAAACAATCCTAAAGATATATCCCAACTAAATATTTTATATGTCATTGGATATGTTCTTACACCAACTACAGAATCCATTACTATTTACTACTTCAAATATATTGAATCTATAATTGGAATGTGGAACCCGAACTGGGCAGGTTACTTCTTCTAATATTTGAAGAGTTATTTACTGACATTCAAGGAGAACAATTTTGCTAAAAGGCCAATGAGTGATATGAACCTTCTAATGGTATGTCATGATTATTTGACTATACTTTAATAGACTTTTATATTGGATATTCTACTTTGTAATACAAGAATGTCACAATAGTAAAACCAGGTCACATTTATTATAGCTTTTAGGTGCATTATTCAGATCTACCTTTTAAAAGTAGATAATTGCAATACTACATCCAGTTGAACTGCTCCCCCTAGGATCTGCTCTCGCTTCTCTCTAGAATCCCACTAGGGGGAGAGGCGTTGCTCCCTTAGGGCATGTTCTCCCCTTGGCCCTTCCTTTTCACCACTCTTCTATACCGCCAACTACTTCCCCCGATCCACCCTTCCCCTCTCCAGCTGACCATTTCGGCTACTGCTCATCAGTACGTTGGAGCCTAAGGGTCTGTTGGCTCTCCCGCCGCCTCCACCTTACTGGCTTGGAGCCTGGTTGGTGTAACAGCAACCTTGCAGCCACCCTTGGCGACTTAAGTGGTGTAGAAGCTACTGAGGGTGAGTCACACACCTCCCCTTCTCGGTGGCTCTGCTTCACCTTGTGGGCCATGACTCTTGTTGCAAGGCTCTGTGTGGCCCTGAGTCTTGGATCTGGGGCTGGTTTTGTGGCCTAGCGGTGTGGATTGTTTCCGGCGCCACCAAGGTAGCTTGCACCATGCCCCCGCCTCCGTTCGCGTTCTCTGGGCTATTTCACTAGCCCCCTCCTCCCCCTTGCTGCTAGCTCCGCCTTGGCGGTGGTGGGGATCGTCGGCTCTGCCATGGCCCCATGCTGTTGTCGCTCGTGTGGGGTTCAACCTCATCTTTGGACGTGTTCATCGCCTCAGTGGCTCAACAAAATAGGGATATGGATCTGGGTATACATAGGTGATACAGACGATACGGTTATGGTGATGTCCACATGGTACAGCCTGGCCACGACGTCACACATACTCGGCAGCACTCCGATCGGATGCCCTCCATCCCCGGTGTGGTGCCTACGACGGTGCTACTCCCTGATGGCTAGGGTTTCACGGCGGGATGGCGGCTGATCAACCTTGGCTACACCCTTGCCGTGCTCGTGCACATGCATGTGTGGCTGTTGCTAACCCTAATGAGATGTCGTTGGGTCTGTGGTCACGTACAGGATTGAGTTGCACTTCCCCTTATGCGGTCACATGCTAGGGTGTTGGGCCTTTCAAGCCGGTGAAGTTGGTTTCGTTGGAGCCTCGTGCCTTTGGTTTGATACCCTACGAGGGTATCATGACATGGACATGTACTGGGCCTCCTTTTCGGCCTTAAGGCAACACCATTCAGGTGTTTGTTGTGGTTCTTCTGTGCAAACAGCAGCATTCAGAGTATGTTCCATCCTGTGATGCTTCATTGGACCTCAAGCTGGAGCTAGCCAGGTAGTAGGGGATGATGATGCTTCTTGATATCAATCCCCTCTCGTCACACTTTGTGGGTGTATCAAAAGCTAGTGAAGAGAGGATCAACAATCTACAACCTTGGATTCATTTGTTCTTTGTTGCTCCAGTGATTGATTATGTTAAGTAAGCAGGATGTGCTCGTGCTTCCCATTGCTGACTTGGACTACGTCCAAGTCCTGGATATCTTACGAAGCCTAGGATTATAGTGTAGGAGTTGATTCCCTAGAGATCTTGGTCTGATGGGGTGTGGTCTGCCTACATTGTCTTTGTGCTCATACTTTGTGGGTGTCCTTTATGCCATTGAGTGCTTGGCTATGCATAAGGCTTTGTATCATTAGGTCGAGTTGTTTAGGGTTGGCCTTATGTATAGTTTTTTAGGTCTTTATGGTCTTTTGTCCTTGATTACCGGCTTGTTGGTATCAAGGTTTTTTAGCTCTTGCTGTAATGGGGTACTTCGTGCCCAAAGATTTGGTATTATAGTAACATGTTTTTTTACCAACCAAAAAAAGAAAGTGGATAATTATCTCCGCCACCTACATACCTTAGGTTGAATTTTATACCAATCTCTGAAAAAATCCTTAAAGAAAAACAACTTGCTCTTGAACATCATAAGGAGGATGACGGTGAACACCATTTCCCCTCGCCAAAATAGAAGTTGTTGGAGATAGTGCCAATTATACATAATTAGAAGATAGAACTGGTTAAGTAATAAATACCCATCACATGTTTTAAATACCATAGTATGAGTTATCTTCTAATAGTTGTAGACAACTTTTGCATGTAGAATTAAAAATATTGGCAGGATTTCTCTTCACTTCATTAATAAGAAGTAGTATAATGAACATCAAATGGAATAACTTCTCCAACAACATCTAGGAGAAGTTTTATAGGAAAACTTTCTTGAGGATGTTCCCAATGATAGCCACGTGGACAATGATGACATGACCATTGTTGTAGCAGCCTGGAGCATGAAAAGAGGTAGGATAAAGGTGAACATGACAAAAACACTCATCAACTATCAGGAAGAAGTTGAAGTACACCCTCTTCAAGATGATCCATTCAACTTAGGCATGGATGTCTTTCAAATTGCAAAGAAAGCACAATTAATTATTGTGATGTCAGCAAAAGAAGACACCAAGAAGGCTCTACTGGCAAGCAATAGGGAGAAGAGGATGAGGGCGATGTTGGCAATAGAGGGTGAGAGAACAAGGAATCTTGGGAAGAGGAAGAAGGAGGAGAGGACAAAGAAGCTTCAAAGTAAGCCACATAATGAGAAGAATGAGGCAACTACAATTTTTGTACATCAAACATTTGTGCCAATATTTTCTTTAAGTGGTGACATTATTAATTCATATATATTGATGTGTTTCTTAAAGTGTGTGCCAGTGATGTATACATTTTAGCATTTGATGGTGTGTGTATATTTTGGTGTATATAAAATGAATTTGTTCTGTTATTGTAGAAGAAGGATGATGCAACAACAATTGTAAAGAGGAGAAATGTTATGAAGGAGAAGAACATCATGATGAATGTGAAGACAAAGAAGGATTTAGAAGCGGTTGAGGATAGGAGGAAGGCTACTGAGGAGAGGATGAAGAATATTAAGAAGGCTTTACAAGTGGTTGAGGATAGGATGAAGGTTGTAGAGGAGAGGAGGGAGAAGGTTTAAAAGTGGTGGAGGAGGATGAGGAGAACATGAACAAGTGGAGGATAAAAGTAATGAGGAGGAGGAGGAGAAAATGAACAAATTGGAGCTAAAAAGGAAAAAGAATGAGGAACATAAGAATGAGGATGAGTAGAAGAGTACCAAAAAGGAGGAGGAGCAGAAGAGGAACACGACTGATGTGAAGGAGGAGATTAAAACAAGCAAGGTTGCAAAGTAGGAGGAAAGTGAAAGGGAGGGGAAGGATAACATGAACAATGAGGAGCAAGAGAAAAGGAACAACAAGGAAGAGGAGAATAACATGTCTTCTATAAAGAAGGTGAAGAGGAAAAATGATGAGGAGGAGAAGAGGAGAGTGGGGGAGGAGAAGAGAAATGAGGAGGAAGAGAACAAGAACCAAATGGAAGAGAAGAGGAACCGGGAGGAGGAACATGAACTAGGAGGAGAAGAATAGGAACTAGGTGGAGGAGATATGAACCATATGGAAGAGATCAATAGGAACCACGAGGAGGAGAACATGAATCAAGTAGAGGATATTAGGAACTAGAAGGATTGGGATAATAAGAACCAGGTGGAGGAGATCAGGAACTAGTAGGAGGAGAACATGAACCAGTTGGAGGAGAATAATGAGGAGATGAGGAACAATGATAAGGAGGAGAGGAACAAGGAAGATGGGAATATGAACCAAGTGGAGGAGTACAGGAACTAGGAGGAGGAGAAGAGGAACTAAGTCGACGAAACAAGGAACCAGGAGGAGGATAATAGGAACCAGGTGGAGGAGAATAGGAACAACAATGAGGAGAAGAAGATGAACATTGATGAAGAGGACAAGAGGAACAACAACAAGGAGGAGAAGAGGAGCATGTGTGTTGTAGATGAGGAGGAGAAGAGGAATAAGGACGAGGATGAGAGTAATATGGTGGAAGAGAAGAGGAAAAGGGAGGAGGAGAAGAGGAAGATGAGGGAGGAGGAGAAGAGAAACAAGGATGTTGTAGAGGAGAGGAGTAAGGGGGGAGGAGAAGAGAAACAAATTTGTTGTATAGGATGAAAAGAGGAAGAAGGAGGAGGAGAACAAGAAGAAGAAAGTTGCAGAGGAGGAGAATAGGAAGAAGGGTGATGAGGAGATCATGAATAAGGATTCTACAGAGATAGAAGAAGGAGGAGAAGAGGAAGAAGGATGTTGTTGTAGAGGATAAGAGGAAGAAGAAGAGGAGGAGAATATGAAAAGGCTACTGTGGAGGAGAAGAAGAGGAAGAAGGAGGTGAAGAAGAGGAAGGAGGTGGAAAAGAGGAAGGAGGAGGAGATCAAGATGAAGAGAGTTGTAGAGGAGGAGGAGAGGAAAAAGGAGGTTGAGGAGAACAACAAGAAGGTTGGTGTCAAGGAGAAGAGGAAGAAGGGGCAGGATAATAAGAACGATGTTGTTGCATAGGATAAGAAGAAGAAGAATGTTGTTGTGGAAGAGTAGAGTGAATAAGGTGATGATAAGTTGCTTAATGCTGTTGTGGAAGAGTAGAGTGAATAAGATGATTATCACCTGCTAAAAGAATTGTGATGGTCAAGAATGACCAATCAGTATGTCATGTGTGACTTAATTACCAAGAGTTAATTATGTTGTTTGTCAAATCTTGTGTTGTTTTTTATCATACAAAAAAATATGAAAAAGCAAAGTGTGGGGTTGTTGATCATTTGCCAAAGTGTGAGGGTAAAAGAATCAATGACGAGTGATCCACCTATTAAGAAAAAATGCCTACTAATATTATTGATATTATCATCAAATCACCAAAGAAGCCAAGGACATCATCCTCAATGAGAAAATATCCAACCCCTGCTTTGAAAGATCCAACCCCAGCTATGAAATATCCAATCCCCACTATGAAAGAGGTTCGTAAAGATCATATGTGATTTTGTATTGAAGGGAAGGTATATTTGAGTCAAATCTTGTATGATGATGGTGTGATCAAACTACATGGCAAGGATCATATACTATCTGACCAAGAGAATTTTTGATAGATGGTATAATTGAAGCATATAGATGCACCATAAAGATATGAGAAGTGAAGAGAAGGTTAGGTAGAGTCAATCATGTTTGCCTCCCATTTATCATAAGTGTAAATTATTGCTTTTGCCACTTTACAAAAAATTATCCATCATTTTTCCTAAACATATGTTCCATCTTTCCTTTCTCACAAAAATTTATCAACCAGACTTGAAGATCATGAGCATGAAAATAACCACAAGCACCAAGAAGAATTGACCAATTGGAAGATGTCTTACTATATGATTATTTCAAGGAGGGCAATGTCAATTATTCTAAATGTGTTTATGTGAGTAATTGATCTCTCTAGTAGCATATATGTTATTTTGTAGTATTAAATGGATAGTATGATTATGTAGTATTTATTCTTGGTTTAAAGTGGGGATAATTATTGTTAAGAAATATGGGGATAGATAAAGGTAGCAGAAACAAAGAATTATCCATATTCCCTTACCAGGAGATAGTGTCAACAATGATGTATAAGGAAAGAAGGTGTAAGATTTACCTTGTCTTAGAGCAAGTCCAGTGGCTATCCCTGCATGAAGATGTGCTTCCTTTGCTAGTATCACATGGATGACATTAAATGGTTCCATGTTGATGCATCACTCATAGACAGTGGTTGACAACATCCTTCCAGTGTAGTAGAAAAAGCCTCCATGACTCTATGTAGTCCATGTGGACCACTGGGAACTTCACATAATGCTCTTGAGCCAGTAGGAAGGATTTTCTCCTTCATTTTCAACATGCTAGTGTCAACTTTTATCCCTTTCTATCTCTCTCTTTCATGGGTAAGACGGCTTGGACTCTAATGTAACCATAACTATGATAAGTCAAGTGTCTTGAGAGCCTTGGCCATCCCCCTTTCTATAGGAGTGAGTAAGCCAGGGTTTCACAAATCCTGAGGAGACAAAGGGTCTAAAAACATGGTTTGGTAGTGGTTCTGCATGACCATTTAATTTTCTATATAATCAATTTGATCAATTGGCATGTACTTAGCAGTGTAATAGCATTGGTAAGTAATGTGTGTTGTTTTGGCCAACATTGATTGATCCAAATTTGATGATTTGACCTAGTCAATTGATTGGACACTCCAATTGGTCGACTGGATATTTTGACCATCCATTGGAAATATTGTTCATTCAATTGGTTGGACATTCCAACCGGTTGAGTGGCTAGTTCCATCAGCTAGTATCAAAGCAGTCCATTCGATCGACTGGCACACCATCTGGTTGACTGGACACTCTAGTCAATCGACTGACAACCAATATTGTTTAAGTTGATTACCTAAACACTTTTAGTAACCAAGTTAAACTTTATCCATGAGTAAACTCCTATTCCAAGTGTATCCTATGTGTGTGACTCTATAGGTATAAAACTACAGTAGCAACAAATATCCATAACTATACTATGACATCACAAGCAATGAGTGGTATCTAGCAACACATAATTGATACCCAAGTAATTCAAAAGTTGTAGAACAACCTCAACCTACATCTATGATCAGTGTTACCATGATCGTACAGTTCCTTTATCTCTGATGTCCAGATTGAACACAAGTCATTGAATCGTCATCCTCTTAACATTCAATCCATGTTCCTTGAACTAGAGCAGACTGTATAAGATGCATGTTAGTTCACACATCATATATTGACTCACATGGGTATGGGTGTATGTTTCTTAGTTTCTCTTATAAAGTATCCAGGATATCAACTCTGGTAGGAGGGAAAAATCCCATCTAAATCACATAGAGTCAAACCTTGTGTGTCGCAATGTACTCGAGCACCTCCTTTATCAAAACCCTTATTCAAGGACATGTTGTATGGTATCAAAGTCTATCAAAAAACATGTGATGAGTGTAGTGACTTTAGGTCTAAGAACTACAATCGCCACTATCACTTTGAGAGTTTATTATGATTACCATTCCTGGTTTCCATATCTCACTCTCAAGGTGGGTCTGTCCCTTACATTTTTGTTGTTGTCGGGGAAACCCCCCCCCCACTATCTCACTCTCAAGGATGGTCTAGAAAACCTCTTCCAAAGAAATTGATTAAAGTAGTGATTCCCTACCTGGAAGTTACAAGAGGAATATTGCATTAGACCCAATGAGATTTGGAACTAGAAGAAGTTTCAGACAACCATATCATTTTAGTTGTATAATGTTCTATATTTTATTCATACAACATTAGGAATAACATGTCTCGCAGAAGAATTATGGTTGTTGGATCTCCAATTTCTTGTCATCGCTTCGAAAATATTTTGATACCATACTTCTTCCAGTGAGTGATAACAATGTGAGGGATGACATCATAGAGCTTGATTTTGCAGGTCGTATAGGTAGACCTCCAAGACAAATATACCTACCCTCTTAAGGTGTTGATATAATCAAAATTATTGAATAATGGAACAAATATATCATCAATATTGAATTTCACATGTTTGAGTAATGGAACAAATATGTGTTTGGATATAGGAACACATATGATTCAATATTAGAACTCATAAAGGTAAATATTGGAACACATTTTATGTGAATGTTTCACTTATTTAAATAATGGAACAAATGCAATTTTGATACTAGAAATCATGTCCTCAGACAATGGAACATTGATGTTCCTTTTCTCCACATTTAAAACATTATTGTTTTGTTTCTCCTTCTCCTTTGTTCCTTTACCCCCCCCCCTCCTTGTTCTTGTTGCCTACATCCTTATTCCTTTTCTCCTTATACTTTCTTACTTTACACCCCCTCCTTGTTCAAGTTATTCTTGTCCTTATTCCTTTTCACCTGCTACTTGTTCCTTTTCTTGTTCCCTACAACTTATTCCTTTTCGCCTCCTACTCTACAGTTTTTTTCCTTTTCTCCTTCTTCAACGCAATGTTATTCCTCTTCTCCTTGTTCATTTTCTCCCAGTCCATGTTCCTTTTCTCCTGTCCTTGTTCCTTCTCTCTCCCTTCTTGTTCCTATTCTCCTCTATATTTGAAAATTGGAGAAAACACACTTTCAATACTAGATATCACAAGTTTGAATAATGAGACACTTGTATTGGATATTATATCACATGTTTATCATTATTCGATATCAAGGAATCAAAAAATGGACACCATGCATTCAATACAAAAATACAAAAAAAATCAGTACTAGAACCTGGTGTGATTCCACTAGTGGTGCTAACACACTACTCGATTGAATAGATGCGCCCCACGAGGTCGGAATGCACGGTGGATGGGGGTTTGTGCTTTCGAAATTTATAAACCTAAACTAGCTACCTACGTCTACTAAAACACTACACCCACAAGCGTACGCGGTCGTGTCATAGTATAGGAAGGTGGCAAGTAAAGGGTCGATCCACAGGGAAAAGAGGGGGCGCTAGAGCTAGGTTAGTTTGGCTAGGTTCCTACTACGGAGACTAGGGTTAAGGGTTTAAAGGTTGGTTTGATTGTTAACTAAGGATAAACAAGCAAGCAATTAAAGGCGAGAATGAAATCTATGCTAACCCTAGGTTAGATTAAGGCTAAACAAGCAAGAAAAGATTAAGCTAGGTAGGAAAAGGCAATTTACACTAAGGCGAGCAATAGAGAAGCAAAAGAACAATTAAAGAACTAAATTAGCATAAACAAGGAAAGAGTAAGGCAAGAAGCTAACTAAGCAAGAAAAGAACTAACTAAGCTAAGCGAGCACAAAACTAGGGTTTTAAGCAGTAAAGAGATGTGTGGGCTTTTTAGGGATATGAACTTATCACTTAAGTTGGGGGTGACATATGAACATTATGATTCCATTTAGATCATCCAAACCAAACAACAAGTTAGAGTCTAATGTATTAACCTAAGCTACTAACTGGCCATGGATATGCTAGGTTGTGTATAGGGGAACTAGTCCCTAACACCCCCTACTACCCTTACGAGGCTCAATTGGGTTAGGGATTAGGTTCAAATCAATTAGAGTCTAATCAAGTCTAGGTTTCTAGATTAGGCATTCCTAGGGCAATTAGGGGCCTAGGGTAGTAATGGGGAGGTGAGATTAGGGTTTTGGACCCCAATTCCCCCACATTCTAGCCTTGAGAAGGCTCCATGCTAATTGCACTACAATTATCTAATCTAGATACTTAGGTCTCTCACTTAGGTTTAGGGAGATTGATTAGGATGTATGAGGATGGGAGGCAACCTAGGGATCCAAGAATTGGACCTAGGGGCAAATCCCAAAATTCACACATATAAGCAATTTGCCTAAATTCTTAGGTGATTTCACACACAAACCAACAAGCAATCCATGGAGAATGAGATAGAAATAGAATATACTCATTAACAAATGAAATTACAAAGTTTACATGTAATTTTCCCCCAACATGGTATCAAAGTAACATATTTCCCCCCAAACAGCCCACCCAAGGGGCCTAGCTACTCATAACAAAGCAAAATACAAAAAGAGAGGAGAAAGAGGTAGAAGAAGCCATGGAGCTCGGTGTAGATGAAGAAGTCCTCCTCTTCAGCAGCTGCAGGGACATCCTCCTTCTTCTCCTTGGATGAAATGGTGTGGAATGATGGAGGAAAGTGGATGGAAGGCTTAGATATGGGGGGTTATGTGGTGGAAATGGTGAAATGGAGTGGATTTGAGGTGGATATGGAGTGGAATGGAGTGGGTGGCAATTTGGGGAGATAGGAAGGGGTAGAAGGTAGCTAACCTCGTGCTCCAGCCATCACCTAGGTATATATAGGTGTCTAGGGGTCTAGGGTTAAGTTAGGGAGAAAATGGGGAAAGCAGTGGAAAAGTGGCTGGATTCTGTGAGTAGCACGGCCGTGGTGGGGTACCACGACCGTGGTGGGTAGGATAGGCCACGGCCGTGGTGGATGGGCACGGTCGTGGGAATTAAAATAGCAAAGTTACAGGGTTTTTGTCAAAACGGCCACGGCCGTGGTGGAGGTGGTGTGCCACGGTCGTGGTGCTCTGCTGTGCCACGGTCGTGGTGGATGGCACGGCCGTGGTGCTCTGTTGTTCCACGGTCATGGTGGCTGGCACGGCCGTGGTGGCTGGCACGGCCGTGGTGGCTGGCACGGCCGTGGTGGCTGGCACGGCCGTGGTGCTCTGCTGTGCCACGGCCGTTGTGGCTGGCACGGCCGTGGTGCTCTGTTGTGCCACGGCCGTGGTGCTCTGTTGTGACACGGTCGTTTTGTTCTGCACGGTCGTGCTGCCTTCTGCTTGATTTGGAGGTTGAACCTGTCGATTTCTAAGTGACCTAGCACGGCCGTTCTGTGGTACCACGGCCGTGCTGGGTCCTGGGGTAGCACTTTGACTTGAGTCTTTGACTTTTCTTGGACATCTTTGCTTCAATTGATCTTTGGCCACTAGGGGTAGGTTGAGGGAGCATCGGAATTCACTTTGGGCCTCTCCAAGTGCAGAGGAACCCTAGGATCACCCCTTCTCTCTCTCTCTTCCATCAAGCGTGGTCCAAATGCCTGAAAAACATGCAAATAATGTCCATAAGTGCATTTTATACAAATAAGCATATTAGGGGGAATGACATACAATCTAACAGGTATAGATGTGATTGAAGAGCAATATAACACAAGATGAAGCCCTAAAATAGGGCTGCATCACCACCCCAAACTTAAAACATACTTGTTCTCAAGTATGCTCTAACTCAATCTCTCTACAAACTTTCACAAAAAGAAATGACAAATGCAATATAAAAGACGATTGTTGCTGAATGGGATCAAAGATGACTAAGTGCATGCATTTCACCTCTCTTCTCTCCTACTTTCACAAACCAATCATGAAAAGAGCACAAAGCATATGAACTTCAAATATAGCATATAGAATACACAAGTTATCCATATTTCTTCCATAAATTCCAGGTAAACCATTTCATGGTGGCGTTAATCAAGAATGACTAGGAGTGTTGTTTCCCATTCATGCATTCAATCTTATATTTCAAATCACACCAAATGACCCACGTGGCTGTGGAAAAGGGTGAAATGAGCTAAGTTTGATGTTTCCTAGCTCAATTGGTATGAAAGTGGAAGAAAGGGTTGCGGTAAGATTTTTGGAGTGTTTTTACACACTCATCTTTTCTTTATTTGAATGCTCTTAAACAGGAGCATCCTTTTATTTTCTTTTGCTTTTTGCATTTTTTTTCTTTTCTTTCTTGCCCTTGGTGTATATGGGGCATATGGTGGATAGAGTGAAGTGGGGAGATAAAGATGTGGCCACCCCAAACTTTTGGAGGTGGCCACGGCTAATATGTGCACTTTGGCATCTTTTTATGAGGCGGGGGGGTACGAAGATGGTGGAAGAATAGTCAGGTCAAAAGGGGGTCATTGGTATGATTTTCCACATAAGACATCCTGCATGAGACTTAATCCAACACTTCATCCAAGATATCACACCACATGAATGAACAAAATGAAATTGATATATCAAACAAGCAATTCCACAAACACTAAGCGTTCAAAGCTTGCTCAATTTCACAATTCAACCAATTCAATCACAAACATAAGAGAGGTGATGCACATGTCAAAAGTCAAACATTGATACCACTCAGCAACAAACAATGTTAATTCACTTGCATTTGTCAAAGGTCATCATTTTTACTCAAAATAGTAGAGATTGGGTCAAAACACACTTCTTAGACAAGAAATCTCAAATTTGGGCAAAATTGGCCAAAATGGTGCCAAGTTGCCTCCAATCACATCTAAACCTATATTATTGAACTTAAAATAGCAAACAAGCAAATCCTAGCTAAAACATGCAAAAATTACCAAAAATCTACATTATATGCAATGCATGGCAAAAAGAGCAATTTTTTTGAAAATTACGCAAAAATAGCAAGGAAGCAAACTACATGGCATGCAAGTGTGCAAAGCAGTAAAATTCTAGACTAGATAGCAGGACGAGCAAAAGAAATGAAAAACAACAAACAAAAAGTAAAATAGCAGATGAGATGCAAAAATGAGTGAAAGAAGAATGAGGGCATACCGCCCTACCACCCCAAACTTTTGAACCATGTTGTCCTCAGCATGACACTAAAGTCTAGGGTGATAGGGTAGATGATCACTGCGGAGGTGGTGGAGGTGCTCCTCCCTACCTGTAGTAGGCGCCCCAGTATTCTGACTGTGGAGGCAGATAGCTGTCCTAAAAAGCTGATAAAGAACTCCACCAGTCTTCACCCCACTATGGGTTCCTCTGGGCCTGGGCATTGTGAAACTGATAAAGGTGGTTGACCTGGTAATGCATATGCTGGTGGTCCAACCACATGGCATCCTGTGTCCTCTGAAAGCCCTCCTGTGCCTGTAGAATTCTATCATGCGTCGCCTGAATGCCCTCCAGCTGTACATGGATGGTACCCATATCATATGCATTCACTGAAGGCTGTTGTGGCTCTGACGCCCCCATTCTTTCTTCTCTTTGCCTCACCCGTCTTTCCGCTCTCTCCTCTTCCGTCCGCCTCTGCTCTGCTGCCTGTGAAGGCACTCCTGGACTCCCTACAAACCTCACCTCGGGGATTTCCTCTCCTTTGGGGTTCTCCTCCTCGTACCTCCTCAACATTTCCAAAAAATCTGGCGTTGGTCCAAACTGTGCCATGAGGGGAGGAGTATGGTAAGGCAGCTCCAATGTGACTCTTGGGTAAGGTGGGTTGATTTGGTAAATGATCTTCTAATCCATAACCGTAATCATGGATGAGCGAGCTAGGTAGTGCAAATCAACCAACTTGCCACCCTCTGCCTTTATATATCCTGTCATGTCATGCCCCAAGGCAGTGGCAATAGATGTTACAATCCCTCCCATTACAAATGGATTTGTGCTCTTGGAAGGGATTGTCCTCATGTGATCAATCAATAACGCCCCTAGGTTCACATGTCTCTCCTTTGCCATCCAACCAAGCATAAAAAGATCTTTGTTGGTGCAGCTACCTTGATTTTTGTACCTGCCAAAGATGGTGTTTGCCAACACCTTCTGAACATAGCAGAGAAATGGGCTGTGAATACCACTTGTCTTTGATTTCCCTGCTACAAATGTACTTTTGGCTGGTGAAGCACTTCCACATGGTTGGATACGTAGAACTAGAGTCATTTTCTGTCCTTCCTCCATCTAGGAGGGCAGCCATCTCTCCACTTGGGGCAAAATCTGATTTAGCATCTCTGAGGTTATTTTCCACCTCTTATCCCCAATCGTTACCTAATTGCATTCTCACCATCATTTGTTGCTTTCTCTAGCGTGGCGAAAAACTTCTGTGTTAACTCGATGTATGACTCCTGCTGCAGTGTCAATATTTCAAAAAGCCCCAATTTTTCCATCAATTCTTGAAAACAGACAAAGAACCCCATTGCCTCCATTGACGCTTGGCATGCGTATCGAGTAGCTAACACTCTGCGTGTCAGGCACCCAGGGTGCTTGGGCTCCTTTGCCCTGCCTGTAGTAACCTCTGGCTGTGAAAATGGGCATTGTGGCGGGCTTGGTTGCTGCTCAACTTCAGGCATATCAGTATCATCTTCATCAGCTAGCACGAGCCGTCAACGGGGTCGTAGTCGTGGTCGCGGCACGGGCTCTGGTTGTGCTGCAGAGGAGACGGACGGTCGTGCGGCTGAAACTAACAGTCGCGCGGCTGAGGCGGAAGGTATCTCGGATGAGACGGAGTGTCAGGAGGCAGACGGCGGTGGCTGCAACAAAGATGGTGCCCCCCGTTGTGGTTGTACGGTGGCTTCCTCAGTGATAGGATCCACTATGGCATCTAATTCCGCCTCTGTCAACTGCGGGTGGCTATTCCTTTGCTTCCCTTAGTAGGGGATGACACCCCTAGTGTTCTCTACTGCCTTCCTTGCAAACTTCTTCATTCTTGCTCGAAAAATGAAGTAGAATTAGAAAATTTCGGATTTCTCTGAAGAACGGGGCTGTTGGGGCGGAATGGAGAGAGAGTGGTGTGTTTGTGGATGGAAATGGGTGGGATTTGGAGATTAAGGTAGTGGAAATGGTAGGGGAGTGATTCGGAATGGTTTGCGGTGATTTGGTGGGGATTCGAGGGTTGGAATGGGCGGGCGGAGTGTTGCACGGTCGCTAGGCTGCAGGGCATGGTCGTTCTGTTCTTTGGAGAAATGAGCAAGTGAAAAAAAAGTTTTGCAAATTTTGACTTAAATCTGCTGGAATCGGGCTGCTGCACGGCCGTGTTGTGCGGTACGGTTGTGGTGGCTTCGTGTACCACGGCAGTGCTGCCATGCACGGCCGTGCTGACCTGGTTCAAAACTTAGCCGATTTTCACAATTTTCTGATCATTTCTTTGTTGAATGTGTGTGCACCACCACGGCCGTGTTGATGTACCACAGCCGTTTTGGGCACTGTAATAGCAGTAGGAGACTCGAATCTTGTTCAAACATCAAAAATAGATCTCAAGTTGATATTCTATTGATGTGTTGTCAAACTTTCATCTATTCTTCTTCGTTTCACTCTGTTCTCGCCTGCACATATCAAAACTATACAAAAAATATCAAATACGAGTGTGTGTGTGTGTGCTTTCTTGGAAAAATGTAAAAACAAAGAAAAAGTATCAAAAATGTAGTTTGGGTCAAAAATTCCCAAACCTAGGTGGGTTGCCTCCCACAAACACTGAGTTTCTTGCGTTCAGCTAGGCTTCTTGGTGATTCTTCAAATTTCATCCGTTTGGCATTCTCATGTGTCCATTCTTGCAAAACATGCATCCTTCCTTTGCACTCAATCTATTTTCCTCATCCCTTTGATCACAATAATCATCATTAAATTCTTCACCTTGATGTCCTTCTCTCAAATGCCCATTTGGACTTGTGAAGTGACCATGTCCAATATCCCTATCTCGGACTCCCCGGGTTGGGGTCTTGTACATGTTAATGTTGATCTTCATGTCCATGAATGAGACTGTCATGGTGACACTGCGTACATGAATGTCGGCATCAGCTGTAGATAAGAATGACCTCCCCAAGATGATGGGAATCTTCCTATCCTCCAGCTCCATATCAAGTACAATGAAATCTGCTGGGAACACCGCACCTTTTTCCTTGTCTATCATTACCAAGACATCATCCACTCTACCTCTAGGCACTTTTATGGATCTATCTGCCAACTGGAGAGTGCAATGTGTCGGCTTCAATTTGCCTAAGCCCAGCTCAACATAGACATGATATGGCATCAAATTCACACTAGATCCCAAATCAAGCAAGGACCTACCTATGCGATGTCCCCCTATGTAACTAGGTATGAGTGGGGCTCCTGGGTCCTTTCTCTTCACGGGAAGTGAGTGTTGTATGATGGAGCTCACTTGTTCATTCAGTCTCACCTTCTTTGGAATCCTCCCTGTTGACCTTCTTTTCACAGTGTATAGGTTCTTGAGGAACTTGGCATATGATGGGATTTGCTTGATAGCATCCAAAAGTGGAATGTTCACCTTTACTTGACGAAACACCTCAAGAATGTCAATATTGTGCTTTTGCCTCCTTTTCAATTCTGGTGGCTCATCTACTGCTTCTACAAATGGAGGATCACTAGCTTTTGCTGCGCTTACATGAACATGAGGCGGAACGCTACGGATGGTAGGACCTGCAAAAGGGATATGTGGTGGATCACATGGAATCCCAAACTCAACATGCGGTATCACAACATCATCTTCAGCAATATCAATCACAGTATCACCACTTGGCTGCCTTTTCTTTGCTTTATCAACCTTTCTTTGACTTGCGGGCTGCTCAAGAGTTTTTCCACTCCTTAGAACTGTCACGGCACTACCTTGCTCATGGTGGAGAGGGGGATCATGTTGTGGCTGTGGAGGAGGTGGAGGTGATACTTGGGGTTGAAATTGAGGTGGAGAAGGGAATTGAGGGGGATGAGATAATTGGGGTTGGAAGGTGAAGTTTTGGGAAAATTGAGGTGGTGAAGGTGGTGGAGGAGTGTAAGGTTGGGGATAGCCTTGGAAGGAGTGAATGGGATGCACTTGCATGGGGGGTGGACTGTAGAAAACTTGTGAAGATGGTATGGGTCCACTTGCTTCATGGTGGCTCACGATGGGTCTTGAAGACAATTTTTCCTCTTGGAGAGCGATTATAGAAGATAGTTGCTCTATTCTCTCTTCTAACCTTGCAACATCCCTTTGAACGTCATCAAACACTCTCAATCTAGAAAGAACTTCTTCCTCAAACCTTGAGCTATATGTGGGACTTTGTGGTTCCTGGTAGCTATAGGAGTGAGATGTCTTCTTTTCTTCCCCATAGAACTCGATAGAATTTACCAGGTGGCAAGGAGCATTTGTCACCTAGTTCTTCATGAGGTTCACCGTGTCACCAAGAATCTTCATCACTTGTGGGCTTGAGTCATCATGAGTAGGGGGTGTCACACCAAAGGCATACCCTCTTTCATTCATCATGCTAGAAGCTCGAATTCTTGATCCTTCAGCCAACTTCTCAAACAAAGGCCATATCTCCTCAGGTGGCCTAGCCATGAAAACTCCTCCACAAGAAGATTCCACTGTGTCTTGGTCCTTTAGAGACAAACCAGAGTAGAATGATTGAACCAGCTGCCACAAAGGGATCTCATGGTGAGGACACTCTCTCAACAGCTTCTTGAATCTCTCCCATGCATTATGAAACTGCTCATCTCCCATTTGACTAAAACTTGTCACGGCACGCCGCATTTGTGTCAACCTTGCAATAGAGTAGAATTGTCTCAAGAAAGCATTCTTCATTGTTTCCCAACTCATGATGTCCTTTCTTGAGTCATACCAGTCTTTAGCTCTATCTTTAAGGGAGAAGGAGAACAAGGTCAACCAAATTGTATCATCACTAGCCGTCAACATCCTAAAGGTGGAGCATACTTCAAGAAAGGAGTCCAAGTGCTTATAGGAGTTCTCACTCTCGGAGTCATAGAAGATGGGCAGGAGCCCAAGAAGACCTGGAGGAATAGAGAATTGCTCCCCTGGCATTTGATCAACCCTGCTAGCAATTCGCGATTTGTAGTTGCTAGGCATGAAGTAGTCTTGAAGCGGCTTGTGAGGTGCATTTTGGTCTTCCATCTTGTTTCCTCCCGAATGGCTTGTCACATGCACAAAGCACAACCAAACAAAAGAAAGCAAGTTAGTAAACCAATATAGACAAGAAATGCAAAGAAAAATGAATAAAGAATAGCAATGATGAGGGCAGTAGGAAAAGTCAAAGCAAAACTAACTAGCTAGGCCCAGCGCCTCTAATCCCCGGCAACGGTGCCAGAAAGCTTGGTGTGATTCCGCTAGTGGTGCTAACACACTACTCGATTGAATATATGTGCCCCACGAGGTCAGAATGCATGGTGGATGGGGGTTTGTGCTTTCAAAATTTATAAACCTAAACTAGCTACCTATGTCTACTAAAACACTACACCCGCAAGCATACGCGGTCGTGTCGTAGTATAGGAAGGTGGCAAGTAAAGGGTCGATCCACAGGGAAAAGAGGGGGCGCTAGAGCTAGGTTAGTTTGGCTAGGTTCCTACTGCAGAGACTAGGGTTAAGGGTTTAAAGGTTGATTTTATTGTTAACTAAGGATAAACAAGTAAGAAATTAAAGGTGAGAATGAAATCTATGTTAACCCTAGGTTAGATTAAGGCTAAACAAGCAAGAAAAGATTAAGCTAGGTAGGAAAAGGCAATTTACACTAAGGCAAGCAATATAGAAGCAAAAGAACAATTAAAGAACTAAATTAGCATAAACAAGGCAAGAGCAAGGCAAGAAGCTAACTAAGCAAGAAAAGAACTAACTAAGCTAAGCGAGCACAAAACTAGGGTTTTAATCAGTAAAGAGATGTGTGGGTTGTTTAGGGGTATGAACTTATCACTTAAGTTGGGGGTGACATGAACATTATGATTCCATTTAGATCATCCAAACCAAACAACAAGTTAGAGTCTAATGGATTAACCTAAGCTACTAACTGGCCATGGATATGCTAGGTTGTGTATAGGGGAACTAGTCCCTAACACCCCCTACTACCCTTAAGAGGCTCAATTGGGTTAGGGATTAGGTTCAAATCAATTAGAGTCTAATCAAATCTAGGTTTCTAGATTATGCATTCCTAGGGCAATTAGGGGTCGAGGGTAGTAATGGGGAGGTGAGATTAGGGTTTTGGACCCCAATTCCCCCACATTCTAGCCTTGAGAAGGCTCCATGCTAATTGCACTAGAATTATCTAATCTAGCTACTTAGGTCTCTCACTTAGGTTTAGGGAGATTGATTAGGATGTAGGAAGATGGGAGGCAACCTAGGGATCCAAGAATTGGACCTAGGGGCAAATCCCAAAATTCACACATATAAGCAATTTGCCTAAATTCCTAGGTTATTTCACACACAAACCAACAAGAAATCCATGGAGAATGAGATAGAAATAGAATATAATCATTAACAAATGAAATTACAAAGTTTACATGTCATTTTCCCCCAACATGGTATCAAAGTAACATATTTTCCCCCAAACAGCCCACCCAAGGGGCCTAGCTACTCATAACAAAGCAAAATACAAAAAGAGAGGAGAAAGAGGTAGAAGAAGCCATGGAGCTCGGTGTAGATGAAGAGGTCCTCCTCTCCAGCAGCTGCAGGGACGTCCTCCTTCTTCTCCTTGGATGAAATGGTGTGGAATGATGGAGGAAAGTGGATGGAAGGCTTAGATATGGGGGGTTATGTGGTGGAAATGGTGAAATGGAGTAAATTTGAGGTGCATATGGAGTGGAATGGAATGGGTGGCGATTTGGGGAGCTAGGAAGGGGTAGAAGGTAGCTAACCTCGTGCTCCAGCCACCACCTAGGTATATATAGGTGTCTAGGGGGTCTAGGGTTAAGTTAGGAGCAAAATGGGGAAAGTAGTGGAAAAGTGGATGGATTCTGTGAGTAGCACGGCCGTGGTGGGGTACCACGGCCGTGGTGGGTAGGATAGGCCACGACTGTGGTGGATGGGCACGGTCATGGGAATTAAAATAGCAAAGTTACAGGGTTTTTGTCAAAACGGCCACGGTCATGGTGGAGGTGGTGTGGCACGGTCGTGGTGGCTGGCACGGTCGTGGTGGCTGGCACGGTCGTGGTGCTCTATTGTGCCACGGTCGTGGTGCTCTTCTCTGCCACGGCCGTGGTGGCTGGCACGGCCGTGGTGGCTGGCACGGCCGTGGTGCTCTGCTGTGCCACGGCCGTTGTGGCTGGCACGGCCGTGGTGCTCTGTTGTGCCACGGCCGTTTTGTGGGGCACGGTTGTGGTGCTCTGTTGTGACGCGACCGTTTTGTTTTACACGGTCATGCTGCATTCTGCTAGATTTGGAGGTTGAACCTGTCGATTTCTAAGTGACCTAACACGGCCGTTCTGTGGTACCACGGCCGTGCTGGGTCCTGGGGCAGCACTTTGACTTGAGGCTTTGACTTTTCTTGGACATCTTTGCTTCAATTGATCTTTGTCCACTAGGGGTAGGTCGAGGGAGAATCGGAATTCACTTTGGGCCTCTACAAGTGTAGAGGAACCCTAGGATCACCCCTTCTCTCTCTCTTCCATCAAGCATGGTCCAAATGCCTGAAAAACATGCAAATAATGTCCATAAGTGCATTTTATACAAATAAGCATATTAGGGGGAATGACATGCAATCTAACATGTATAGATGTGATTGAAGAGCAATATAATACAAGATGAAGCCCTAAAATAGGGCTGCATCACCACCCCAAACTTTAAACATACTTGTCCTCAAGTATGCTCCAACTCAATCTCTCTACAAACTTTCATAAAAAGAAATGACAAATGCAATATAAAAGACGATTGTTGCTGAATGGGATCAAAGATGACTAAGTGCATGCATTTCACCTCTCTTCTCTCCTGCTTTCACAAACCAATCATGAAAAGAGAACAAAGCATATGAACTTCAAATATAGCGTATAGAATACACAAGTTATCCATATTTCTTCCATAAATTCCGGGTAAACCGTTTCATGGTGGCGTTAATCAAGAATGACTAGGAGTGTTGTTTCCCATTCATGCATTCAATCTTATATTTCAAATCACACCAAATGACCCATGTGGTTGCGGAAAAGGGTGAAATCCTTCCTGCCTGTAGTAGGCGCCCCAGTAGTCTGACTGTGGAGGCAGATAGCTGTCCTAAAAAGCTGATAAAGAACTCCACCAGTCTTCACCCCACTGTGGGTTCCTCTGGGCATGGGCATTGTGAAACTGATAAAGGTGGTTGACCTGGTAATGCATATGCTGGTGGTCCAACCACATGGCATCTTGTGTCCTCTGAAAGCCCTCCTGTGCCTATAGAATTCTATCCTGCGTCGCCTAAATGCCCTCCAGCTGTGCATGGATGGTACCCATATCATATGCATTCACTGAATGTTGTTGTGGTTATGACGCTCCCATTCTTTCTTCTCTTTGCCTCACTCGTCTTGCCGCTCTCTCCTCTGCCGTCCGCCTCTGCTCTTCCGCCTGTGAAGGCTCTCCTGGACTCCCTGCAAACCTCACCTCAGGGATTTCCTCTCCTTTGGGGTTCTCCTCCTCGTACCTCTTCAACTTTTCTAGAAAATCTAGCGTTGGTCCAAACTGTGCCATGAGGGGAGGAGTATGGTAAGGCAGCTCCAATGTGACTCCTGGGTAAGGTGGGTTGATTTGGTAAATGATCTTCTGATCCGTAACCGTAATCTTGGATGAGCCAGTCAGGTAGTGCAAATCAACCAACTTGCCACCCTCTGCCTTTGTATATCCTGTCATGTCATGCCCCAAGGCAGTGGCAATAGATTTTACAATCCCTCCCATTACAAATGGATTTGTGATCTTGGACGGGATTATCCTCATGTGATCAATCAATAACGCCCCCAGGTTCACATGTCTCTCCTTTGCCATCCAACCAAGCACAAAAAGATCTTTATTAGTGTAGCTGCCTTGATTTTCGTACCTGCCAAAGATGGTGTTTGCCAACACCTTCTGAACATAGAGGAGAAATGGGCTGTGAATACCACTTGTCTTTGATTTCCCTGCTACAAATGTACTTTGGCCGGTGAAGCACTTCCACATGGCTAGATACGTGGAACTAGAGTCATTTTCTATCCTTCCTCCATCTAGGAGGGTAGCCATCTCTCCACTTGGGGCAAAAATCTGATTTAGCATCTCTGAGGTTATTTTCCACCTCTTATCCCCAATTGTTACCTTAATTGCATTCTCGCCATCATTTGTTGCTTTCTCTAGCGTGGCGAAGAACTTCTGCGTTAACTCGATGTATGACTCCTGTTGCAGTGTCAATATTTCAAAAAGCCCCAATTTTTCCATCAATTCTTGAAAACAGACAAAGAACCCCATTGCCTCCATTGACGTTAGGCATGCGTATCGAGTAGCTAACACTCTGCGTGTCAGGCACCCAGGGTGCTTGGGCTCCGTTGCCCTGCATGTAGTAACCTCTGGATTTGAAAACGGGCATTGTGGCAGGCTTGGTTGCTGCTCAACTTCAGGCATATCAGTATCATCTTCATCATCTAGCACGAGCCGTCGACGGGGTCATAGTCGTGGCTGCGGCTCAGGCTCTGGTTGAGCCGCGGAAGAGACGGATGGCCGTGTGGCTGAAACTGACGGCCGCGCGGCTGAGGCGGAAGGTCTCTCAGATGAGACGGAGTGTCGGGAGGCAGACGGCGGTGGCTGTGACGAAGATGGTGCCCCCCGTTGTGGCTGTACGGTGGCTTTTTCAGTGATAGGATCCACTATGGCATCCAATTCCGCCTCCGTCAACTGGGGTGGCTGTTCCTTGGCTTCCTTTGGTAGGGGATGACACCCCTAGTCTTGTCTACTGCCTTCCTTGCAAACTTCTTCATTCTTGCTCGAAAAATGAAGTGGAATTAGAAAATTTCAGATTTCTCTGAAGAACGGGGTTGTTGGGGCAAAATGGAGAGAGAGAGGTGCGTTTGTGGATGGAAATGGGTGGGATCTGGAGATTAAGGTAGTGGAAATGGTAGGGGAGTGATTGGGAATGGCTTGGGGGTGATTTGGTGGGCATTTGAGGGTTGGAATGGGCGGGCGGAGCGCTGCACGGTTGCTAGGGTGTGGGGCACGGCCGTTTTGTTCTTCAGAGAAATGAGCAAGTGAAAAAAAAGTTTTGCAAATTCTAACTTATATCTGCTGGAATCGGGCTGCTGCATGGCCGTGCTGTGTGGCACGGCTGTGGTGGCTTCGTGTACCACGGCCGTGCTGCCTTGCATGGCCGTGGTGACCTGGTTCGAAACTTAGCCGATTTTTGCAATTTTCTGATCATTTCTTTGTTGAATGTGAGTGCACCACCATGGCCGTGTTGATGTACCACATCCGTGTTGGGCACTGTAACAGTAGTAGGAGACTCGAATCTTGTTCAAACATCAAAAATAGATCTCAAGTTGATATTCTATTGATGCGTTGTCAAACTTTCATCTATTCTTCTTCGTTTCACTCTGTTCTCGCCTGCACATATCAAAACTATACAAAAACTATCAAATACGAGTGTGTGTGTGTGTGTGATTTCTTGGAAAAATGTAAAAAAAAGTATCAAAAATGTAGTTTGGGTCAAAAATTCCCAAACCTAGGTGGGTTGCCTCCCACAAACACTGAGTTTCTTGCCTTCAGCTAGGCTTCTTGGTGATTCTTCAAATTTCATCCATTTGGCATTCTCATGTGTCCATTCTTGCAAAACATGCATCCTTCCTTTGCACTCAATCTGTTTTCCTCATCCTTTTGATCACAATAATCATCATTAACTTCTTCACCTTGATGTCCTTCTCTCAAATGCCCCTTTGGACTTGTGAAGTGACCATGTCCAATATCCCTATCTCGGACTCGCCGGGTTGGGGTCTTGTACATGTTAATGTTGATCTTCATGTCCATGAATGAGACTGTCATGGTGCCACTGCGTACATGAATGTCGGCATCATCTGTAGATAAGAACGGCCTCCCCAAGATGATGGGAATCTTCCTATCCTCCGGCTCCATATCAAGTACAATGAAATCCACCGGGAACACCGCGCCTTTTTCCTTATCTATCATTACCAAGACATCATCCACTCTACCTCTAGGCACTTTTATGGATCTATCTGCCAACTGGAGAGTGCAATGTGTCGGCTTCAACTTGCCTAAGCCCAGCTCAACATAGACATGATATGGCATCAAATTCACACTAGATCCCAAATCAAGCAAGGACCTGTCTATGCGATGTCCCCCTATGTAACTAGGTATGAGTGGGGCTCCTGGGTCCTTTCTCTTCACGGGAAGTGAGTGTTGTATGATGGAGCTCACTTGTTCATTCAGTCTCACCTTCTTTGGAATCCACCCTGTTGACCTTCTTTTCACAGTGCATAGGTTTTTGAGGAACTTGGCATATGATGGGATTTGCTTGATAGCATCCAAAAGTGGAATGTTCACCTTTACTTGACGAAACACCTCAAGAATTTCAATATTGTGCTTTTGCCTCCTTTTCAATTCTCGTGGCTCATCTAGTGCTTCTACAAATGGAGGATCACTAGCTTTTGCTGCACTTACATGAACATGAGGCGGAATGCTAGGGATGGTAGGACCTACAAAAGGGATATGTGGTGGATCACATGGAATCCCAAACTCAACATGCGGTATCACAACACCATCTTCAGTAATATCAATCACATTATCACCACTTGGTTGCCTTTGCTTTGCTTTATCAACCTTTCTTTGACTTGTGGGCTGCTCAAGAGTTTTTCCACTCCTTAGAACTGTCACGGCACTACCTTTCTCATGGTGGAGAGGGGGAGCATGTTGTGGCTGTGGAGGAGGTGGAGGTGATACTTGGGGTTGAAATTGAGGTGGAGAAGGGAATTGAGGGGGATGAGATAATTGGGGTTGGAAGGTGAAGTTTTGGGAAAATTGAGGTGGTGATGGTGGTGGAGGAGTGTAAGGCTGGGGATAGCCTTGGAAGGATTGAATGGGATGCACTTGCATGGGGGGTGGACTGTAGAAAACTTGTGAAGATGGTATGGGTCCACTTGCTTCATGGTGGCTCACGATGGGTCTTGAAGACAATTTTTCCTCTTGGAGAGTGATTATAGAAGATAGTTGCTCGATTCTCTCTTCTAACCTTGCAACATCCCTTTGAACATCATCAAACACTATCAATCTAGAAAGAACTTCTTCCTCAAACCTTGAGCTGTAGGTGGGACTTTGTGGTTCCTGGTAGCTATAGGAGTGAGATGTCTTCTTTTCTTCCCCATAGGAACTCGATAAAATTGATCGGGTGGCTAGGAGCATTTGTCACCTGGTTCTTCATGAGGTTCACCATGTCACCAAGAATCTTCATCACTTACGAGCTTGAGTCATCATGAGTAGGGGGTGTCACACCAAAGGCATACCCTCTTTCATTCATCATGCTAGAAGCTCGAATTCTTGATCCTTCAGCCAACTTCTCAAACAAAGGCCATATCTCCTCAGGTGGCCTAGCCATGAAAACTCCTCCACAAGAAGAGTCCACTGTGTCTTGGTCCTTTAGAGACAAACTAGAGAAGAATGATTGAACTAGCTGCCACAAAGGGATCTCATGGTGAGGAAACTCTCTCAACAGCTTCTTGAATCTCTCCCATGCATTATGAAACTTCTCATCTCCCATTTGACTAAAACTTGTCACGGCACGCCGCATTTGTGTCAACCTTGCAATAGAGTAGAATTGTCTCAAGAAAGCATTCTTCATTGTTTCCCAACTCATGATGTCCTTTCTTGAGTCATTCCAGTCTTTAGATCTATCTTTAAGGGAGAAGGAGAACAAGGTCAATCGAATTGTATCATCACTAGCCGTCGACGTCCTGAAGGTGGAGCATACTTCAAGAAAGGATTCCAAGTGCTTATAGGGGTTCTCACTCTCTGAGCCGTAGAAGATGGGCAGGAGCCCAAGAAGACCTGGAGGAATAGAGAATTGCTCCCCTGGCATTTGATCAACCCTGCTAGCAATTGGCGATTTGTAGTTGCTAGGCATGAAGTAGTCTTGAAGCGTCTTGTGAGGTGCATTTTGGTCTTCCATGTTGTTTCCTCCTGAATGGCTTGTCACATGCACAAAGCACAACCAAACAAAAGAAAGCAAGTTAGTAAACCAATATACACAAGAAATGCAAAGAAAAATGAATAAAGAATAGCAATGATGAGGGCAGTAGGAAAAGTCAAAGCAAAACTAACTAGCTAGGCCGAGTGCCTCTAATCCTCAGCAACGGCACCAGAAAGCTTGGTGTGATTCTGCTAGTGGTGCTAACACACTACTCGATTGAATAGATGTGCCCCACGAGGTCGGAATGCACGGTGGATGGTGGTTTGTGCTTTCGAAATTTATAAACCTAAACTAGCTACCACTACACCCGCAAGCGCATGGGGTCGTGTCGTAGTATAGGAAGGTGGCAAGTAAAGGGTCGATCCACAGGGAAAAGAGGGGGCGCTAGAGCTAGGTTAGTTTGGCTAGGTTCCTACTGCGGAGACTAGGGTTAAGGGTTTAAAGGTTGGTTTGATTGTTAACTAAGGATAAACAAGCAAGAAATTAAAGGCGAGAATGAAATCTATGTTAACCCTAGGTTAGATTAAGGCTAAACAAGAAAGAAAAGATTAAGCTAGGTAGGAAAAGGCAATTTACACTAAGGCCAGCAATAGAGAAGCAAAAGAACAATTAAAGAACTAAACTAGCATAAACAAGGCAAGAGCAAGGCAAGAAGCTAACTAAGCAAGAAAAGAACTAACTAAGCTAAGCAAGCACAAAACTAGGGTTTTAAGCAGTAAAGAGATGTGTGGGCTGTTTAGGGGTATGAACTTATCACTTAAGTTGGGGGTGACACATGAACATTATGATTCCATTTAGATCATCCAAACCAAACAATAAGTTCGAGTCTAATGGATTAACCTAAGCTACTAACTGGCCATGGATATGTTAGGTTGTGTATAGGGGAACTAGTCCCTAACACCCCCTACTACCCTTACGAGGCTCAATTGGGTTAGGGATTAGGTTCAAATCAATTAGAGTCTAATCAAGTCTAGGTTTCTAGATTAGGCATTCCTAGGGCAATTAGGGGTCGAGGGTAGTAATGGGGAGGTGAGATTAGGGTTTTGGACCCCAATTCCCCCACATTCTAGCCTTGAGAAGGCTCCATTCTAATTGCACTAGAATTATCTAATCTAGCTACTTAGGTCTCTCACTTAGGTTTAGGGAGATTGATTAGGATGTAGGAAGATGGGAGGCAACCTAGGGATCCAAGAATTGGACCTAGGGGCAAATCCCAAAATTCACACATATAAGCAATTTGCCTAAATTCCTAGGTGACTTCACACACAAACCAACAAGCAATCCATGGAGAATGAGATAGAAATAGAATATAATCATTAAAAAATGAAATTACAAAGTTTACATGTCATTTTCCCCCAACATGGTATCAAAGTAACATATTTCCCCCCAAACAGCCCACCCAAGGGGCCTAGCTACTCATAACAAAGCAAAATACAAAAAGAGAGGAGAAAGAGGTAGAAGAAGCCATGGAGCTCGGTGTAGATGAAGAAGTCCTCCTCTCCAGCAGCTGCAGGGACGTCCTTCTTCTTCTCCTTGGATGAAATGGTGTGGAATGATGGAGGGAAGTGGATGGAAGGCTTAGATATGGGGGGTTATGTGGTGGAAATGGTGAAATGGAGTGGATTTGAGGTGGATATGGAGTGGAATGGAGTGGGTGGCGATTTGGGGAGCTAGGAAGGGGTAGAAGGTAGCTAACCTCGTGCTCCATCCACCACCTAGGTATATATAGGTGTCTAGGGGGTCTAGGGTTAAGTTAGGGGCAAAATGGGGAAAGCAGTGGAAAAGTGGTTGGATTCTGTGAGTAGCACGGCCGTGGTGGGGTACCATGTCCGTGGTGGGTAGGATAGGCCACGGCCGTGGTGGATGGGCATGGTTGTGGGAACTAAAATAGCAAAGTTATAGGGTTTTTGTCAAAACAGCCACGGCCGTTGTGGATCAACACGGTCATGGTGGAGGTGGTGTGCCACGGCCGTGGTGGCTGGCACGGCCATGGTGCTCTGTTGTGCCACAACCGTGGTGGCTGGCATGGCCGTGGTGCTCTGTTGTGCCACGACCGTGGTGGCTGGCACGGTCGTGGTGCTCTGCTGTGCCACGGCCATTATGGCTGGCACGGCCGTGGTGCTCTGTTGTGCCACGGTCGTTTTGTGGGGCACGGCTGTGGTTCTCTGCTGTGACACAGCCGTTTTGTTCTGCACGGCCAATCTGCCTTCTGCTTGATTTGGAGGTTGAACCTATCGATTTCTAAGTGACCTAGCATGGCCGTTCTGTGGTACCACGGTCGTGCTGGGTCCTGGGGCAGCACTTTGACTTGAGTCTTTGACTTTTCTTAGACATCTTTGCTTCAATTGATCTTTTGCCACTAGGGGTAGGTCGAGGGAGCATCAGAATTCACTTTGGGCCTCTCCAAATGCAGAGGAACCCTAGGATCGCCCCTTCTCTCTCTCTTCCATCAAGCGTGGTCCAAATGCCAGAAAAACATGCAAATAATGTCCATAAGTGCATTTTATACAAATAAGCATATCAGGGGGAATGACATGCAATCTAATAGGTATATATGTGATTGAAGAGCAATATAACACAAGATGAAGCCCTAAAATAGGGTTGCATCAGAACCTATATGATTGAATGTTGGATTTCACATGATCGAATAACAGAACATGTGTAATTAAATATTGGATTTCATGTGTACGTATAATGGAACACATGTGATTCAATGATGGATGTCAATCATTTAATAATTGAACAAATATAATGCAATAAAGGAACACATATGATTTAGTAATGGGACAAATATTATATGAATGTTGGAGTATAGTAACATTCATCAAGTTCCAAGTCAAAACTTTCCATTGCCCCTTTAAAACTAGGCATTGTTCCTTCTCCTAGTCTCTTTGTCTTTTAGGTGACGCATCTTCACCCGTGCAGTCTGTCTTGATTTCTCCTGTACATTTGTCAATCTCTTCCTTGATTAGTTTAGCTCAGAGTCAACATTAATTGACTTGCCTTTACACTGACTTGGAGGAGTTTGTACATCTTTAACTTTAGTACAATGTGGGTCATGAACATGGTCATCCTTTTTATTATGGTTGCCCATTACTAATTGAGCCTTAGAACATAGAAATTTTATCTTGTTCTCTACAATTTGGTAAACATCATCATCTATGCAAATTGAAGTGGCTAGAAAAACCACTTTGTTGCATATATGTTGATGGTGCTGCCCATATTTGGATTGTTTCTTGACATCAAAACTAGATCGAATTATACTATCCCACTCTTAGCAAGCTTTGTCCAATGACAAGCTATGTAGTGTGTGGAAATTATTTGCAAAATATGTTCTCCAAGAGAGCATAGAACATCCAAAATTTTAATAATGTGTCTATAGATAATTGCCATGATATCATACATTCAACATGAACATTCGAATTTCATATCATCTGCTTGGACTAACACAGTTGTCTTATTTAATCTATTATTGTCATCGCTTTTGAAAGCAATGTATGAAATCTTATTCCCGCTGTTATTTTCTGGGGTGAATTTGAATATGTACTCCATCATTAGAACTCTGATCTGAATATAGAAAACATATTAGGTGTGTAAACCTCAGCAACCTTTTCTAAAATTGGGTTGTAGGAAAACCTATTGTTTGTCAATGTGTAAACTGCTTGAAAATGGTGTTTCTTTTAATTTCTCTTCCTACTTGAAACCATTCTATTAAGGTGTGTGATGAACTTAACCAAGTTGTGATTTGGTTAGACAAGAGACTCATAGCACCATTGCACGATTCACTGAGATAGGTCAATTTTGTTCTAGAAGCAAAAGGTTCCTTTACCCTATTTGAGAACCATTGTTTTTATATCCATATAATCTCTCAACCCAATGATGTACCCTAACAGGAAAGCATTCTTCAATCATATTTATCGAAGAAAAAATAAATTCATCTTTGTCTTCAACATCATACATGTAGGAGTAAATAATTGAGTGAGGTTCTTCTAAGCATCTTTTAATATATGACATGTTCATAGCGCATGGAACGTATCAGGGAAATATTTCCTATAGTCAAAGACATTATGGCCTCTTAATTTTTTAAAATAGTTAAAGGTTCCTTTCCTGACATGTATTTATAAAAGTCTTGAATAAACATTCAAAGAACTCAATAGTTTCATCAAAAAGAGGGTGTCACCGTATTTGACACCCGGACGGTGGTGGTTAAAACCAAAAAATAATGCTATGTAAAAAATTAACATGATATTTTAGTATAATGAAACACATATGATTCAACATAGGAACACATATAATTCAATAGTGGAACAAATTTGGTTTGATACTGGAACACAAAATACACAATTTTGGAACACATGATATTTGGGTACCAGATTTTACGTGTTCAAATAGTGGAACAAATATGTTTTCAATACTGGATACCAAGGAATCATGTGTACTAATTTCATGTATTTGATAATGGAAAAAATACACAATAAATACTAGATATCACAAGAACAAATAATGAAACACATTTTATTCAATACTAGAACATATATAGTTCAATACTTGAACACATTTTCAATAATGGATATCACATCATCAAATAATGGAATACATGTGTTGAATATCGGATCACATGTTTAAATATTGGATATCACGATCGAGAAATGGAACACATGTATTGAATACTTGATTTCATGTGTTTGCATAATGGAACATATACACAGTAAATGTTGGATATCACTTGTTCAAATAATAGAAAACATTTGACTCAATATTGGAACACATAAATTTCAATATTAGAACACATACAATTCAACACTAAAACACAACACGTTCAAAATTGGAAAAATATTATATTGAACTTCACATGTATGAACAAAGGAACAAGTACATCAACTAATGAAGTTTACATATTGAATATTGCATCACATGTTTCTAGATTGTATATCATAGAATCAACAAATGGAATACAAGTATTGATTGATGTTGTATTAAGGTGATGGGTTTTTGTATGCTTCATTGTGAAAGTACCCTTACAAAGCAGTTGCCTCACCGTCTATGATTTCTTCTTATCCCCTCTGCCTCAAGTGATACATTATATCTATTTAAAGAAACACTATACTCTCACATCCATTGACGACCAAAGATATTGCATCATATGGATTCTTAGCTGAACTATAGCATCTTCGTTGATCTCTGTTACAACTCCTTGCATGTTTGAAACAATGCATTTGGATGTAAGAAGGTGTGCATATTCCTACAGTTGAAGTGCATGATTATGATCAACAACCCAACTAGTTATCTTATAAACATTAAGCTAGCGATCAAGTTTTATATATACTTTTTCTTTGCACCCTATCCTTTCTTCTCCCAACCACCTCTCAGTTCCTATCTAGTAATATATTATTTCTTTGATTTTTTATAGCCAGTGTGGTTTAGTATACTTCACTTTTGAAATACTTCTTTATGCAAACATATTGCATATACTTCATCTTTGATTATCCATGTTCTTGCATCTACACTTCTTCTCCTAGTCAACCCCGATGGAAAAACTCTTTGATGATCATAAACAATATAAAACATATGTACTTAGTCTGGAGAGATAAATTCAATATTTTTCAAGTATTCCCACTTATAAAGTTCATCTAAGATAATGGAATATGACAAGATTAATGAACATGATTGAAAGGAATAATGGAACACAATATTAATAATTGATCAGGCTATAACCAAGAATGGAATGTGACTAATGAAATAATGGATTAGGATTGTAGGAAATAATACAACTTCATATATTGTGTAATCAAGAATGGAACATGAATAACAACATATTGGATCAGGATTAGGGGAATAAAGGAACATGATAGATTTAATACGAGAACATGAATGAAGAGAATAATGGAATGCTACTAAAGAAATACTAGAACATGAATTAAGGAATATTGGACACCGTATAATGAATAATGGAACACTATAAATGAATAATGGATTAGGAGTGTAACCAAGAATGAAACAATCCCATGTAGTATTAGATCAGGATGCAAGGAAGAATGGAACATGATAGTATAAATAAAGGGTCTATATCATAACTAAGACTTGGAACGTGCAATTATAGCATGAGTGAACAAATAAGGGAATGAATAATTTTGGACTTGTAATAATGGAAGCGGCCATATTTTGTTGGGTTAGTGGTAGGTTGATAGCCAACCTTAAAAACTTTGTCACTCTTTTTATGACATGGATCCTTATAAAAAATTCATTGGAGCAGCCCTACCTAGAGACACGCTGCATCGACACCCAGGTGTAGTGATAAATATGCAAGGGGTTTCGACACAATGGCACCTGGTTGTATTGAAGGACAAACAAGGGTTTACAAATCTTAGATGAGTGTGGGTAAAGAAGCTAGTCCCACTGCATCATCGCCCGAATGTAGTGAAAAATGTCCAAGGGTTTCCACATCTTGTATGGATGTTGGTAAAGAAGCTAGTCCTTCTACATCATTGCCCAGATGTAGTGAGAAATGTGCAAGGGCAACATTTTCAATGAAGGCAGGTAAAGAAGCAAGTTAAAAAAAAGGATTAGAGTCGGATCTTGGAATATTGTCTCTTTGATAGGGAAATCATTGGAGATAGTGGATACCATGATGATAAGAAAAGTCAATATAGATTTCTTGTAGGAAACCAAGTGGAAAGGTAACATTGTAGAGATTTTGGAGACACAAGATACAAAATCTAGTATACATGTATTGATAAACATAGAAATGGTGTAGGTATTATTGTTGATAAGATGTTTAAGGATAATGTTGTCAAGATCACAAGGATGGGTGATAGAACCATAGCTATCAATGTTTTTCTTGGGGGAAATATTTTTAACATTATTAGCACTTATGCCCCCAAGTTGGCCTTAGCGAAGATGCTAAGAAGGATTTTTGGGATGACATGGATGAATTGATGTAGGGAATACTGATAGAGGAGAAGATTATTATTGGGAGTGATTTAAATGGCCATGTGGGGAGTAGTAATGTTGGATATGAGAGAGTTCATGGTGGTTTTGGATATTGTAGTAGAAATGGAGAAGGAGAGAGGATATTAGATTTTGTAGTTGCATATGATATAATTTTGGCAAACACCCATTTCAAGAAAAGAGAATCTCATAAGATTACTTTCAAGAGTGGGCAACCAAATTGATTACCTCCTTATGAGGCGGGTGGGTTGTAATATATGCAAGGATTGTAAAGTGATTTCTGGCGAAGAACTCACGACCTAATATAGGTTGGTGGTTTTGGATATTAACATGAAGATCAACAAAGGCAAGCATAATAGAAACTAAGATAGCAGGATCAAGTGGTGGAATCTTAAAGGAGAAAAGAAACTAAATTTTCATGATAAACTCATCAAGGAGGGAACTTGGAAGTTTGAGTCTAATGTAAACACTATGTGTCATAACATGAGCCCCTGCTTAAAAAAAATTCCAAAGAGGTTTTGGGGAAGTCCAAAGGTTGTGGGCCTCCATAGAAAGACTTGGTGGTGGAATGATGAAGCACAAAAGGCTATCAAACTGAAAAGGGGGATCTATAAGAGCTTCCCTAAATCTCAAAATGATGTAACATTGCATAGATACAAGTAGGCAAAGAAAGAAGCTATAAAGGTTATTCAGGAGGCAAGGTCTAGATACTTTGATGATATTTATAAGAAGTTGGACACGAGAGAAGGGGAAAAAGATATATATAAAATGGCTCGTATAAGAGAAAGGAAAGGAACAGACTTGAGTCAAGTAAAATGCATCAAGAATGAAGGTGCCAGAGTGTTAGTGAAGGATAATGATTTGAAAATTAATTAAGACTAAAGGAGAGTTTATGTTTCAATTTTGGTCCTATTTGAATAATGTTGAAGCAATATTTGCTTGTTTTGGACTAAAGTGCAATTTACCCAATATAAGGAGTTACCTTGCAAAATGTTACATGATAAATGTTCCTCAAGTACTTTAGCATCATAAGAACGAGAAGGATGCTAAGGGACGGCTTGTGGAAGCCTAGGTTCTAAGAAGGAGCTTGTTTGAATAATACTTGTGCATTGAATACTGGTTTTGAAGTGATTTGCAATTTACCCAAAACTTAGGGTTGAATATGTAAAATACCACCTCAAGAGTGTCCCTACTATCTCTTGGTATCATTTAGATAAAAGAAAAAGAAAGGGGTGTCTTGTTTGAACCATATTTGAGAAATGATATTCTAGATAATAAAATAATCAAGAAATAAGCATAATTGAAACCCTAAATTATTTTGTAGCAAAAATATATAAATTAAATGAAGTGCCCATCAACTAAAAAGCTATGGGTGAAATTCCATAATGAAATGGAAGCCAAAATACCTTGACAGACGCCGATATTCTTAAGTATGTGAAAATATCTACCTACACTTTTAATTGAAAAGTAATATCCACTAACATAAAGGTGCTAATGGATAATAGTATTGTATTCATTAAGGAGCTTAATGGCCGACTATAATTCAAGGATAATTCAAAGTAATTTGAAGATAAGAAGGATAGCTTCAGATACAAGGAAGTGGAGGGGGCATGTGGCAAGGAAAGTTGATGACTTCTCTCCTACTTTCTCTCTCCTAAGAATTCAATTATATACACTCAATTATTCACCTACTAGAAAGATTATTTTCGCAATACACACTCACTCCTCACTTAGGCCGACAACCAAGGAATAAAAGGATAAGGAGGAGATCGTTTCCCAAGCTTAAGGTAAGATCCATGGTCATCTTCAACCTTGGGTTGAAGGCTAAAATCGAGTTATAACTTTTTTTTTCTTCTCTCTTCCATCCAATGCTCAACTTTGGCAATCTTTTACATCAAAAAGGTTGAGAACGTGCCTTGGATAATTGGAGGAGCTACCTTCACCATTAAAGATGAAAATCTTGGAGCTTTGAAGTTTCTTTGAAGGTGGGTTATAAAACTTGAACCCATTGATATTATTATTTGATTTCAATCTTGCAATATATGTTGATCTTTCCTTCTTCTCAAATTTTTATTGAAGTAATTAATGAATCCATCAGTTGTATGGACAGTAGAAATGGAAGCCTAAAGCTTGATGATGATGACATCATCTTAGCACACACATGTAGATCAACAATATCAAATGGTTTCAAAATTTGTATGGCCAAATGGTTTCAACCTTGGATGGCTAAACGGTTTCAAACTATTTAGTGACCAAATGGTTTCAAACCATTTAGAGTTCAAACGGTTTCAACTTAACCTAGTTCAAATGGTTTCAAACCATTTCATGTTCAAATGGTTTCAAACCATTTCATTTTCAAATGGTATCAATCTAATCTCGGTCAAATAGTTTCCAACTGTTTAGTGATCAAACAGTTTCAATCTAATCTAGGCCAAACGGTTTCAAACCGTTTAGAGTGCAAACAATTTCAAACCCTAGCAAGATCAAACAGTTTCAGACCATTTGAAGGTCAAAAGGAACTCAAGACCGTTTGAAGGTCAAGTGAACTCAAGACCGTTTGAAGGTCAAGTGACCTCAAGACCGTTTGAAGGTCAAGTGACCTCAAGACCGTTTGAAGGTCAAGTGACCTCAAGACCATTTGAAGGTCAAGTGACCTCAAGACCGTTTGAAGGTCAAAAGAACCTCAAGACCATTTGAAGGTCAAAAGGACCTCAAGACCGTTTGAAGGTCAAAGGGATCATAAGACTGTTTGAGGGTCAAAGAGGTCTCAAGACCGTTTGAAGGTTAAAGGAGTTTTCAAGATCGTTTGAAGATTTAAATAATATCAAACCGTTAGAGACCAAATAGTCTCAAAACCATGTAAGGTCAAACAATCCTATGAGTGTTTGTAAAGTATCTCAAGGTTGATTACAATGGAAGTACCTTTAAAGTACTTACGTGAATAGTACACTTAGAGTGATTATCATTTGATGCTTATGAAAGTAATAAACTCAATACACTATGATAAGCATAGGTGCATGTACTTTAGTGAAAGGATGAGTCAACTTAATAAGGTATGGAGTAATCAACATCCTAGAGAGGATGAGAGAGAAACTCATACTTGTTTAATAAACATGTAATGTGCATACATTGATACTTTTAATAAGTGTAGAGTATGAATTAGGGTTTGATCTTTGATAATGTGATCATGAAACCCTAATTGATAAAAAAAAATGGGAAACCCTAACCCTAATTTCGGGTAATGGTATGAGAAACCCTAATTGATAAAGAATGGGAAACCCTAACCCTATTGAGGGAATAGTGGTGTTACCCTTGTATTGCATGGTGTTGATATGTAATTGATATGATTGTTATCAAGTATACTAATTATGTAGGTATTATGAGAAGATGAGCATTGCCAGGTATGAGTTATGATTTAATTTGATAAAAAGGTTTAATGGGCCTTGTGAGCGATTATACTATTTGTTTCCTAGTGAGAGGTGACAAGATGTCAATGGACCTTGTGAGCTATGTGAGATGCTTGTGAACAAGTATTAAGTATACCTTGGTCAGATGACCTGAAGGTAATAGTTACTTGATAAGTGATAACAATGTTCAGTGATGAACTAAGGGTTTGAATACCCAGATCCAGTAAACATGATGATGATATTGTTGAGGGATGATAATTCCCAGAGATGAGATAAGGGATTGAGATCCCAATGTTTTATAAAGTTTTGAAAAGTACTTGATAGATGTATTACACTTTTCTTTGTAGCAGTTGTCATAATAATTCATGTGTGAAAACTTGGTTGATGCTAAAAGAATATGGTAATGCATTTAATTAATCAAGGGAAATATTATCATGTAGAGCCCTGGACATAGATCCATCATCGTCAGTAGCTGGTGATGGTGAAACGAGTTTTCCCACAGGATCTCCCAGAGGGCATATTTTTGAATATGTGGGGATAATGGGTGCGAATATCCTTACGCCCTAATGTGGGATTGACGTGAGATAAACACGAGATCTCTCAATTCTTCATTATATGTGTCCAGATGGATGTATCATGAATCTCCCTATGGTGATTAATGTCAGATCGATGTGAGATAAACATGAAATCTTTTGATTGCGAAGAGAGTGCAGCCACCGTTGTAGCTCTATAGCGAAGATGCCAGTATACCCTGGTAAGCTATTTAGCAGTGACACTAGATGTCCTGCATGTGGTCTCACACTGACCGAGACGGATGAGGTCATGGAGTCTGGCTCTTCCATTAACCTAGGTATGGAACTGATGCTTTACGCCGCCGTGGTCAGTTGGAGTATGAGCGGTATACCTCATCTCCTCAGGGCATAAGTGTGATTGAAAAATGTAATCAGCCGTGTAGCATATTTGCTAAGGATGAAATACGAAAACCATTGGTTGATGTTACATTGCTTAATGTATCCTAAAATGGATAAATGTTATACATGTTTTTCATATTCCTTATTAAATAGATGGTTTACTGCTTTATCATATGTAGTTATAATGCTTTAAAAGATGATATTGCTCTATTCTGCTTAAATAATGATTTATCCTGCTTATTAATAATAAAGAATCCTCTGCTCAATTTATTGTTGTTTATCTAAAATGATAATATTATTGGCAGAGAGTTATATCTCTTGTTGGGACATGGGTCTCACCCCGTTGGTCACCAATATTTTTAGGTGGACGTGGACGAGCAGGTAGGGACCATACAATAGGGGAAGGACAGAAATAACATCTTAGGTGGAGATACTGACTGTCGTGTCTTGTAGATATGAGTCATATGTGTCGTCTCTGTACTCTCAGGTCCTCTGAGTCAGTACTTAGTGTTTTCATGATCGATCTAAGATTTTGACTTGAATGCCTCGAGGTTTTATGTTGCTTATGTATAGTTTTGGCAAAGCAACTGTTGTAAATATATTCCTCGAGAAGAGAGGGTACATGGTATGTACAACATGAACTATAATGTATATAGTACTTTGGTTCTCTTTATAAGAGTTTCCTGGAATTGGATCTCTTTGTAAAAAGTTTTTAATTTTTAATTTTTTTTTGTTATTATGTTAATTATGGTTAATTCCACAATTAATTACGCAGTGACGGTCTGATTTGCTGTCGGGTCGTCACAAAGATGATCAATCCTTTGCTCTAGACAGCTAATATTTTTTCATTGAGTGGACACATCTTTATTACATCATCAAGGCTCGTTAGTCTTCTAAGAACTTCATCTTCAAATTTGGAGTTGTACTTTGACCCTTGGTGTTGCCTTTGCTACCCTTGTCCTTCTTCACCTTGTTGCTTCCAAGAAAAATTGGAGTGATTCCTCCATTATGGAGTATAGGAGTTAGACATGGGCCCTTGGTTCTTTCGGTTGCCAAAAGATTGAAGAGCTTGAATCTCCCCAAGAATAGCTTCCTTAGAGTTGGTTGAGTGGCTAGAAGAGCCTCCAACTTGATTCTTCATCAATCATCATGTCAGCTAGAATTTTCATCATTTGGGGATTTTGATCTTCCCTAGCTTGAGGAGGAGAAGGTGGAGATGGGGTCTAGTTCTTGTCACAATGCACACCCATTCTAGTTGTATGATGACATAAATTCTTTGCCATGTGCTCGAAGAGAGGTCATGACTCTTTGGGGGGGGCTTGTCCATGAAATTTCCACCACAAGAGAAGTCAACCACCATTTTACCCAACTCAGATAGTCCGGTGTATAAGGATCATACAAGTTTTTAGATGGGAACCTCATGGTGAGGGAAATCTCTAAGAATCTTCTGGAACCTCTCCTACATCTCATGGAACGTCTCCTTCTCCTTCTAAGTGAATGCAGTTATGTACCTACTCATTTGTGTCAACTTGGAGATAGGGTATATTTTCTTTAAAAACTCATTCTTGAGTGTCACCCAAGTAAGAAATTATCTCTTGGACATGTACCATTCCTTAGTTTTCTCCTTGAGTGAAAAGGGGAATAGGATTATTCTAATAGAATCATCTATAGTAGTTGGAGTGTGGAAAGTGGATCACATCTCCAGAAATGCATCAATGTGATGGCACAATTTTTTTTTCATGCCCGTGGAAGGTAGGTATAAACCCAAGGAGACATGGTGGGATGGTGAATTGTTGACCCGACATTTGGTCAACTAGGGCGGTAATGTGAGATGTGCAGTTTCCCAGAGTGAAGTACTCATGGAGTGGCTTGGGTGGTGGTGGAGGATCTTCTCCCTCTCCCTCATGGTGTTGACCTTCCATCTCTGCCTCTTGATGTTGTCTGCACCGGTATTGCGTCTCCTTCTACCTCTCTTAGGATCAAATGGAGCCAAGTCAGTAGAAGTTGAGTGTCACCCAAGCATGCACAGTTGTCACCTACATAAGGCACAAACAAGAAACACAAGCTAAGTTAGAAGACAAGTATGCAAAAGTAAACAAAAAATAAAGAATAACAATGATGAGGGCAATAGGAAAAGTGAAGCTACACTAACAAGCTAGGCCGAGTTCCTCACCACCTGACAATGGCGCTAGAAATCTTGATGCACCTCCGCCCTATGCATAACTTTTGGGAATATACACACACCTAAGTAAACTAAGTTATGACTAGATGCTCACACCTCCAAAATCACACAAAATAGAAAAGGCACACTTAAGATATTTCAAATTTATAATTGGCCATATACTAACACATTCACATAGACTAAAATATATCACCTGCAAGCACACGGGACCGTATTATAGTATAGGTGAGTGGCAAGTGAGGGGTCGATCCACATGGAGAGAGGGGGAACTAGAGCTGAGTTATATTAAGATATGTTCCTAAAGTGGAGATTAGGGTTTTTAGGGTTTAAAGTTGGTTTTGGTTTGGTTACACTAGGGTTCATGCAAGAAAGAAAGAAAGAAAGGAACCAAAACAAGTGAAACCCTAATTTAACCCTAAATAAGTTAATCCTAGTCAATAAAGAAAGACAATTAAGTAAGCAATAGAAAGAGACTAAAACTAAGTTATACTAGCTAAGCAGGTAAGGCACTAAAGAAAATAATGACCTAGATTATTACTAACTAGCAAGATTAACACTAGCAATCTCAAAAGAGCACTAACTACTCTAGCAAGGTCCAACTATCTCGGGTCCCTAGAGTTTTATGTTGTCTGGGGGGTCACAAAAGTGGCACTTCTACGGGGGCAGTTCTCTCGATAATTAAAAAAAGGTCTAACTATCCAAAATTAAGCAATTAATTAACAAAACAATCAAAGCAATCAACTAAAACTAGCATGAACTAGCTAAGAGAGCAAGATGGGTTTTAAGAAATGTTAAGGATAGGTGGGCTATTGGGGGGAGTGATATTAAGATATTAGTTGGGGGGATATACCATGCAAAATATAACCATTCATTATAGATTGTTAAACCAAATAACTAGTCTAATGTTAAGAAATCTCCCTAGACTATTAGTTGGCCATGGATAGAATATAGTATGTGAAGGGGAACTACACCCTTGCACACTCTATCTAGCCTTACGAGGCTCAATCGGACTAAGGTATAGGTGAGATTTCATTAGGATTTTACCAATATAGGTTGGTAGGATGGGAATGCTTAGTGTAATTGGGAGTCAAAGGAAGGAGTGGGGAGTAGAGGTGAGGGTGTATCACCTCACATTACTCATTGTCTAACTTTTAGAAAACTCCTACGCATATACATTAGGCACTCCTACTCTAGATACTTAGATCCCACTCCTAGAAGTAAGAGGATGGATATATGTGTGGGAAGATGGGGTGCTAGCTAGGGATCCACTAGTTGGACCTAGGAGTAAATCCCAACATAGCCTCACATATGCCATCTTCTCCTAAACTTAGGTGGTTTCAAGCATAAAACAATAAGCAATTCATGTTTTCAAGCATAAAAAATAAGAAGTAACATGGGAAATAAGGTAGAAGTAGAAAGCACTCATCATAGAAGGAAAATATAGAGTTTTAAAAATTATATTCCCCCAATATGGTATTAAGGTATCATTTTAACCCCAAACAACCCGCCACAAAGGGCTTAGCTACTCATAGTGCAAAAAACTAGCAAAAGAAGAGGTAGAAGAAGAGAAAAAGGCCATGGAGCTGGTGTAAGATCCTGTGATTCTCCACCTCCAATACAAATAGCACGTCCTTCTCCCTCCTTGGCAGCAAGATGGCATGAAATGGGCGGTGGAAGTAGCCCAAAACCTAGAAAACTAGGGTTTTGAGGTGAAGGAAGGTGGAAATGGAGTGGAGATGGGTGGGATTAGGTGGGATCTCCTGAATGCACTAATGTAGAAATGAATGTTAGGGGGGATGTAACCTTGTGCTACAACCTCCACCTAGGTATATATAGTGGTAGGGAAGCACTAGGTTAAGCAGGGTAGTTTGGGTAAAGCAATGTAAAAATTGTACTAGGGTTCATGGGCACCATGACCATGGTGGAGTGAGGTGATCATGGCCGTGGTGGATGGCCACATGCAAGGTGAATATGGGGTTAAATGAAAACTTGGAGGATGGTTTTGGAGGGCCACTGGCACATTTTTAGTGGTCACCACAATCGTGATGGGTGAAGGGTGGCACATGCATGGCGTCTGGCACGACCGTGTTGGATGAAGTGACCACGGTCATGGCATTTGGCATGTCCATGTTATCTGAAGTGGCCATGGGCATCTTGATGAAGCTGGTCGTTGTGGGCGCTTCTCACCACAGTAGTGGTGGTTGTCGCAGGTGAGGTGGATCTAAAGTGCCACGACCATATTGATGGCCACAGTCATGGCGGTTGAGTTGTTGTAGCTTGGATTTCTACTATGATTGGAGCATTTTGGCCATGGCAGTGGCAAGGAACCACAACCTATTTTGAATCCTCCAATCAGTTGCTCTTTGCTTCGAACCTATTTTACCCATCTATGGGATGTGTGGAGATGATCTAGCTCCAATCCCAGGGTGTAGAAACTGTAGGATCCTCTCTCACCTTTTCATCCAATGCAAAGTGCCAATGTGTGAAAAACACACAAAGAGCAGCCATAAGTGCACTTGATAAGAAATCACATATTAGAGGAACTAACTTATAATCTAACATTTTTATAAGTGACAAGAATGCAAAAATATGTAAGATGAAGCCCAAAAATAAGATGCAACTGCTCCCACCCAAACACTCACTCCACCTTCTTAGGGTCTACACAAACACCCTTTTTAGAGATGACATGACCAAGAAAAGACACCTCGATCAACCAAAACTCGTACTTGCTAAACTTAGCACATAACTGATGTTGCCTCGACAACTCCAATGCTTGACGAAGATGTTTCTCATGTTTCTGACTGTCCATGGAGTATATCAATATGTCATTGATGAACACCACCACAAACTGATCAAGATACATTCTGAACACTTTATTCATCGGGTCCATAAATGATGTCGGTGCATCGGTTAGCCCAAATGACATAACCACAGACTCATAAAAACCACGCCTAGTCCTAAAAGCAGTCTTAGGTATGTCATCCAGCTCGATCCTTAAATGATGATACCTTGATCTCAGATTTATCTTGGAAAACACTATAACACCTCTCAACTGGTCAAAAAGATCATCTATCCCCAGCAACATATACTTGTTCTTCATCGCGACCTTGTTCAACTGTCGATATTCTATGCAAAGATGCATCGATCCATCCTTCTTCTTTAGAAACAACACTAAATCACCCAAGGGGAAGTTGTTGGTCATATAAAACCCTTTTGCAACAACTCCTACAACTATTTCTTCAACTCCTTCATCTTAGTTGGATCCATCCTATAAGGTGCCTGACCTATGAGTTGTATATCAAGAACTAGATTGATTTTAAGATCAATATACCTAGGTAGTTGAACACCAAGAAACTCATCTGGGAAAACATCCTCAAACTCACACACCACATGTACATCCTGGATACGAGGACTCCTCACCTTAGTATCCACTACATGATCTAACAAAGCTTCACACCCTTGTCTCATCAACTTCTCTGCTATCACTTCAGACACAAGATACGTAGGAAGAAACTTCCTATATCCTTTTAAAGTCTAAGAGATATCCCCATCACAAAATGCCACAACTTTGTAACTATGGTCTAAAATGTCCTTGTACTTATCCAAGGTGTCCAATCATAGGATCATATCAAATCCATGCATATTGGGTGGCATGAGATACATGTGAATGTTGCGTTCAGAGAAAGAAAGAACACAAGACGAATACACCTCATGCAACATTGTGGAACCAATCAAAGGGGTTTCTAGATGCTATCGGTTCTACTATAAAAAGACAAGTTATCACTATTTATCACCTCTATGGTGATAAATGAGTGTGTCGCACCCGGGTAAACCAAAATAGATACAAAGGTAGAAGTAGATAAGTCAGAATTAAAAAAGTTCCATTTGACATGTCACAACCCATGGGTTTACCACTCCTTTCGGCTAACTCGTGGCATAGAATATGGTCATTGCTTGTTGTTTTCCTTGAACTCTGTGAGCTAGTCCTGAAGACCCTACCTATGATCTCTGCCCATGACTCCTATTACCACTACTATTATTGTAACATCCCTGACCTGGGTTATGTGCTAACCCTAGATGTTTTGCTTAAATGAGGTTGATTATATACTTGCTCTTATCTTTTGAAAAGTAATTAAGGCCCATGAGGAACTTATACTTCAATTTTAATCCTTTTTTAATAATGTTGAAATAATGTTTTGTTAGTTTTGGACTAAAGTGAAAATTACCCAAGTTGAGGGGTTAACTTGAAAATTGTACATGATAAATGTTCCTTAGAGGTTGAATCATCATGATAATGAGTATGATGTAGTGGTATGGCTTTTACAAGCCTGAGTACCAAGAAAGAGCTGATTAAACAATGTTTGTGCATTAAAACCTAGTTTTGCTGTAATGTGCAATTTGCCCAAAACCCAGGGTTCAATATGCAAATTACCACTTCAAGAGAGTCCCTAATGTTTCTTGGCATCATGTAGAGCAAATAAAATGAGATGGGAATCTCATTTGTATCACTTTGAAGGAGAGAGAATCTTGATATTAAAATAATCAAGATTTAAGCATAATTGAAACCCTAATTCAATTTAATGAAAAAATAAATATAATAATTGAAGTACCTTCAACCAAAAACGAAATGGATGAATTTGCATAAGTTTAAACGTCCATGTGCCTTTCAAAGGCACGAAAGTATCTCAAGTGAGTGGAGAGCCCACTCACATTATTTAACTAAAAAGTAATATCCACTAAATATGGGATATTATTATTATAAGGGTTAAGGTGCTTAATTTGCTTTTCCTTTAATTCAAGGATAATGAAGAGGAATATAAGGCAAAGGGAGGTTCCTTCTTATACAAGGGAGATAGGAGAGTATGTGGCACTTTTTGGGGAGTTGAAGAATTTCTTTTCAACTTTCTCTCTCCTTGAAATTCTTTTATAAAAACTTCATTTTCCACTCAACCAAAGACTCTTTTTCAGATTTTCTTTCTTCCTTGCTTTGGAAAAGAACAAGGGAACTTAGGAGCAGCAGGGGAACAAACTCCAACCTGTATGTAAGCTCCTTGATCATCTTCAACCTCGAATTCATGGTGAAAATCACAAATCAATGCTTGATTTCTTCTTTTCTTCAATCAATCTTCATTTCTAGCCATCCTTTTCACTAAAAAGCTTGAGGAATGAACCTTGTGGAGTGAGAAAGCTTCAACCACCATTAGGAACATGAATCTTGAAGCTTGTCTTCCACTTTGAAGGTGGGTTATATAACTTAAACCCTTGATCATTGGTATTGATTTTATATCTTTATCAATAGTTGATTTCTTCTTTATTTCTGAAATTTTAATTTGCTTGATTGATGAAATAACCATGGAAATAACAGAAAGTTTCATGGGTTTGTAGCTTGAATATGATGATGTCATCTCAAGCACACACCTCAATCAATATCCTAGGCAAACAGGTTTAAAAATTGGGACAAATCGGTTTCAATTGAATTGGTCAAACTGTTTCATCAAACTGTTTGAAACCAAACGGTTTCAAACCGTTTGGAGTGGTTGACCATAGTTGATCGTTTGGAGGTATAAGCTGATGTAATTGGATGATTGATCCAATGTTTTATTTTGGTTTGATCTCATTGGTTTCAAATATAATTGAATCATCAATTGAAAACCCTAATCTAATCGGGTTGAAGTATCAAAACCCTAATCAATTGGTTGATTGAGAACCTAATTGGTCCATTCAGTTACAAGGACATTTGAACCAAACGGTCTTGAAACCGTTTGGCATCAAACGGTCTTGAGACTGTTTGGAGGTCCAATCGGTTTCTAAGTTGAGTCAACCAATCGATTTTAAAAGTGGATAGGTCAATTTGGTTTCAAGTATAATTGCTCAAACGGTTTTAAGGGCTAAGTGCCCAAACGGTTTCAAACCATTTGGAGGTTTGAAGATTCAAATCAATTGAAGGGTGAATGGGTTCATGAATGAATAAAGAAGTAATGGTTACAATTGAATGATAAAATTGATGGATAGTTCAATGTTGAAACCCTGAATCGATTTGATTGAAGAGAACCCGAACTAATCCTTTCAGTTTTTAAGATGATTTGGACCAAACGGTCTTGATATTGTTTGAGTCCAAATGGTCTTGAAACTGTTTGGAATCAAACGGTTTCAAAACCGTTGGATGGTTTAAGGGGTCAAATCGATTGATGTTTTCAAAGGTCAAAAATTGATTGGAGTTCAATATACCCTAAATCGGTTGGAGATTTAAGGTGAAGATAAATCAATTGATTTCTTGATTGATGAAGATAATTATCAAACATATGTACAATGGTTGTATTCCTAAGGTACTTAATGAGTAAGAATATTTAAAGGGGTTAACCTTTGGTACTTATGGAAACAATGACTCAATATACAATGCTAACACTATATGTATGAATTTGAATACAGGACTGACTTAATCTGATCAAGATCAGAGTAATGAATGTCCTAGAGAGGATAAGAGAGAGAATTACATACATGTATAGTGATCATGTACTAATTAAGCCCTAACATATTCAAAATGAATGGGATACCTAATTAGGGTATGATCCTTGATTAAGAGATCATAAAACCCTAATTGAGGTGATTGATGAACCCAAACCCTAATTTAGGGCAATTCTGAGTGAAACCCTAATCTAGGGGGATGATGTGATTCTAATTAAGGGTAATGTTATGAGAAACCCTAATTTAGGGTATTTTAATAAAAAAACCCGAATTGGATGTACATAATAAACCCTAACCCTAATTTGGGTATTGGGATATGAGAAATCCTAATTTGAAGAGAATAGTACATCCTAACCTTGATTTAGATAATGGATGTGAGAAATTCTAATTGGGATGAATAGTAAACCTTAATTATGGGTTATTGAATGTAAACCCTAATTGGGATGAATAGTAAACCCTAATTGAGGAGGAATCCTAATTGAGATGAATTTGGGAGATCCTAACCCTAATAAGGGAATAGTGATGCTACCCTTGTATTGCATGGTGTTGAATTATATAATTGCTATCATGTGTACTAACCATGTAGGTTTCATGAAATGATAAGCATAGTCAGGTATGAGCTATGATATTTCATTTATTGCTTTATGGGCCTTGTAAGCCATAATATACTTTGTTGCCCAGTGAGAGGTAACAAGAGATGAAATGGGCCTTGTGAGCCATGTGAGATACTTATTATACAAGTATCATGTTTACCTTGGTCAGATGACCTGAAGGTATTAGTTACCTGATAAGTGGTAACAAATGTTCTATGTTGAACTGAGGGTTGGAATACCCATTTTCTATAATCATGATAATGGGTTTTTGAAAGATTGAGAATGCTCCTGATGAGATGAGGGACTGAGATCCCAATATGTTCTTAAAGTTGAACAGAACCTGATGAAAATATTACACTCTTTTTACATCATCTATTATAATAATTGTTGTTTGAAAACATGATTGATGCTAAAAGAATATGATAATGCACTTAATTAATCAAGTGATATCATATAATGTAGTTGCCCTGACCACAGATCCATCAGCATCAGAATTTGCTGAATGGTGAAATGAGTTTAACTCGGCGTGCATATTTTTTAATATGTGGGGGTAATTGGGCAATTATATCCTTATGCCCCATAGGAATGGTTGCGGGCTACCTCCTATGTATGGGATTGGTTTCAGACCATACCCCGATAAGAGTATGTCTACGGGCCATGACTCCATGATATGATACCAGGCATTGGCTATGGGCCATAACCCTAAAGAGAGTATATGTTGCGGGCTATAACACAATAGCAAAGATGCCATTATACCTGGAAAGCTATTTTGCAATTTGACACATGATGTCTCTGCTAGATAATCTCATACTGACTGAGAAGGATGAGTTCTTGGAGTCCGGCTCTTCCATTGACCTTGTGTGGTATCGATGCTTTACATAATCGTGGTCGGTTGGAGTATGAATGGTATACTTCATCTCTTCAAGGCATTAATTTAGAATGTTTGTAAAACGTAATCAGTCGTGTAGCGTATTTGTTTAAGATTGAAATACGAGAATCATTAGCTGATGTTACCTTGCTTAGCATGTTCTAGATGAATAAAGATTATATATATTCTTCAAATCCTTATTGGATAAGTGACATGCTACTTTATAAAATTATAACTGATATGCTTTGAATAAGAATATTGCTCTAAATTTGTTTAGACATTGAATTATCTGCTGCTGAAAATATATATAATTTCTCTGTTCAGTTTTATTCTAATTAAACAGCAATAATAATGTTTTTGGCAGAGAGTTATATCTCTCGTTGGGACATGAGTCTCATTTCGTTGGTCACCAACATTTTTAGGTGGACGTGGACGAGGAGGCAGAAACCCTTCAGTAGGTGAAGGATAGTAGCAGTAGAGAACAACAGTGATTCCTCAGGTGGATACACTGACTGTCATGTTTTGTGTATGTGTAAATAGAGTCCTATGTGTCGTCTCTGTACTCTCAGGTCCTCAGAGTAGTAGTTAGTACTTTAATGAATCGATCTGAGATTTTGGCTCGATGCCTCGAGGTTTTTATACTGCCTGTATATAGCTTTAATATGGCAGTTGATGCTTGTAACCCTCGAGAAGGGATGATACAGAGTATGTACTTTTGAACCAAAATGTGAATGTAATACTTTGGTTCTTGATGAAAGAGTTTTCCTGTATGTGGATCTCTTTGTAAAATGGTTTTAATTTTTAGTGATTTTCAGTAATCTACTGCTAACGATCGCTTCCGCTTAGTTGATTTGGTTAATTATGATTTGTATGCCACAAGTTTAGTAGTATCAGAGCTCTAGGTTCGCTGAGTCTACAGAGACATAGGACTAAGGTTGTTGAGTCTGTTCTAGTGTCTTCCAGTTTATCTTATAGTGTCTTCTGCTCATATAGGAGAAGAAGAACTTCAAGATGTCTGGATCACACGAGGAACACGCTGTTGAGAGCATTGTTGCTGCACCAGGAAGAGGTGCAATGGACCAAACTAGGGAGGAGCCAGTACCTGAACAACCTCAGTATGACCCTGCCATGATAGAGAATCTAGCTTTCCATTCTCTGTTTGGGCAGTTTATGGCGACTATGACGCACATGGTGGATAGGATGCCACCACCTACACCAAGAGCACCAGTTCCTGAGGAGAGACATGGAGCTGGTAAGACTTTTGAGAGGCTTCGTCGGGTTGGAGCCATGGAGTATGCTGGTACAACTGATCCAACAGATGCCGATTTGTGGCTGACAGAACTAGAGAAGGCCTTCAGAATCCTCAATATTCCTGAAGTAGAGAAAGTTAGGCATGCAGTGTACATGTTAAAAGGGAGTGTTGGCCATTGGTGGACTATAGAAGAAGGCAAGAGGCCAGGTGTAGAGATTGGATGTGAAGAATTTCGATGCGAATTTGTCATCAGATACTTCCTGAAGACTTACTTAGATGAGAAGATATCTCAGTTTGAGAAGATTAGATAGGGACCGATGAACATTAGCGAGTATGAGGCTAAGTTCATGGAACTTTTGCGGTTCTGTACGCACATGGCATCTACAAATGAAGAGAGAATTCGGCGTTTCGAGAAGGGGTTAAACACTGAATTGACCACTCATGTGTCTGCCTTGGAGAATAGGGAGAGGTTTACTACTTTTATGGAGTCTCTGAGAAGGATAGAAAGGTATGTGATTGAGAAGAGATAGACCAGTAGTAAGAAGATGTATACTCCATTTCAAGGGCAAAGGTATGAGGGTTTTAAAAAGCCAACATTTTCTGCACCGGCAGCACCACAGAGGTTCAATACCCAGACGCAATGGATGTCAAGATGGGGTAGAGGCCGTAGTTTTCCTCAAAACAGAGCCCCTAGCACAGCATCAACATCGGTGACTGGACCTCATAAACCTTATCTTGAGACCAGGAATTGTCACCGGTGTGGACAAATGGGACATCTGGTAAGAGATTGTCCAGTTGGGAACACTATGATGACTCAACCTCAAAAGCAGAGTCAACAAGGCTCTCAAAGGAAGCAGTTTTCAAGTGGCACTTGAGGACGTAGTCAAGCATCACAATCTAGTTCGTCGGCATCTAACAATCGAGCATAGGGTCAACAACAACCAACAGCTAGATTCTATGCTATGAATCAGCCCGAAGTAGTAGTTAACCTGCAGGTTGTGACAGGTCAAATGGAACTATTTTACTCTGATATGTATACATCATGCTTCGTATCTATTTTAATTGATCCAGGTGCTATGCATTCCTCCATCACTCGAGAAGTGATACTATATTTCAATATGACAGTTGGTCATAGAGCAGAGAGTTTGATGTTGCAAACTTCTTTGTTGGGATCTGCAGTGTTGCAGGAGGTGTGTTCTCCCTACACTCTTTCTTTTTCTAAACATCGCATTCAAGTGGATCTTATACCACTTGAGATGCATGGTTTTGATATAATTCTCGGGATGGACACCCTAGAAAAGTATAAGGTTGACTTGGATTGTGATTCCAAGCAGGCTGTGTTCACTGATGGTGGTGACACATGGATCTTTCAGGGAGACAGAAAGATTCTTTCAACCTGTCTCGTATCAACTATGGTAGTTGAGAAGCTGATGAGACAAGGGTGCTTTGCATTCCTGGCACATGTGGTAGATACCACAATGGAGAGCCCTAATCCATCTGAAGTTCCAATAGTTAGGGAGTTTGAGGATGTGTTTCCTGAGGAACTTCCAGGTGGTCCTCTGCCTAGAGAGATTGATTTTGAGATTAATCTAATCCCAGGCACGCAACCAATAGCATAAACACTGTATAGAATGGCCCCCGCTGAAATGGCAGAGCTCAAGAAACAACTGCAGGAGTTGCTTGAGAAGGGTTTTATCTGATCGAGTACTTCCCCATGGGGTGCTACAATTCTTTTTGTTAAAAAGAAGGACGGATCTATGCGAATATGCATTGATTATAGGCAGTTGAATAAAGTAACTATAAAGAACAAGTATCCTCTGTTGAGGATAGATGACTTGTTTGATCAGTTACATGGTGCAACTATCTTCTCTAAGATAGATCTGAGATCAGGATACCATCAGTTGCGTATTAAGGAGGGTGACATACCTAAGTCTACTTTTAGGACAAGGTATGGTCACTATGAGTTCATATGTCGTTTGGACTAACTAATGCACCAGTTGTATTTATGGAACTCATGAATAGAATCTTTCGACCTTTTCTTGATCAGTTTATAGTAGTCGTCATAGATGACATCTTGATCTACAGTAGAGATGCTCAACAGCATGAGCAGCACCTCCGTCAAGATTTAACTTTGCTAAGAGAGCATAAGTTGTATGCTAAGTTTAGCAAATGTGAGTTCTGGTTACCGGAAGTTTCTTTTCTAGGACATGTAATATCTGCCTCAGGTATTTGTGTTGATCCTAAGAAGGTAGAATCTGTCATGTAATGGGAGCAGCCAAAGACACCAACGGAGATACGCAGTTTCCTAGGACTGGCAGGCTATTACAGGAGGTTCATTAAGAACTTCAGTTCAATAGCTTTACCCCTAACCAAGTTGACCAGAAAAGAGGTTCCTTTTGTCTGAAATGACAAGTGTCAACATTCCTTCCAACTATTGAAAGATAGGTTAACAAGTGCACATGTGTCGGTGTTACCAGAGCAAGGAAAAGGGTACATAGTTTTCTGTGATGCATCTAAGAATGGACTAGGATGTGTGTTGATGCAGGATAATCAAGTGATTTCTTTTGCCTCTCGATAGCTTAAGAAACACGAGGAGAATTGTAGCTATCTATGAACAAATCGTTATTGATTAAGCAGAATTAAACATTAGCAGCGGATTACTGAAAATCACTAAAAATTAAAACCTTTTTCAAAGAGATCCAATCATAGGAAAACTATTTCAACAAGAACCAATGTATTACATTTACATCATGGTTCATAAGTACATATTTTGTACCATCTCTTCTCGAGAGTTACAATATCCACTGCCTTGTTAATAGCTAAACATAGACATTATAAGAACCTCGAGGCATCAAGTCAAAAACTCAGATCGATGTAAAAATACTAACTACTAACTCCAAGGACCTGAGAGTATAGAGACGGCAAATAGGACTTCTATCTACAAGACACGACAGACAATACACTCAACCTGAGTTGTCACTATTGTCCTTGCTGCTGCTAAAGTTCTTCCTCTGCAAGATTGTTCTCAATCTCCTCCATGCTCGTCCACCTAAAAAAATGTTAGATCCCATGGGGGTGAGACAATTGAAAATTGCCCCAGCGAGAGATATAACTCTCCGCCAGAAACATTATTATTGCAATTTATAAAATGAATCAGAACAGAGGATAAGTAGTTTATATCATTCTCATCTTTAAATATTGCAACTATCTATGATAGAGCATTAAATCATCTATTCTCTTTATAAAGAATAGGAAGAACATGTATATCATTTATCTATTATATTAACTCAACATCTCATGCTTTTCTCATGATACTCATTACTATGATATGTCACCCATGACTCTTTCTTGTTTCTATCTGATGGCCTTAGCCAATCAGCTAAACAGGTATTGGTTTATACTGGACATGAGAGTGTACTTCATCATGTCTTGTTTAGGCATTGGTCCATACCAATCCTGTATAAATATTCCAGGCATTGGATTATACCAATCTTGTGCAACTAGTACGAGCATTGGACTTATATTGTTCCTATATATCCATTCCAAGTATTGGACTATGCCAATCCCAACTATTCCAGGTATTGGACTATGCCAATCCTGCGCAACTATTCCAGGTATTGAACTATGTCAATCATGTGATATTATTCTAGGTATTGAACTATGTCAATCATGTGCAACTATTCCAGGTATTGGGTTAATACCAATCCTGTGCAGTTATTCCAGGTATTGGGTTAATACCAATCCTGTGTAGTTATTCTAGGTATTGAACTATGTCAATCCTGTGACATTATTCTGGGTATTGGGATTTAACCAATCATGTGATATTATTCCATGTATTGAACTATGTCAATCCTGTGACATTATTCCAGGTATTGGGTTGTGATCAATCATGTGCAATTATTCCAGGTATTGGGTTAATACCAATCATGTTCCGTTATTCTAGGTATTGAACTATGTTAATCCTGTGTAGTTATTCCAGGTGTTGGGATTTAACCAATCCTGTGATATTATTCTAGGTATTGAACTATGTCAATCCTGTGACATTATTCCAGGTATTGGGATTTAACCAATCATGTGATATTATTCCAGGTATTAAACTATGTCAATCATGTGACATTATTCCAAGTATTGGGATTTAACCAATCCTGTGATATTATTCCAGGTATTGAACTATGTCAATCCTGTGACATTATTCCATGTATTGGGATTTAACCAATCCTGTGATATTATTCCAGGTATTGAACTATGTCAATCCTGTGACATTATTCCAGGTATTGGGATTTAAGCAATCCTTTGATATTATTCTAAGTATTGAACTATGTCAATCTTGTGCAGTTATTCCAGGTATTGGGATTTAACCAATCATGTGATATTATTCCAGATATTGAACTATGTCAATCATGTGACATTATTCCAGGTATTGGGATTTAACCAATCCTGTGATATTATTCCAGGTATTGAACTATGTCAATCCTGTGCAGTTATTCTAGGTATTGGGATTTAACCAATCCTGTGATATTATTCCATGTATTGAACTATGTCAATCCTGTGACATTATTCCAGGTATTGGGATTTAACCAATCCTATGATATTATTCCATGTATTGAACTATGTCAATCATGTGCAGTTATTCCAGGTATTGGGATTTAACCAATCCTGTGATATTATTTCAGGTATTGAATTATGTCAATCATGTGCAGTTATTCCAGGTATTGAACTATGCCAATCCTGTGTATCTATTCCAGGTATTGGATTATACCATTAATATCTTTCTTAAAGAGCTAGAGGTGATATCTATGATGTCTTGAAGCATTACTTTCCTTATTATTTTTAACTTACTTAAGTTATCAACTTGTATTGTATTAAGGTATTTCCCATCTTAATACTTTTATCCACTAGCCTATCACCTTTATCATAAAGTGCATAGGTTATAGAATACACATTAGACTTGTCCAACTATCTTCAATGATATGGACTCATCTCAGATTAAGGCATTGCTTGCTATAAGGTTACCTATAATCAATCACTTTAGGTATTTCCCTTATCAGTGTAATAGTCACTATTCCATTATTAGGATTAGGTCTCCCATACCATCACCCTTTATTAGGGTTTAGGGTTTCACATACTATCATACTTCATTAGGGTTAGGATTTCATATACCATCACCTTTCATTAGGCGTTTACATCACATTACCCATAATTAGGGTTTACTATTCATCCCAACTAGGGTTTCTCATGGCATCACCCTCAATTAGAGTTTCACATAGAATCACCCTCAATTAGAGTTTCTCATGGAATCAACCTCAATTAGGGTCTCTCATGGAATCACCCTCAATTAGGGTTTCTCATGGAATCGCCCTCAATTAGGGTTTCTCATGGAATAAACCTCAATTAGGGTTTCTCATGGAATCACCCTCAGTTAGGGTTTCTCATGGAATCACTCTCGATTAGGGTTTCTCATGGAATCGCCCTCAATTAGGGTTTCATGATCACTTCATCAAAGATCATACTTTAGAATCTTAATTTATTCGTATTGAAGGTATTTGAAGCTTATCCATTACATGATTACCCTACATGTGTGGATTCCTCTTTCTCTCATCCTTTCTAGGATGTTGACTATGTCAAACTTGGATAAATTAGGTCAACCAACCCTTTAATTAAACACATCCAATTAGGATTGACATAGTGTATTAAAATATTGCTTACTTAAGCTTCAGGGATTAACTCATCTAGGGTTACCAATTACTTAGTACCTTAAAGGTAAAACCCTAGTGATTATCTTTGAGATAAATCAGTAACAATCATAGGATCATTTTATCTTTCATCAACTTAGGTTTCCAATTGAATTAATCACATTTAAACATCCAAACGTTCTTGACCATTGATGCTCTAAACGGTTTGAAACCATTTAAGCAAAACAAATTGAAACCGTGTGGACAATTTATACTTGAAACCACTTGGGTCTCCAAATGGTCTTAAGACCGTTTGGTCCAAACTCTCTCAAAACCGAATGGACCGAAAAGGTCTTTCATCACTTTATCAATTCAGGATTTCAATCATTAAACCATCTATCAATTGGACCACTGATTTATTCTTCAATTGGACCATTGAATCACCCTTCAAATAGAACTTCAATTATGGTTTTGAACCCAATTGAAATAGGGTTTATAATCAAGAAACCATCAATTAGGGTTTTGAAATCGAGGAACCATCAATGGTTGACATTGTGGAACTAATCCAATTGAAATCATTGGATTATCATAAAACTATGACATGAACTGACCTCAAACGGTCTTGAGGTCGTTTGGATGACCTCCAAATGGTCTTGAGACCATTTGACTCAAACCTTTAATGAAATTTGTGAAAATCAGCTAGGGTTTGCATCATTGAATCGATTGTCAAATTAGTTATTGATTGCATTTCAATTTGATATCTCTGGATCTTCAAATACTCAATCATACTCAACCTTAAACCTCGAAACAGTCTTGGTTGACCTCCAAACGGTCTTGAGACCATTTTGGTAGCCTCCAAATGGTCTTGAGACCGTTTGGGTTAATCAACCCAACATATTACATCAACCAATCGAAATTCCAACACTTAACCCGATTAGGGTTTCTAATTGGAGGATTGTCCATATATTGAACTAATAAATTGAATCCATTTGATCATCATCCAACATGTACTAGGGTCCTGACCTCAAATGTTCAACCCATCCAAACGGTCAACCCTTCTAAGTGGTTTGGGGTCCAAACCTCCAAACGGTTTGCAAACTGTTTGGTCTCCAAACGGTTTGGTGAAACCGATTGGACCAAAAACTTGAAACCGTTTGCAATAGAAATTTGTTGGAATGTGTGCCTAATATGATTTCATCATCATCTACCTTCGTTCATTCAAAATCTACTACCATTTTCATGGTAATTATATCAATGGATCAAGGGAATTTCAAGTAGAACAAAATGATCAACAATTAAGGGAGAATTGAATGCAATAACAACATTTAAGGGTTTAAATTATATAACCCACCTCCAATTGAGATTCAAAGCTCCAAGCTCCACGTATTTAATGGTGGAAGAATCTTTCTCAACTATCCCAATCTCGTCTTCAAGCTTTTGAGTGAAAAGAAATGGCTAGGATAGAAGATTGTATGGAGAAAAGAAGAAATCCATCATTTATTTTTGATTTCCACCATGAAATCATTGTGAAAGAAGGTCAAGAAGCTTACCAACAGGTTGGGGGTCGTATTCATGTTTCTAAAATCTCCCTTGGTTGTTTTTTCAAGCAAGAAGTGAAAGGGGTTTCGAAATTACCCTTTCAACTCATGGATAAAGGAGCATATATATGAATTTTATGAAAATTTCATTTAAGAGAGAGAAAGTAGGGATTATCTCCTCCATTTCCTTGCCACTTGCCCCCCTCTCTTCCTTTGATACGAGGATATATTCCTTGCCTCTTATTCCTCTCAATTATCCACGATTTAGAGAAAAACAAACTAAGCACCTTAATCCATTTAATAATAATATCCTAAAGTTAGTGGATAATTCTTTTTCTTTTAATAATGTGAGTGAGTTATCCACTTCCTTTAGATATTTTCGTGCCTTTGCAAGGAACCTGGTTGTCCATCCTTTTGCAAGATAATCCCTCACCTTTTGGTTAAAGGGCTCTTCAATTAATATATTTATTTTTGCATTAATTGAAGTAAAGTTCCAATTAAGCTTAAATATTGATTATTTTAATATCAAGATTCTCTCTCCTCCAAAGAGATACAAATGAGATGCCCCTCTCATTTTATTTGATCTACATGATTCCAAGAAACATTAGGGACTATTTTGAAGTGGTACTTTGCATATTAAACCCTGGGTTTTGGGTAATTTGCACATTACACCAAAACTATGTTTTAATGCACAAACATTGCTTTATCAACTCTTTCTTGGTACTCAGGCTACCACAAGCCATACCTCTACATCATTTTCATTCTCATGATGCTTCAACACATGAGGAACATCTTATCATGTAACATTTGCAATTTAACACCTCAACTTGGGAAATTTTCACTTTAGTCCAAAATAAGCAAAACAATGTTTCAACATTATTCGAAAAGAACTAAAATTAAAACATAAGTTCCTCTTGAACCTTAATTACTTTTCAAGAAATAAGAGCAATCATATAATTAACTTTATTAAGCAAAATATCTAGGGTTAAGACATAACCCAGGTCAGGGATGTTACAAGAATTATCCAACACATGATCTAGAGCTAACTGTTGTAGTCCATGCTCTGAAGATCTGGAGACATTATCTCTATAGAGAAACATTCCAAATTTTCACAGACCACAAGAATTTAAAATATATCTTCTCTCAACATGAGTTGAATATGAGACAACGCCGCTAGATGGAGTTAATCAAGGACTACGATTGTACAATTAATTATCATCCAGGGAAGGCTAATGTAGTGGTTGATGCACTAAGTAGGAAATCATCATCACCATCCCTAGATAAAGCATAGATGAACTCCTTAGTGTGCTTAAAGAGAGATATGCTTATATCCTTGAGGCAAAACAATGTATAGCTTAAAGTATCATTATTAGCCGGGTTGTTAGCTGAGATGCACATAAAACCTACTCTGAGACATCATATTAAAGAAGCATAGCAAGCTGATGTTGTAGTTCAGCAGATTAGGTCAGAGTATGGTAGTGAGAAATGGGATGGCTTTCATGAGTCAGAGGATCAGGTAGTCTGTTACCATGGTAGGATGGTAGTACCTGATGCCAATGACTTAAGGAAGTTAGTCTTGGAGGAGGCTCATTCTTCGATGTATGCAATGCATCCAGGGAGAACCAAAATGTATCGTAACTTGAAGGATATGTATTGGTGGCCAGGATTGAAGAAGGATGTAGTGGAATTTGTTATGCGGTGTCTGATGTGTCAGCATGTCAAAGCTGAACATCAAAAGCCTACAGGAGCAATACAACCTTTGCTTATACCACAGTGGAAATGGGATCATGAGACCATGGACTTTGTGGTTAGTTTGCCTAGAACAACCAAAGGTCATGATTCCATTTGGGTGATAGTTGATAGGTTGACTAATACAACGCATTTCCTTCCTGTCAAAACAACCTACACTGCTGATAAGCTTGCACAGATATATGTAGATGAGATAGTGCAGTTGCACGGGGTTCCAGCTACTATTATTTCTGATAGAGGACCCCAGTTTATGAGTCGTTTTTGGGAACAACTACATAAAGCTTTGGGTACATAGTTAAGGTTTAGTACAACCTTTCACCCACAGACAGATGGACAATCTGAAAGGACCATACAAACCTTAGAGGACTTGCTTAGGGCATGTGTCCTTCAATTTGTAGGAAGTTGGGATCTACATCTGAGCTTGATAGAATTTGCTTATAATAATAGCTATCAGCACAGTATTGACATGGCACCATATGAAGCATTATATGGTAGGCATTGTAGATCTCCGTTATGTTGGTATGAAACAGGGGAATATAAACTTTTGGGTCCTGAGCTAGTGTAGCAGACAACTAAGAAAATTAAAGTAATACAACAACAGTTAAAGACTGCACAGGATAGACAGAAGTCGTACGCTGAAAAACGACAGAGACCTTTAGAATTCCAAGTTGGAAACAGAGTATATCTCAAGGTCTCACCTTGGAAAAGTGTTCTCAGATTTGGAAAGAAAGGAAAATTAGCTCCTAGATTTATGGGCCTTATCCAATCATTGAACAGATTGGAAAGGTAGCCTATAAGTTGGAGTTACCACCTGAGCTGCATAAGTTGCATCCAGTGTTCCATATCTCCATGTTGAGAAAGTCTAACATACTGAAATCCCCTTTGTACCTCTTTGTACTCTTTTCTATAAGCTTTGACCTTCATTTTCGTTCCATTTGTCCTTGGTTTTGATTTAAAAGAAATTAATATGGTTATTGGTTAAATGTTTCCCATATATTCTTATTTTAAGGTTGCATGCACAAATGCCTCAGTTAGAATTAGATAATGGGTTTTAAATGCAAATTCACATTAAGTAATAAAAAGAGTAAAAATAATTCGTCCTAGAATCTTCTAGTGTTTCCTAGAATATGAGAGATATGAAGAAAATCCGAATTTTGTAAAAAGAAGAAGATAAATGTAATAATTAATGGTAATATGAGAAATGATGGGTAAAGAAGATAATTACAAAGATTTTTGCAATAAATATGATAATCTGAAACCATCATGATAATTTGATAGTTTAATTCGTTTCCTTGAACAAATAGTAACTTAAGGGTCAAGTATTATTTAAAATGAAAATATTAATAACATTATCAATAGAATATAGGAAATATGCCAATAAAAAGAAATAAAATACTTAATGTTCTCAAATCAGTAAAATTACTTCAAATTCGTATTCTAAACATAAAAATAAGCCTCTATGCAAATTTGCAACTAATTTGGATAATATATGAATAATGAGAAAAATAGGAGAGAGAGAAAATGTGTAGAATGTTCTAATTAATTTAATAAATATAAAGATAATTTCAACTTGGAAAGATAATTGCAAAATCGTGTTCCACACCTTTAAGGAGACTTATGGGTGAAGTTACATTAATTTTAAATAATGTTATCACCTCTTTTGAAGGAGGAAAGAGAAAATGACATATTAATTATTTCACCTATCAAACTTTCTCAAAATGAAAAACTAACTCCATATTTGGATTCTACGCGTCGAAATAAGTCAGGATATAAATTTTCATAATTTTTGGGCAACGTTTGAGCCTCCAAAAGAAGAAAGAGAAAAACATCTAAAATCTAATAGTTTTAATCGACTTTTGCTCAGGGATATTTCCCTGATCTAACGTGAGATCGGATGGCTCAGAGTCGTTGATGCACTCGGGTCCATCGATCGGACGATCTACGATCATCTTCTACCTTGAGTCAGATTAGGCAACAGATTCGATTTTTCGTTTTCTTAAAATCACAATATCTTGAGATTCACTCAACGATTTTCCTCGATTTTTGTTGTGTTGGATTCTTTGCGAGATTTCGCACAGGATTATCCCAAAATTTGCAAGCTTTAACACGTATTTGTGAAACGCCCAATGTAGCCGCCGGCCACTTCCCCTTACTCCTACCCACATCCTAGTCTAGGGTTCCTTGTCTATAAATAACTCAACCCTCGCGACCGTCATCACCTTAGCAACCTGTTCGTACCTCCAATTTGGATTTTTGTGGAAGTTTCGACCCCCGATGAGCAGCCGAAGGTCCCAAGCTTGCGGCGCTTCTCCCTCTCTATTCCGTCAACCTTTGTTTGAATCAAAGGTACCATTGAATTCGTCTCTTCTTTCTCTTTCTTTCGACTACCTAAACGCAAGTTTTCGTCAAGAAACGCGAGTTTGCCCAAATCGGCCGAGCAAGCTGCTCGCGCGCGACGAAGATCGATCGAGGAAGATGACGACGCGCAAATGACCATTTTGCCCCTCCGGTTTCCTTTCTTTTCGTTTTCTTGCCAAGGGCATTGCTGTCCTTTACCTCTGTTTGACCGCCGGGTCGCTCGACCGGTTGCGAGAGACCCTGAGACGCGGGTCACCGCTCTCAGTCGCTCGCGACCGCTCGATGCGGTTGGCCTTGCCTACGTGGCAAGCTGCCATTGGTCGAGATAAAATAATTTTTATAAATTATTCCGATGGTCAAAAATAATAAATAAATAGTGTTTTGAAATCAGGAAAATGAGATCTATTTAATAAAAATGTTTTTGAGATCTGGTTTTGAGTTTTTCGAAAATGTGTTTTTAAAATCGATTGAATTAACCTAAAAATCATAAAAATTAACCCTAAGAATCCATATTTCCAAAATATACAATATTATATGTTATTTTGATCAGGAAAACCTAACTAAGATGATTATGAGGTTTTTGAAGTCTGAATCGCGAGTTTGTGCAAAAAGTTAGTAAATTAGGGTTTTCAAACTTTTAAATGAATACATGTAATTCTGATTTATGAATCTAATGATGTATTAGGTAATTTGGGTTTATAATTCGTGTGGAGAGTTAAAAAGGGAAACTTAGGATACCTGTGGCCAAGGTATGTGTTTAGTATGAGTTTGATTGTGCATCTACCTATCAGTTGGGAAATACTTAATCCAATACCTAAATTTCTCTATGAGGTTTAACTTGAACTAAACCATTGAAATCTTGAAACCTAAATGTCTTATTTGCCTCAAAAATCAGATATAGTATTCTCTTGTTTGGGTATTCATACCCCACTGCCATGATATATATTCTTTTGCTTATTCTTGCCATAAATCTTTTATTAGCATGAAATTAAATGTTCTATTTAAATTTTAAGTAGTGGTACTTATGTGCAACCACCCATAGAGGGCATGTATAAAATCGCCCTAGGGGAACGTTTATTATTCTCCCCATAAAAAAAATTGTAGGTGATTTGGAAATGTTTATAATTCTTCCCTCACCTAAGGTTAGAGGTCCGGTAGGTGCCTCAACCCTACTTAGTTAGATAGACATATTAATTAACATGCTAAACCATTTATTTCTTTTTGTTAATGGCAAGTTCTCTTATGAAAACCTCATACTTTTTGATATCTTCTTACACCAAATATCTAGCCTAAATTTACTCGTTACAACTTTCTTTTCCTTTGATAGATTGTTAGTGTAACACATACTTTTCCTTGTTTTCCCTCTTGCTGGGTGTCTTCCCAACCACCCAGGTGTTGGAGCTGTTCAAGGTGAAGGAAGGGCTTGAAGAAAGAATCCTTTGTTGTGATCGTTAGCTTGAAGAAGGATGGCTAGGTTGCTATAGCTAGATCCTCTATTCTATCTTATCTTTTCTTTTAGAAAGCAATGATGTAATAAACAATAAAGCCATTAGAAGGCTTGTTATTTCTTTCTTTCTGCTGCTATTGACATTTTATTATGTATCTGGAATCATGCTTATTTATTTGGAATATTATGCAATCATCCTCAAAGTCTAAAATTTCTGTTAAAAATTGTGGATGTTTGTATTTCCTTTAAATTTTAGTAGAGAGGTGATCTCGCCTCTTTACAGCATGGTATCAGAGCCTTTAGGCGACTATTAGGGCATGCAGTTGAGGAAAGGGTGTCTAGAAAGGATCAGGGCATGGGGGCTGGCAAGATTTTCCTCCGACCCACTGGCTTGGCATACGGGGACTCCCGTGCCCATATGATCCGGCCTGGCCTGCGCCGATACGAACTGCCCGAAGTAGTATGCTTTTAGGCAATAGCATTCTAGTTATCCTTTTCTCATCTCTATTTCTTTTTCCTCTCATCTATGATTCTTTACTCCTGAAAATTTAATATGATAACCCTAATTTCAGGAGAGGTGACCTGTTTGACAACTCAAACCAGGAGTCCAACACTGACAACCTCGACACTCCTGCGACTCCTGCTGTTACCCAACCAACCTCTGGTGTTCCTGCCTTCACACCTGAGCAAGAGCTGGTGATGTTGCGACAGCTGTTGTCCTCCACCATGATGGGACAACTCAACACCATTGCTGCTGTTGCCGCCAAGCCAAGGGAGTTCACCCTCACTGACTTCATCAAGATGCAGCCACCCTACTTCAAGGGTGACAGTGAGCCTAACATGGTGGACAAAGCTGATGACTGGGTGTTGGCCCTGGATCGGACCTTCGAGGGTATGGCTTGCCCTCCTCACCAGAAGGTTTGGTTTGCGACGTACGTGCTAGATGGACCGGCGCGTGTTTGGTGGAATGGAGTTGCCCGCACTCGAGACACCTCCTCCATGGAGTGGACTCAGTTCCTGAAGCTGTTCGGAGAGAAGTACATCTGCCCTGCGTTCCTGAGGAAGAAGGAGGCTGAGTTTTACAGTCTCAAGCAAGGAAGCATGAGCGTGGCCGACTACGTTCAGAAGTTTCTGCTGTTGGAACGTTACGCCACCGACCTTGGAGCTGACAGAAGAGCAACCTTGTTCTTGGAGGGCCTGAACTACCATGTTGGTCGAAGCCTCATTCCACAGCTGCCACTCACGTTTCAACAGATGGTGGACAAGGCTCTCGCCATCGAGTCTTATCCAGGATTTCAGTCTTCTAGTGGCTTCAACAACAACAAAAGGAAGAATCTGAACCAGCATGAGAACCGTGGACGTGATCGCTGCAACAGATGCAATCGCCACCATCCTCCTGGAAGATGCCCCGCCAACAATGCACCTGCTCGTGTTGGCAACCGTCCTCCACCAACCTGCCATGAGTGTGGCCAGGTTGGGCACATCCGACCCAACTGCCCTCGTTTCCAGCAAGGGCAGAATCATGCTCAGCAGCCACAACAACCGAGACAGAACCCTCCACCGCGGAACAACAACAACAATAACAACAACAACCAGAACCCGAGACGTCTGCCAGCTGAGAGGCGGAATGGGAGAGTGTTTGCTCTCAATGCTGAAGAAGATGGTGAAGGCAATGAAGTGATTGAAGGTACACTACACCTCAATTTGCATCCTTTAAAAGCTCTGTTTGATTCCGGTTCCTCCAATACCTTCATATCTAGATCGTTTGCCTCTATGCTTGAAATCGAATCTGAGTTTATGGATCATGTGTTAGATGTAAAAACTCCTAGTGGTAAAATCTGCTCCTCGTACCTCCAAACTCCTACCTTGAACCTCTGTGTATCCAGAATAACGTTTCCTACAGTGTTCGTCTTGCTTGATATGACCGTCTTTAACATCATCCTGGGTATGGATTGGTTAAAGAAGTATAAAGTTGTTCTGTTCTGTGAGGAATCCAAGGTTATTTTGTTTCATCCTGATGAAGGAAGAGTGTGCGTCAAGGGCAAGAAGCGAGGAGAGCGACAGTTCGTCATCTCTGCCATCAAAGCTGAAAAGCTTGTCTCACAAGGGTGTAGAGCCTTCCTAGCCTCCATTGTTCTCGATGCTACACCTCCTGCCCTAGATCATGTTGATGTGGTGAAGGACTTCCCAGATGTCTTTCCTGAGGAGTTACCTGGGTTGCCACCAAATCACAAGGTGAAATTCTCCATCGAGCTCATACCTGGAACTTCACCGATATCGAAGCCACCTTATCGCTTGGCTCCTGCTGAGCTGGCAGAGTTGAAGAAGCAGCTTGAGGAGCTTCTTGACATGGGTTTCATTCGCCCCAGTGTTTCCCCTTGGGGAGCCCCTGTCTTGTTCGTGAAGAAGAAAGATGGATCCTTGCGGATGTGTATGGATTACCGCATGCTCAACCAGGCGACAGTGAAGAATCGTTATCCGTTGCCGCGCATCGACGACCTATTCGATCAGCTGAAGTCAGCCACCGTGTTCTCCAAGATGGATCTGCGAAGTGGCTACTACCATATGCGTATAAAGGATGATGATGTTCCGAAGACAGCGTTCAGAACTCGCTATGGGCATTATGAATTTATGGTCATGCCTTTTGGTTTGACGAATGCCCCTGCTGCGTTCATGGACCTGATGAACCGAGTATTCCGCCCATACCTCGACAAGTTTGTAGTGGTGTTTATTGATGACGTTTTGGTTTATTCCGAGACGTTGGAACAACATCGCGATCACCTGCGGATTGTACTCAACACATTGCGAGAAAATCAATTGTATGCAAAATTCTCAAAATGTGAGTTCTGGATAAAGGAAGTGATGTTTCTTGGTCACGTGATTTCTGCCGGCCATATAGCTGTTGATCCTGCAAAGGTAGAAGCTGTGACAAAGTGGAATGCTCCGAGAAACCCGTCAGAAATCCATAGTTTCCTTGGTCTAGCTGGTTACTATCGGAAGTTTATCAAAGGGTTTTCTGAGTTGGCTTTACCTTTGACCAAGCTGACTCGGAAGGAGGTCAAGTTCACATGGACCCCTGAATGTGAGGACAGTTTTCAGAAGTTGAAGATGAGTCTGACTTCTGCTCTAGTGCTTGCTTTGCCTGTTGAGGGCATACCCTATGTCATCTACACTGATGCATCCCGACAAGGCTTAGGGTGTGTTCTGATGCAAGACGGAAAGGTGATCGCCTATGCTTCACGACAGTTGAAACCTAATGAAGCTAATTGGCCTACGCATGATTTAGAGCTGGTTGCCATAGTTCATGCTTTGAAGATCTGGCGACACTACCTCTATGGAGAAAAGTTTGAAGTCTTTTCTGATCATAAGAGTTTGAGATATCTGTTGACTCAGAAGGATCTGAACTTGCGACAGCGTAGGTGGATGGAATATCTTAAAGATTACAATTTCACCATCACCTATCATCCTGGTAAAGCAAATGTTGTAGTTGTTGCTTTAAGTCGCAAGAAGGATGTTGTTTGTGCTGCTATGAGATGTTATGTGTGGGAAAACCTTGAACTTGTGGCTAGTTGGAGACCTCAGCTTGTCGATTCAGGGGATGAAGATAAGTTGTGTGTTCATATGGCCAGTTTGACCGTTACACCAACCTGGATCTCAGAAGTCGTGTCTGCACAGTTGGAGAGTTCCGAGCTTGAAGAGTTGAAAGCTTTATCTGAGAAACCGCAATCTGACTTCTCTGTCGGAGTGGATAGTGCTATCTGCTTCAGACAAAGGTTGTGGATACCTGATGTTGGTGATCTGAGACAGAAGGTTCTGAGTGAAGCTCATGGTTCCAAGTACACTATTCACCCTGGCACAACAAATATGTACAAGGACTTACATCGAAGCTTCTGGTGGAAGAACATGAAGAATGATATAGCTCTGTTTGTAGCAAGGTGCTTGACATGTCAGCAAGTCAAGATTGAACATCAACGACCTGGTGGTCTTCTTCATCCTCTTGAGATTCCAGAATGGAAGTGGGAGAAGATCACAATGGACTTTGTTACTGGTTTCCCCAAGTCTAAGAGAGGTTATGATGCTGTCTGGGTGGTGATTGATCGGCTTACAAAATCTGCTCATTTCTTGCCTTTCAAAACCACGTATAAAGTTGCTGAGATGGCTCAATTGTATGTGGAGTGGATAGTTCGTCTGCATGGTGTCCCTGCTGTGATAGTTTCTGATCGAGACCCAAAATTCACTTCTCGTTTATGGGGTCAGATTCAGGAAGAGATGGGTACTGATCTGCGTTTCAGCACTGCTTACCACCCGCAAACTGATGGTCAGTCCGAGAGAACAGTTCAGATTCTGGAGGACTTGCTACGTGCTTGTGTGATGGATTGGGGTGGTGCTTGGGATCGGTATCTACCATTAGCAGAGTTTGCTTAAAACAATAGCTACCAAGCCAGTTTTAGTATGCCACCTTTTGAAGCTCTCTATGGTAGACCTTGTCGTTCACCTTTGCATTGGGATGATGTTGGTGAACGTTCCCTAGTGAAGACTGATGACATGCAGATGATGCTTGAGAAGATACAGTTGATAAAGAAACGGATGAAAGCTGCTCAAGACAGACAGAAGATGTATGCTGATAAGAAGAGGTCTGATGTAAGATTCTTAGTGGGAGACTATGCTTTTCTAAAGATCAAGCCTATACGCTCTATTGCAAGATCTAAAGTAAAAGGCAAGTTGAGTCCTCGCTATGTTGGACCATTTGAGATCTTAGATAAAGTGGGGGATTGTGCATATCGTCTAGCTTTGCCTCCTGCTTATGACAAGATTCACAATGTGTTCCATGTTTCTGTGTTGAGGAAGTACGTTAAGGATCCGTCTCATGTGCTCACCATCAAACCTGTGGAGATTAATGAGAATCTGACTTATGAAGAACTACTTGTGAAGATCCTTGACTCCCGAGTAAAGCAGCTGAAGAATAAGGAGATAGAGTTAGTGAAGGTTTTGTGGAGATATCATGGATTAGAAGAGACCACTTGGGAGTTGAGAGATGAGATGTTGCGTACTCACCCTTCCCTCTTTGTATGAGATTTCGGGGACGAAATCCTTTTTTAAGGGGTGGAGTGCTGTAACATACTGAAATCCCCTTTGTACCTCTTTGTACTCTTTTCTATAAGCTTTGACCTTCATTTTCGTTCCATTTGTCCTTGGTTTTGATTTAAAAGAAATTAATATGGTTATTGGTTAAATGTTTCCCATATATTCTTATATTAAGGTTGCATGCACAAATGCCTCAGTTAGAATTAGATAATGGGTTTAAAATGCAAATTCACATTAAGTAATAAAAAGAGTAAAAATAATTCGTCCTAGAATCTTCTAGTGTTTCCTAGAATATGAGAGATATGAAGAAAATCCGAATTTTGTAAAAAGAAGAAGATAAATGTAATAATTAATGGTAATATGAGAAATGATGGGTAAAGAAGATAATTACAAAGATTTTGGCAATAAATATGATAATCTGAAACCATCATGATAATTTGATAGTTTAATTCGTTTCCTTGAACAAATAGTAACTTAAGGGTCAAGTATTATTTAAAATGAAAATATTAATAACATTATCAATAGAATATAGGAAATATGCCAATAAAAAGAAATAAAATACGTAATGTTCTCAAATCAGTAAAATTACTTCAAATTCGTATTCTAAACATAAAAATAAGCCTCTATGCAAATTTGCAACTAATTTGGATAATATATGAATAATGAGAAAAATAGGAGAGAGAGAAAATGTGTAGAATGTTCTAATTAATTTAATAAATATAAAGATAATTTCAACTTGGGAAGATAATTGCAAAATCGTGTTCCACACCTTTAAGGAGACTTATGGGTGAAGTTACATTAATTTTAAAAAATGTTATCACCTCTCTTAAAGGAGGAAAGAGAAAATGACATATTAATTATTTCACCTATCAAACTTTCTCAAAATGAAAAACTAACTCCATATTTGGATTCTACGCGTCAAAATAAGCCAGGATATAAATTTTCATAATTTTTTAGCAATGTTTGAGCCTCCAAATAAAGAAAGAGAAAAACATCTAAAATCTAATAGTTTTAATCGACTTTTACTCAGGGATATTTCCCTGATCTAACGTGAGATCGGATGGCTCAGAGTCGTTGATGGACTCGGGTCCATCGATCGGACGATCCACAATCGTCTTCTACCTTGAGTCGGATTAGGCAACAGATTCAATTTTTCGTTTTCTTAAAACCGCAATATCTTGAGATTCACTCAACGATTTTCCTCGATTTTTTTTGCGTTGGATTCCTTGCGAGATTTCACACAGGATTATCCCAAAATTTGCAAGCTTTAATGCGTATTTGTGAAATGCCCAATGTAGCCGCCGGCCACTTCCCCTTACTCCTACCCACATCCTAGTCTAGGGTTCCTTGTCTATAAATAACTCAACCCTCGCGACCGTCATCACCTTAGCAACCTGTTCGTACTTCCAATTTGGATTTTCGTGGACATTTCGACCCCCGACGAGCAGCCGAAGGTCCCAAGCTTGTGGCGCTTCTCCCTCTCTATTCCGTCAACCTTGGTTCAAATCAAAGGTACCATTGAATTCGTCTCTTCTTTCTCTTTCTTTCGACTACCTAAACGCAAGTTTTCGTCAAGAAACGTGAGTTTGCCCAAATCGGTCGAGCAAGCTGCTCGCGCGTGACGAGGATCGATCGAGGAAGATGACGACGTGCAAATGACCATTTTGCCCTTCCGGTTTCCTTTCTTTTCATTTTCTCGCCAAGGGCATTGCTGTCCTTTACCTCTGTTTGACCGCTGGGTCGCTCGACCGGTTGCGAGAGACCCTGAGACGCGGGTCACCGCTCTCAGTCGCTCGCGACCGCTCGATGCGGTTGGCCTTGCCTACGTGGCAAGCTGCCATTGATCGAGATAAAATAATTTTTATAAATTATTCCGATGGTCAAAAATAATAAATAAATCGTGTTTTGAAATCAGGAAAACGAGATCTATTTAATAAAAATGTTTTTGAGATCTCGTTTTGAGTTTTTCGAAAAGGTGTTTTTAAAATCGATTGAATTAACTTAAAAATCATAAAAATTAACCCTAAGAATCCATATTTCCAAAATATACAATATTATATGTTATTTTGATCAGGAAAACCTAACTAAGATGATTATGAGGTTTTTGAAGTCTGAATCGCGAGTTTGTGCAAAAAGTTAGTAAATTAGGGTTTTCAAACTTTTAAATGAATACATGTAATTCTGATTTATGAATCTAATGATGTATTAGGTAATTTGGGTTTATAATTCGTGTGGAGAGTTAAAAAGGGAAACTTAGGACACCTATGGCCAAGGTATGTGTTTAGTATGAGTTTGATTGTGCATCTACCTATCAGTTGGGAAATACTTAATCCAATACCTAAATTTCTCTATGAGGTTTAACTTGAACTAAACCATTGAAATCTTGAAACCTAAATGTCTTATTTGCCTCAAAAATCAGATATAGTATTCTCTTGTTTGGGTATTCATACCCCACTGCCATGATATATATCCTTTTGCTTATTCTTGCCATAAATATTTTGTTAGCATAAAATTAAATGTTATATTTAAATTTTAAGTAGTGGTACTTATGTACAACCACCCATAGAGGGCATGTATAAAATCGCCCTAGGGGAACGTTTATTATTCTTCCCATAAAAAAAATTGTAGGTGATTTGGAAATGTTTATAATTCTTCCCTCACCTAAGGTTAGAGGTCCGGTAGGTGCCTCAACCCTACTTAGTTAGATAGACATATTAATTAACATGCTAAACCCTTTATTTCTTTTTGTTAATGGCAAGTTCTCTTATGAAAACCTTATACTTTTTGATATCTTCTTACACCAAATATCTAGCCTAAATTTACTCGTTACAACTTTCTTTTCCTTTGATAGATTGTTAGTGTAACACATACTTTTCCTTGTTTTCCCTCTTGCTGGGTGTCTTCCCAACCACCCAGATGTTGGAGCTGTGCAAGGTGAAGGAAGGGCTTGAAGAAAGAATCCTTTGCTGTGATCGTTAGCTTGAAGAAGGATGGCTAGGTTGCTATAGCTAGATCCTCTAATCTATCTTATCTTTTATTTTAGAAAGCAATGATGTAATAAACAATAAAGCCATTAGAAGGCTTGTTATTTCTTTCTTTCCGCTACTATTGACATTTTATTATGTATCTGGAATCATGCTTATTTATTTGGAATATTATGCAATCATCCTCAAAGTCTAAAATTTATGTTAAAAATTGTGGATGTTTGTATTTCCTTTAAATTTTAGTAGAGAGGTGATCTCGCCTCTTTACAGAAAGTGTCATCCTGACACAGAGTTAGTTCTACAACCTGTGGAGGTAGAACTAAATGATGATATATCATATGTTGAAGGACCTGTAATGATCCTTGATAGAAGAATCAAAAAGCTGAAAAAGAAAGACACATGTCTTGTAAAAGTTCTTTGGCATCATCGTGGCATTGAAGAAGCTACGTGGGAATTAGAGGAAGAGATGAGGAGGAAGTACCCTTCTCTTTTCTCTTAATGTTTTCGTTGATGATTTCGGGGATGAAATCCCTGTTAGGGGTGGATAATTTGTAACATCCCTGACCTGGGTTATGTGTTAACCCTAGATGTTTTGCTTAAATGAGGTTGATTATATGCTTGCTCTTATCTTTTGAAAAGTAATTAAGGCCCAAGAGGAACTTATATTTCAATTTTAGTCCTTTTTGAATAATGTTGAAACAATGTTTTGTTAGTTTTGGACTAAAGTGCAAATTACCCAAGTTAAGGGGTTAACTTGCAAATTGTACATGATAAATGTTCCTCAGATGTTTAAGCATCATGAGAATGAGTATGATGTAGTGATATGGCTTTTACAAGCCTGAGTACCAAGAAAGAGCTAATTAAGCAATGTTTGTGCGTTAAAACCTAGTTTTGGTGTAATGTGCAATTTGCCCAAAATCCAAGGTTCAATATGCAAATTACCACTTTAAGATAGACCCTAATGTTTTTTGGCATCATGTAGAGCAAATAAAAGAGAGGGGTGTCTCATTTGTGTCACTTTGAAGGAGAGAGAATCTTGATATTAAAATAATCAAGATTTAAGCATAATTGAAACCCTAATTCAATTTAATGCAAAAATAAATATAATAATTGAAGTACCTTCAACCAAAAACGAAATGGATGAATTTCCATAAGTGTGAACGTCCTTTTGCCTTTCAAAGGCATGAAAATATCTCAAATGAGTGGAGAGCCCACTCACATTAGTTAACTAAAAAGTAATATCCACTAAATATGGGATATTATTATTATAAGGGTTAAGGTGCTTAATTTGCTTTTCCTTTAATTCAAGGATAATGAAGACGAATATAAGGCAAAGGGAGGTGCCTTAGTATACAAGGGAGATAGGAGAGTATGTGGCACTTTTTGGGGAATTGAAGAATTTCTTTTCAACTTTCTCTCTCCTTGAAATTTCTTTATAAAAACTTCATTTTCCACTCAACCAAAGACTCTTTTTCGGATTTTCTTTCTTCCTTGCTTTGGACAAGCACAAGGGAACTTAGGAGCATCAGGGGAACGAACTCCAACCTGTAGGTAAGCTCCTTGATCATCTTCAACCTCGAATTCATGGTGAAAATCACAAATCAATGCTTGATTTCTTCTTTTCTTCAATCAATCTTCATTTCTAGCCAATCCTTTTCACTCAAAAGCTTGAGGAACGAACCTTGTGGAGTGAGAAAGCTTCAACCACCATTAGGAACGTGAAGCTTGAAGCTTGTCTTCCACTTTGAAGGCGGGTTATATAACTTAAACCCTTGAACATTGTTATTGATTTTATATCTTTATCAATTGTTGATTTCTTCTTTATTTTCGAAATTTTAATTTGGTTGATTGATGAAATCACCATGGAAATCATAGAATGTTTCGTGGGTTTGTAGCTTGAAGATGATTATGTCATCTCAAGCACACACCTCAATCAATATCCTAGGCAAACAGTTTTAAAAATTGGGACCAATCGGTTTCAATTGAATTGGTCAAATGGTTTCATCAAACCGTTTGGAGTAGTTGACCATAGTTGACCATTTGGAGGTATAATCTGATGTAATGGGACGATTGATCCAATGGTTTCTTTTGGTTTTATCTCATTGGTTTCAAATATAATTGAATCATCAATTGAAAACCCTAATCTAATCGGGTTGAAGTATCAAAACCCTAATCAATTGGTTGATTGAGAACCTAATTGGTCCATTCGGTTTCAAGGACATTTGGACCAAACGGTCAATCAGTTTCTAAGTTGAGTCAACCAATCGATTTCAAAAGTGGATAGGTCAATTCGATTTCAAGTATAATTGCTCAAATGGTTTTAAGGGCTAAGTGCGCAAATGGTTTCAAACCATTTGGAGGGTTGAAGAGTCAAATAAATTGAAGGATGAATGGGTTCATGAATGAATAAAGAACTAATGGTTACAATTGAATGATCAAATTGATGGATAGTTCAATGTTGAAACCCTGAATCGATTTGATTGAAGAGAACCCGGACTAATCCTTTCGGTTTTCAAGATGATTTGGACCAAACGGTCTTGAGACCGTTTGAGTCCAAATGGTCTTGAAACTTTTTGGAATCAAATGGTTTCAAAACCGTTTGATGGTTTAAGGGGTCAAACCGATTGAAGTTTTCAAAGGTCAAAAATTGATTGGAGTTCAATATACCCTAAATCGGTTGGAGATTTAAGGTGAAGATAAATCAATTGATTTCTTGATTGATGAAGATAATTATCAAACATATGTACAATGGTTGTATTCCTTAGGTATTTAATGAGTAAGAATATTTAAAGGGGTTAACCTTTGGTACTTATGGAAACAATGACTCAATATACAATGCTAACACTGTATGTATGAATTTGAATACAAGATTGACTCAATCTGATCAAGATCGGAGTAATGAATGTCCTAGATAGGATAAGAGAGAGAATTACATACATGTATAGTGATCATGTAGTAATTAAGCCCTAACACATTCAAAATGAATGGGATACCTAATTAGGGTATGATCCTTGATAAAGAGATCATAAAACCCTAATTGAGGTGATTGATGAACCCAAACCCTAATTTAGGGAAATTCTGAGTGAAACCCTAATCTAGGGGGATGATGTGATTCTAATTAAGGGTAATGTTATGAGAAACCCTAATTCAGGGTATTTTAATAATAAACCCTAATTGGATGTAAATAATAAACCTTAACCCTAATTTGGGTATTGGGATATGAGAAACCCTAATTTGAAGAGAACAGTACATCCTAACCTTGATTTAGATAATGGATGTGAGAAATTCTAATTGGGATGAATAGTAAACCCTAATTATGGGTAATTGAATGTAAACCCTAATTGGGATGAATAGTAAACCCTAATTGAGGAGGAATCCTGTTTGAGATGAATTTTGGAGATCCTAACCCTAATAAGGGAATAGTGATGCTACCCTTGTATTGCATGGTGTTGAATTATATAATTGCTATCATGTGTACTAACCATGCAGGTTTCATGAAATGATAAGCATAGTCAGGTATGAGCTATGATATTTCATTTATTGCTTTATGGGCCTTGTAAGCCATAATATACTTTGTTGCCCAGTGAGAGGTAACAAGAGATGAAATGGGCCTTGTGAGCCATGTGAGATACTTATTATACAAGTATCATGTTTACCTTGGTCAGATAACCTGAAGGTATTAGTTACATGATAAGTGATAACAACTGTTCTATGTTGAACTCAGGGTTGGAATACCCATTTTCTGTAATAATGGTAATGAGTTTGTAAAAGATTGAGAATGATCCTAATGAGATGAGGGACTGAGATCCCAATATGTTCTTAAAGTTGAACAGAACCTGATGAAAATATTACACTCTTTTTACAACATCTATTATAATAATTGTTGTTTGAAAACATGATTGATGCTAAAAGAATATGATAATGCACTTAATTAATCAAGTGATATCATATAATGTAGTTGCCCTGACCACAGATCCATCACCGTCAGAATTTGCTGAATGGTGAAATGAGTTTAACTCGGCGTGCATATTTTTGAATATGCGGGGGTAATTGGGCAATTATATCCTTATGCCCCATAGGAATGGCTACAGGCTATCTCCTATGTATGAGATTAGTTTCGGACCATACCCCAATAAGAGTATGGCTACGGGCCATGACTCCATGATATGATACCAGGCATTGGTTACGGGCCATAACCTTGAAGAGAGTATATGTTGTGGGCTATAACTCTATAGCAAAGATGCCATTATACCTGGCAAGCTATTTTGTAGTTTGACACATGATGTCTCTGCCAGATAATCTCATACTGACCGAGAAGGATGAGGTATTGGAGTCCGGCTCTTCCATTGACCTTGTGTGGTACCAATGCTTTATGTAATCGTGGTCGGTTAGAGTATTAATGGTATACTTCATATCTTCAGGGCATTAATTCAGAATGTTTGTAAAATGTAATCAGCCGTGTAGCGTATTTGTTTAAGATTGAAATACGAGAATCATTGGTTGATGTTACCTTGCTTAGCATGTTCTAGACGAATAAAGATTAGGTACGTTCTTCAAATCCTTATTGGATAAGTGACATGCTACTTTATCAAATTATAACTGATATGCTTTGAATAAGAAGATTTCTCTAAAATTGTTTAGACATTGAATTATCTACTGTTGAAAATATATATAATTTCTCTATTCAGTTTTATTCCAATTAAATAGCAATAATAATGTTTTTGGCGGAGAGTTATATCTCTCGCTGGGACATGGGTCTCACTCCATTGGTCGCCAACATTTTTAGGTGGACGCGGACGACGAGGCAGAAACCCTTCATTAGGTGAAGGACAGCAGTAGTAGCAGTAGAGAATAGCAGTGATTCCTCAGGTGGAGACACTGACTGTCATGTTTTGTGTATGTGTAAATAGAGTCCTATGTGTCGTCTCTGTACTCTCAGGTCCTCAGAGTAGTAGTTAGTACTTTAATGAATTGATCTGAGATTTTGGCTCGATGCCTCGATGTTTTTATACTGCCTGTATATAGATTTAACAGGGCAGTTGATGCTTGTAACCCTCGAGAAGGGATGATACAGAGTATGTACTTTTGAACCGGAATGTGAATGTAATACTTTGGTTCTTGATGAAAGAGTTTCCTGTATGTTGATCTCTTTGTAAAATGGTTTTAATTTTTAGTGATTTTCAGTAATCCGCTGCTAATGATTGCTTCTGCTTAGTTGATTTGGTTAATTACGATTTGTATGTCACAATTATACTATTGTTGTTGAGCCTTGTTGGCCCTGCCTCGGCTGTTGTGTAACCTCCTCATTCTTCATGGGGCAAGACCATCTCACATGCCAAACATGTCGATGTGTGAATCACATCCTTATATCATACTATAGCCTAGACAACCTTGTCACATACACGACCCAGAACTATTCGCCCCAGCTGGTGGAAAACTACAACCTCTCCCCTTGCTAGGAGACTATTGTGATTGTACTTGTCTACTTGGCTTAGAAAAAGTCTAACGTTGTTGTGACTGCTAGTACTGTGGGGAGAAAAGCCTCATCTTCTTGAAACTGCCTCATGGTGACCCCTAGAACTGAGCAGACCTCTTCCTAGAACTGGTTTCTCACTACTCCACCGCCATCCTCTCCATCCTCCTCATAGACTCCACAAAAGTGGAAAACTTCTCACATGACTCTAAGGTAGATGTTGTCCTTGCCAACTCGGCATTCAAGCCCTTCCCAAACCTTCTAATCCTATCCTTCTTTGTCACCGCCATATGAGGGAAAAACCTGAGCAACTCCATGAACTTCTCCTCATAATCATTCACAGACCATGATCTTTGGTGCAAGTGCTCAAACTAAACCATATTCTCTTTTGGGTACATCTCTGGAAAGCAATGCTTCACAAACTCCCGTTGAAACTCCTACCAACTAACTACTTCACCTGATCTCTTTTCCTCCTCTATTTCCCACCAATGGTCGGCACTATCCTTCAAAAGGTATATTACATGCTTCACCTTGTCCTCCTTAGAGATATTTAGGATCCTAGATGCCTTTTCTAACTCCATCAACCACACATCTGCATCTATCGGGCCAACGGTGCCTACATATTTCATGGCTCCCACATGTTTCAGCCACTCAAAAGTCTTCCCTGAACCTTGAGAATCAACATTTGTGGCATGTACCCTTGGATGAAGTGCAGGCACCCTGTCTACCATATGTGTGATCTTCGCCATCATTTCTCCAAAAATAGACTAAAAAGTTGGGTCAGCCATGGTAGAAGGGTCAAATGGAGGTGGAACGGGCTGCTCCATCCCCGTCTCAGATACTCCATCCGGTACCCAACTACCACCACCTCTTGGCATCATAAAACTACTATCTACATGCTCTTCACATTCTACGGGCATATCTTGATAACCATAAACTATGATTGGATATGATGGGTACATAAGAATAGACACATCAACTAAGTCATATGTCCATGTAGACTCAGCAAACCCTAAGCTCTGATAGCACCAAATGTGGCAACCCGCTATGCTAAATGATATTACTCAAAATTCCAAAATGCCAATCAAACACTACTTTTTCATATTACTATAATGGTACATAATTAAAATCAAAATAAAATTTCATAACATGTCATAGAACATTTACACAAAGGTCCAACATCTTGCATATATATACAACCATACTAGGTATCGTTTGCATCTGTTTAATGATCTTGGCCACAACATGTATACAAAATATTTTTTACACATATTTACAACATGTACATAGCACAAATATACTACCAAAATCTCAAGTCAATGTACATCATCTACAAAACTTTCCCGCCTGACCTAAGAGTACAAGGATGACACTAGGACTCACTAAACAACCCACCAACCTTCTTCCTCCACAGATCTCCAAACTGCTCCTCCTGACTACCACGAGTCCAACGGTGTTGTTGATAGTCACCTAAAAAGATGTGATGACCCACGATGTGAGAGTTATGTTCTAGTGAGAGATAGAACTTCTAACAACATCTATTTCTTATTAAAAGTTTATGTACTTTAAATAAAGTAGATAATATTATAGAGTTGAAGGACTGTAAAATTTTCATAGAAGATCAGGCATAGCTAGAATCGTAAGTACAATTGATTTTTCTTATAACATTATAAAACACCTATAAATCAAAGAATCATAGCAATGATCATCATCCAATGTGATTCATCAAAAAAACCTAATAGTTATGTTGCAGATTTGAATGCCAAATTTATTAAGCACTGGGTAGTTTGATGCATACCACTCAAACTACTAGATTACCACTACAAATTTGAAATCAATCCCATACAAGATGTAGGATGACCAAAACCCTATGATATCTTCCCCTCGGTTAGTACGAGTAACAACCTTAGTGGCACGTCGGTCCAACTACTGAAACAACTTAGTCCGTCCTGGGTACACATGCCACGACACTAGGAACCAGGGTATAAAGCCTCAAAATATTAAGTTACGACTGTAGTTGTTCTCAATGGATATCAACCTCAAGGCACAACCTTGACCACTTTCCAAACCTTGGGATCAAGGTGACAAAAATATACCCTCCCTACACCGGCATATACTCAGCAATATACGACTATGTTCTCCTTTTAGATTACTCGTTTCACTATCTAGCAAGTTCTAACACTAGAATAATTCTAAGGACTCGGGGCACTACGTGATTGAGGTTACACTTCATTACTTGGATTAAATGAACCATTTTTTTTGCATCAATCAAGTTACATACAAGCTCCTAAACAATATTTGTAAAATAAATTGTATATTATAATTTAAAAAGATATATGTAATGTATGAAACATGTTTCTTGTTACTCCATCATGGTGTATTGATCCATCATTATCAATAATGGGACTAAACCTCCACTACAACATAAAACAACCCAAAAATCCATTCATATAAAAAAAGTAGTAAGATCATGTAGTGACATCATTATCATGTAAAGTTTTACAAAGAGTCTAATAAGTCATAGACAATATACTACCCAAAATTTATAGCACAAAAGTCCATTTGACGTAAAAGTTATGACATTTCCAAAAATTAGACATTTATATGTTCAAATCCTAGCATGAATGAGCTGCTTTCAGTATTATGATTTCATCAAATATCATTTCAACACCAAAACAGTAAATAAAATCATTATAACCACCATCGGTTAACCACTATATAATAAGGTTTAAAGTGAGTCAGACTTATGTACATTGGGTACCAAAACAACACATATGTGACATTTTTAGACGTCATAACACCAATATTTTGGATATTAAACCTTGTATATTCAAGGAAAATCTCATTCACACAATAGGAAACATTCATAGGATCTAAAGGAAGGTTTAACAACTTGTATCATCATCATTGTCATATCAAAGAGTGCACAAAAGCTCATATTTTCTCATATTACGGGCTTTTTAGAATGAGATTTACATAAAACAAGTTACTATAGGCAAGAAATGTACTAAATGTTATATCACTCGCCTTAAGGTGAAGAAGAACGTCCAAACAACAAGAAATATTGAGGAAAGTAAAGATATACCTGAACTTTATACTTCAAAAGATCCAAGATAGCTCTTATCCTCAAGAATGGGGTAGATCTAGAGAAAAATAAAGAAGAAAGAGGGTTCTTCATCCATATTCTCAAGTTTCCAGTAAGAAACATCATGGGTTCTGTACATTGTGAAGGGAAGAAGAAGGAGAACAATAAGAAAAGAGGTTAGGGAAGAAGATTTTACATGCAAGAAGCAAGGAACTAGGTAAGAAAACTTTGATCCATCCTAGAAGAGCTAGATGTAAGGCTTGCACTCACATGTTGTAACATCACTGACCTGGGTTATGAACTAACCCTAGATGTTTTGCCTAAATATGTAATTAAATACTTGTGATTACCTTCTGGGCATGTAATTAAGTTCCTGAGGAACATACACTTTCAATTTTGTTCTGTTTAAACAATGTTATGATATTGTTTTGTAATGCAGGGACCTATGTGCAAATTACCCATATAGAGGGTCTAACTTGCAAATTGCATAGGTTAAGATGTTCCTATGATGATGAGACATCATATGAGTGAATATGTTGAGGTATGATGGATTTCCCAAGCTTGGGCATCAAGATGCAGCTTGTGGAGCAATCCTTGTGCTTAAAACCCTAATTTTGGAGTAAAGTGTAATTTACCCAAAATATGGGGTGCAACTTGTAAAATACCCCTTCTAGAATATATTTTATGACTCTTGACATCATTTAGAGAAATAATGATGAAAGGGGCGCTTCAATTGAATAATCAGATAAGAAGAATGACCTCTGTAGTAAAATCACCTAGTATGAGTAAGGAGACCCTTCATATATGTACCTTAGGTCGCATGTTGGCTTTCCTTACCCTTAGATCTTGAGTTTTTATGAGCTTTGCTTAAGTTATGATGGTTTGGACGTGCCTTAGAAGGAAGGAGGTACCTAGATGAGAAATTCATAAACTAGAGGTCCTTATGGTGAAAACTAACCTAAGCAATATAAGCCTCTTCCTTTGCAAACCAAGTAAATGTATTCTCTTCTCTTCTTCACTTCTCATCTTGCTCAACCGACCAAGGCAGAGCTCTGGAGCTCAAGGAAATGACCAATTTGTTCTAAGGTGAGAAGAGACCATCTTCTAGCTCGGATTCATGGAGGAATTCCTTGTATAAGGTTGGTTTTATGGTTAAACTCACTTAGGTTTCTTGTTCTAGCCGACCATCCCCATCCTTTTCTTGGAGAATCATCTTTGGCCGACTTATGGAGCTCTAGATGCCATTAAAGGCTTGAATCTTGGAAGCTTGGAGCTCTAGGAACAATGTTTGAGGCGGGTTTTATAACTCTAAACTTCTTGCTTTATTATGCATATCTATGTTCTTGCAATTTATACTTAGTTCTTCTTCTTCCCCATTCTTCCTTGCACTTTTGCAAGCAATCCGTGGAGTAACTGACCTGAACAGAGGTTGAAGATGATGGGCGTGAATTCCTAGGCAACTTTATCAAATGACCTTGGACCCTTTGGTCTAAACGGTTTGCAAACCGTTTGAAATCAAACGGTCTCTAAGCGTTTGATCTCATGCGGTCTTGCAAGACCATTTAGAATCAAATGGTCTCAAGACCATTTGATAGGGTTTACCAAGGGAAGACCATTTGGTGGTCTGTTGCAAACATGTTGAATTTAATATCTACAAAGAATCATAACCTAATTCCAAACCAATCACAAGTTGAAGACACTTCAACCCCCTAAACCCTAATCGGGTTGAATTGCAGATTTCAAGGATAGATTTTGGTGAACTTTGGGTTGAAGGACCCAAACGGTCTCAAGACCATTTGGGGGTTCCTCCAAATGGTCTCAAGACCGTTTGGTGACAACCCAAGACCGTTTTTAGGTCTAGGGTTAAGGTGATTTGATGGTTTGAGGGTCCAATCACAATAGGTTGATGAATTGATAAAAATGCTGATTTTAGACCTAATTAGGGTTCAATCCTTATCCAATCGACTTAGTTTTTGATAAAACTTTGGGCAAACGGTCTCAAGACCGTTTGGAGGATGTCCAAACGATATCAAGACCGTTTGGGCCAAGTTTGGGTCCAATTGAAGGTCAACTGATGGGTTCAACCTCAATTTGATTCACATTGTTGAAAATTGATGATTATCCGATTGAAAACCCTAATTGAGTTGGATTCAACCCTAATTGGCTTTCAATTGAGGGTCAATTTGGTGTCCAATTTATTAAAGCTAATCCTATTTGACTCAATTTACAAGCGGTTAACAAGGACATGGCCAATAGAAGGCTTCAACATAGAAAATCCCAATCGATCATAACCTTTGATTTTACTTTTGAGGTCCATGCGGTTTGAGCCCATTTGGACCAAACGGTCTCAAGAACGTTTGGATCCAAACGGTCTCAAGAACGTTTGGGCTCAAACAATCTCAAGGTCGTTTGGACCAATCGATCTCAAGATCGTTTAAGATCAAACGGTTTCAAGTCGCATAGCTTCAAACGGTTTGGAGGTCAACTTTCTCAAACGGTCATGCAGTCTTGAAGGTCAAACTATCCAAACGGTCAACGCCCCCAAACGGTCTCAAGACCGTTTGGAGGTTGAAGGTTGAAACCGTTTGGAGACTTTTAGGTCTGATTATGCTTAATCGTTTGAAGGTGTAATTGGTTCAATGGTGGTCTAATCTAAACCCTAAATGGTACCCTAAGACATTAAGGGACTAAGTGACTAATGGATTGACCCATGATGGTGAACAATGGTGTACTTTACCAAAATGCCCTTGAAGGGTTCAATCAAATGATACTTTGTTTTAATCAAACCCTAATCACATGATAGTGGTGATTTGGCTTATGATAGTTAATGAGGACTTGACCCAACCTAATCTAGAGTGATGTAATCACCATCTATTAGTAAGAGGAGAGAGAAAGTACCATTTATGGTTGAAACTCAAGTAAAGTACCTTCAATACATATGAATGTGCATGATTAAGGTATGATCCACTTAGGTGAGATCATGGAAACCCTAATTATGATAATTGATGAATCTTAAACTAATTTTAAGGCATCAATGGTGATGTTTCTCATACATGATGATGTTATGGGTCCAAATCACCATGAAGTGAATAGTAAACCCTAATTCTAGGGTGATAACATGTAATGTGAATAGCAAACCCTAATTGATGAAAATCAGGGAACCTATCTCTTATAAGAGTATGAAGGTACAACTCTTGAAATGAATTGTTTACTATTATTAGTTGAATTAACCATGCAGGTTCTTATGTGAGGATGATCATATCCAGGTATGGATTATGATACCATATTCATTGAAGGCATGTTATTAGCTTATGAATAGTAACATATCTTGTTGCCTAGTAAGTGGCATCTTATGAGAATTGATAGGTTGTAAGAGCCATGAGTATCATCAAGATCATGCTAATCAGATGACTTGTGATAAGATGAAATGATTAAGAGATGATAATTGATGTGAATTAGTCTTGTTACATTTAGTATTCTACTTTCACAACTACTATGCTAATGATTAATGTTTGAGAACATGTATGATGTTTAAAGAATACTGAAATGTACCTAATTAATCAAGTATAATCATGTACCATGTAGAGCCCTGATCATAGATCCATCATTGTCAGAAGTTAAATGATGGTGAAACAGGTTTTCCTAAGGGAACTCCTGGATCACATACTTTTGAGTATGTGGGGGAATATGGATGTGTATATCCTTACATCCTAGTGTAGGAATTGATGAAGATGTATCTTAATCCATCAACCCTTCACTATGTGTTTATACCGGGGTGATGTAACACTATTCTCCCGAGGAAACCTTTCATACCGCATCGATGAGAGATAAACAAGAAATCTTTTGATGACGAAGAGAGTACAGAATGCCACTGTGACTCTAATAGCAAAGTACTAGAATGTTGGCTAAATGGACATCTGCAAATCCCTTGTGTTTTGATAATGACAAACATTTCATTCTTGTTGATCTAACGTACTACTTGAGTGTTGTAGGAATAAGGTGGATGACAAAGCATCAGGGAAATCTATATGCTTAATGTTTATATTTTCATGAAATGTAATCAATTTGTAAAAAACTTGTACAAACATATAATGTACAAGTACTTAGACTTCATGTAAATCAAGCGTTAGATCTTCCCTAGCTAAACACCAAACTTAGGTAGGTCATCCCCTTCAATAGTGTCATATATGCACACTCATACATACACTTAATGTCTTTATTTGAAACATTGAAATAGGGTCAATCTCGGTCGACAAAATCCTCGACCGAGACACTCTCGGTCGACAAACTTCTCGACCGAGAAAGACCCAAGTAGCCGTTAGACACAACTGACAAGGTAGTTGGCAGTTGGAGATAAACGTTGTAAACACTTGATCCAGAGAGCCTGTCGGTCGACAAAACCTCGACCGAGTAAGTATCTCAGTCGACAATTCCTCGACCGAGATGGACTCTGACAACAACTGCAAAATTAATTAACTAGTCGTTGCTAATGCAACTAACTTGTACCTAACGGCTAGTTAAGCACTTAGAACCCCCTAGAAAGTGTCTAGAACATCCTTAAGCACTTGTAGGACATTCCTATAAATAAGACATGCCTTAGGACACCTAAACTCACCTATTACACACTTGAGCAATCTTTGAGCATACACTTGCATTGAGCAACCTGTTTGTGAGCAATTGAGCATATTTGCAATTGGCTACTTTTCTCTTGGCTCAAATTTCGTGTCCTATAGGCTAGTATCTCCTATCCACAGAAATCATACTTCCATATACATTGATTAGGAGATCTATACGCTTGATATAGGCAAATCAAGCCTTGTACTTCAAAGGATAAGTTGTAATTTCCATTTTCCTTTCTTGTTCACTTTCATTGCTTGTACTCTTCTTGCTACTCCTAGGTTGGAGGTTGCGGATTGGAGAGGGTCGTGATCTTCTTGGTGAAGAAGGAGACTTTGAACTACTTCAAGAAGGCTGGTGCAACGGGAGGTTACTTCAAAGAGGAAGGCTACTTCAAGGGGGAGCTTGGAGTTACTTCAAGAAGGCTACCTCAAGTTGGTGCATCTACTTCAAGTGAAGGCTGTTCAAAGGGGTGTATGAAAGTATTGTATTTTGTGTAATTCCTTGAGAAGGTAATAAAATTAATACTTTCAAAATCCCGGTTGGGTAAGCAACCGGGTAGTGGACTAACAACCTTAGTATTTGCTAAGGTTGGAACCACTCTAAACCCTTTGTCTCCTTCCTGGTTTCTCATTTGTGGTTGTTTGAGTTAAATAATTATTAAATTAATTTAAAACCATATTCACCCCCCCTCTAGTGTTTTTTCAATTGGTATCAGAGCAGGCTTCAAGGAACCCTAACCAAGTCTTGAAGAATGGGTGACGGGGTACTCAACAACCTCAACCTTGAGGGAACACTTATGGCTAGGCCTCCTATGTTTGATGGAACAAACTACACCTACTGGAAGAGAAGGATGCAATTCTACTTCCAAGGCATCAGCTGGGATCTATGGAGAATGGTGTCAACCCCCTATGAGCTTCCTCAAGTGGAATATGCAGCTTGGGACACCAATACGGTAAAATCGGCTCAAATGAATGCAAAGGCTGTAAGTATTCTATATTGTTCAATTTCAGTAGGAGAATTTAATAGGATATCAAATTGTGACACGGCCTATGAAATTTGGCATATACTTTCCATAACTTATGAAGGGACTGTTCAAGTTAAGAATTCTAAGATTAGTATGCTTAAACAAAAGTTTGAACACTTTTGTATGGATCCGAATGAATCTATTAGTGAAATGTATGCAAAATTCTCTTCTATTGTAAATGGTTTGAATGCCTTAGGAAAAGTTGTTCTTGAAGAAGATCAGGTGTCAAAAATACTTAGATCACTTCCTCCTAAATACAAGCCCAAGGTGACAGCCATTGAAGAAGCTAATGACCTCACTCGACTGAGAATGGAGCAACTCATTGGCAACCTAGAAGCTCATGAAGCAACCCTAGAAGAGGAAGAAAGAAGAGAATGTGAACTTCAATAAGGAAAAAAGAAGGATGTGGCTCTAAAAGCTTCAAAGATCATCACACCAGAAAGTGAGGAGTCAAGTGAAGAAGAAGGAGAAGATGCCTTGATTGTCAATGGTAAGAAATATAAAAGATTTAAATCTAACAAAATTTCTAGTTCATCTTCCTCTCCTCCTAGGTGCTTTGAGTGTGGAAAGAAAGGACATCTAAAAAATGAATGCCCCAAAACAAAGAAAGGAAAGAAAAGTTCACACAAAAAGAAGGGAGAAAAAGCTTACAAAGTTGCATGGGATGAATCAAGCGATAGTGAAAGTGGAGAAGAAAAGGTAGAATGTCTAATGGCAAGAGAAGATGATGAAGACTCGCAAGAGGTAAGCCTTCTTGATCTTCCTAAAGAAGAATTAATCGCTAGTCTACAAGAAGCTCATGATAAATATGTTGACTGTAAAAGAAAATTAAATAAGGTTACCAAAACAAATGATGAGTTATATGCTAGATTAAATGATCTTTCTTCTAAAAAGGACAACATTGATCTTGAGAACTTGTCTTTGAAAACATCCTTAAATGACTGCACTAGAAAATTACTCACTCTAGAAACAAATGTTGATCTTCTTTCTCAAGAAAAGACTGATCTGTTAGCTAAACTAAATAATTTTCAGACCCAACCAATTTTATGTAACCATCTAGACTATGACAATGTTGTAAAAGAAAGAGACTCCCTATTGTCTGATTTAGATCAAGCAAGGAAAGATTTACACAAGAAGATGGATGACATTGCAAAGCTACAAAGAAACCTAAATGACTTAAGAGGAAAAGACATCGTTAATAACATTCTGAAAATTTCTTCTAGTTTCAATGGAAGAAGAGGATTAGGATATGCTCCAAAGAAAAATCAACCCAAAAGAGCTAAAACATCCAAGACTTAGACTATGTTTGTACCTAAGAATACAATCCCTAGAAAAAGAAATGAAGTTGATTCTATTACTTGTCATTTTTGTCTACGTCTTGGACATTATTCATTTTCATGCCCTTATAAGACCAAGGATTCCGATTTAGTTTGGGTTCCAAAACTCCAAACTTAGTAGATTTGAATGCAATTCAGTTGAGATATGATCTAATGCTCATTTTTGCAAATTATATTATCTTATCTCCACTTAATAAAAAGTCTCATGCATTATGGTAATTTTCAAAACTACAATACTGAAATAGAAACCTACTCGGTCAAAATATTGTCGACCGAAAATATCGTCGGTCGAATTTTTGTCGACCGACCAGATGTCTGTGACAAATTAAATTCTACAGCAACTTTCTCGATCAACGATTGGTCGACCGAGTGAGGTGTCGGTCGAACTTTTGTCGACCGACTGAAGTTCTGAGTCAGATTTTTATTTCAGTCTAAAATTAAATGCTTCTAACCATATCGGACCATCGCATGGGTACCAAAACCTACATGTTTATGCAGGATTGGGTGGTCGATAGTAGATGTTCCAAACACATGACCGGAAACAAGGATGCATTTCAAACTTTTGAAGAAAAGAAGAGTGGAACAGTCACTTTTGGAGATAATGGTAAAGGTAAAATCGTTGGAATAGGTAATATTGGTACAAACCTCGAAATCAAGAATGTTTTACTCGTTGATGGTTTGCACCATAATTTAATAAGTGTTAGTCAACTATGTGACAGTGGATATGATGTTTTATTTAACAAAAATTGCTGCAAGTTATTAATAGAAAACACTACAAATGTTATTTATGAAGGAAAAAGGGTTGGAAACCTTTATATTCTTAGACCTAACTCTATGAAATATGTAGTAGGAAAATGCTTACTTGCAAATGAAAATACTTTACAACTATGGCATAAAAACTTAGGACATGCTAGCTCACATGTTATCAAAAAGTTAGTGAAATATGATCTTGTTCGTGGTTTGCCTACTTTATCTTTTGATCAAGTTGAAAATTTTGAACCATGTACTTTGGGAAAGCAAACAAAAACCTCTTTTAAACCCAAACATGTACTTAGCACCAGTAGATCCTTAGAATTAATTCATATGGATTTATTTGGACCCATGAGGACACAATCTATTGGTGGCAAAAGATATTGTTTTGTTATTGTTGATGATTATAGTAGATATACATGGGTACATTTTCTTGCAGCCAAAGATGACACTATTCATGTTTTTATAAAATTTTGTTCCATGATTGAAAATCTATTACAAAACAAAATATGTACCATTCGAAGTGATCATGGTGGAGAATTTGAGAATCATGTATTTGAAGAATTTTGCACATCTCAAGGATACACTCACAATTTTTCTGATCCACGCACACCACAACAAAATGGTATAGTTGAAAGGAAAAATCGATCACTACAAGAAATGGCTAGAACTATGATGCTCGAACATAACACACCTAAAACTTTTTGGGCTGAAGCTGTAAACACCGCATGCTATGTGTTAAATAGAGTAACTGTTCACTCTCATTTAAAGAAAACACCATATGAAATAATACATTCTAAGAAACCTAGAGTTGACTATTTTCATACCTTTGGATCCACATGTTATATATTAAACACTAAAGAGGATAGAGATAAGTTTGATTCTAAATCACATAAAGCATTCTTTTTGGGATATTCTACCTCTAGCAAAGCATTTAGAGTCTACAACACTATTCTAGAAAAGTTGAGGAATCTATTGATGTCTCTTTTCATGAAGAGTCAAAATCAGAAAATTCTTAAATAATTGATCTCACTCATCAATTCGAAAACTTAGACATACCAAATGATAGTGAGAAGGAAACTACAAGTAATAACCAAGCTGAAACACAATCTATACCTAGACTTATTAAGGATCATCCTCAAGAATTAATTATTGGAAATCCAAATGATAAAGTCAAAACTCGTTCTTCCTTTAAAGATGTTGCAAACATGGCCTTTGTTTCTATTATTGAACCTAAGAAGGTATCTGAAGCTCATAAAGATGACTATTGGATAATAGCAATGCAAGAAGAGTTAAATCAATTCACTAAAAATGATGTATGGGATTTAGTTCCTAAACCACAAAATAAAACCATCATTGGAACGAAATGGGTTTTTAGGAATAAGCTAAATGAGGCAGGGGAAGTAATAAGAAATAAAGCTAGGTTAGTAGCACAAGGATACAATCAACAAGAAGGAATAGACTTTGATGAAACATATGCACCAGTAGTAAGACTTGAAGCTATTAGAATGTTACTAGCTATAGCTGCACACAAACACATCAAACTCTATCAAATGGATGTAAAAAGTGCATTTCTAAATGGAATCATTCAAGAAGAAGTATATGTTGCCCAATCACCTGGCTTTGAAATACCGGAAAAAGGTGACTATGTTTATAAACTTAAGAAAGCACTTTATGGTTTAAAACAAGCACCTAGGAACTGGTATGAAAGGCTCAAGACATATCTCTTTGATAATGATTTTTCTATTGGGAATTCAGATTCTACTTTATTTTTCAAAACATATAACTCCGATTTTCTAGTTGTTCAAATATATGTTGATGACATTATTTTTGGAGCCTCAAATGAATCCTTGTGCACACAATTCAGTGACATTATGCAAAAAGAATTTGAAATGAGTCTCATGGGTGAACTAACTTTCTTTCTTGGTTTCCAAATTAAACAAACGCCTGCCGGAATTTTTATAAGCCAAGAAAAGTATATTAAAGAACTCTTAAAACGTTTTGGGATGGATCAATGCAAACACACTACTACTCCTATGTCTACCTCTATTAAAATTGATAAGGATGAAAATGGGGAGCCTATTGATGATTCCTTATATAGAGCCATGATTGGTAGTTTGCTTTACTTAACTGCTTCTAGACGGGATATTATGTTTTCCGTTGGTCTTTGTGCTCGATTTCAATCACAACCCATGCACTCTCATTTTCAAGCAGTTAAACGGATTCTTCGATATTTAGCTGGCACCACATGTTTTGGTTTATGGTACCGAAAAGGACAATCCTTGGATTTTAAAGCTTATACTGATGCTGATTATGTTGGTTGTCAACTTGACCGCAAAAGTACTAGTGGTGGTTGTTTCTTGTTAGGAAGAGCTTTAGTATCTTAGTTTAGCAAGAAACAAAATACGGTTGCCCTCTCTACAACTGAAGCTAAATATATGGCATCCGGATCTTGTTGTGCTCAAGTGCTTTATATGCAACAAGTGTTAAATGATTATGGTTTTACTTTTTCATCTATGCCTATCTTTTGTGACAACACAAGCGTTATAAACTTAGCACACAATCCTATATTACACAGCCGAGTTAAACATATTGAAATTCGTCATCACTTTTTACGGGATCACATTTCTAAGAATCATGTTTCTCTTCATCATGTTGATACGGAAGATCAATTGGTTGATATTTTTACAAAACCGCTTCCACTAGATCAGTTCAACAAAATAAGGAATCAACTGCTTATCACTCCCTTGGAAGATGTTTTCTTTGATATTTGTACTTCTTAAAAGTGTTTTACTCTGCATCATTCTTGGCTTTTAAATGGACATCTTTTTTTAGGAATTGATGGGACATCTAATTAAGGGGGAGTTTTTTCTTGTTTTCAACGGTTATCTTTTTGAAATGACAAAGGGGGAGAAATAAACATAAATTTTAAAACGTGCAAAACTCAATCAATGAGTTTTACAAACTCTTGGCTTTACATTGAAAGTTGTTATATTCCCTAAAGAATTGGATTTCATGTTCCATAATTCATGGGGAATAATAAGCACACATTTTATAAACAAAAGGAAGAAATTCACAAGGTAAACTTCAGGTATGAAGTTAAATTTTGAGCTGATTTATATTTTGGAAATGTTTGTCATCTTCAAAAAGGGGGAGATTGTTGGCTAAATGGACATCTGCAAATCCCTTGTGTTTTGATAATGACAAATATTTCATTCTTGTTGATCTAACATGCTACTTGAGTGTTGCAGGAATAAGGTGGATGACAAAGCATCAGGGAAATCTATATGCTTAATGTTTATATTTTCATGAAATGTAATCAATTTGTAAAAAACTTGTACAAACATATAATGTACAAGTACTTAGACTTCATGTAAATCAAGCGTTAGATCTTCCCTAGCTAAACACCAAAATTAGGTAGGTCATCCCCTTCAATAGTGTCATATATGCACACTCATACATACACTTAATGTCTTTATTTGAAACATTGAAACAGGGTCAATCTCGGTCGACAAAATCCTCGACCGAGACACTCTCAGTTGACAAACTTCTCGACCGAGAAAGACCCAAGTAGCCGTTAGACACAACTGACAAGGTAGTTGGCAGTTGGAGATAAAACGTTGTAAACACTTGATCCAGAGAGCCTGTCGGTCGACAAAACCTCGACTGAGTAAGTATCTCAGTCGACAATTCCTCGACCGAGATGGACTCTGACAGCAACTGCAGAATTAATTAACTAGTTGCTGCTAATGCAACTAACTTGTACCTAACGGCTAGTTAAGCACTTAGAACCCCCTAGAAAGTGTCTAGAACGTCCTTAAGCACTTGTAGGACATTCCTATAAATAAGACATGCCTTAGGACACCTAAACTCACCTATTACACACTTGAGCAATCTTTGAGCATACACTTGCATTGAGCAACCTGTTTGTGAGCAATTGAGCACATTTACAATTGGCTATTTTTCTCTTTGCTCAAATTTCATGTCCTATAGGCTAGTATCTCCTATCCACAGCAATCATACTTCCATATACATTGATTAGGAGATCTATACGCTTGATATAGGCAAATCAAGCCTTGTGCTTCAAAGGATAAGTTGTAATTTCCATTTTCCTTTCTTGTTCACTTTCATTGCTTGTACTCTCCTTGCTACTCCTAGGTTGGAGGTTGTAGATTGGAGAGGGTCGTGATCTTCTTGGTGAAGAAGGAGACTTTGAACTACTTCAAGAAGGTTGGTGCAACGGGAGGTTACTTCAAAGAGGAAGGCTACTTCAAGGGGGAGCTTGGAGTTACTTCAAGAAGGCTACCTCGAGTTGGTGCATCTACTTCAAGTGAAGGCTGTTCAAAGGGGTGTATGAAATTATTGTATTTTGTGTAATTCCTTGAGAAGGTAATAAAATGAATACTTTCAAAATCCCGGTTGGGTAAGAAACCGGGTAGTGGACTGACAACCTTAGTATTTGCTAAGGTTGGAACCACTCTAAACCCTTTGTCTCCTTGGTTTCTCATTTGTGGTTGTTTGAGTTAAATAATTGTTAAATTAATTTAAAACCCTATTCACCCCCCTCTAGTGTTTTTTCACAGAATACCCTGGTGAGCTATAGTAGCAGAGACACTAGATGTCCTGCATGTATATCCTCACTCTCACTGAGGAAGATGAGGTCATAAGAATCTGGCTCTTTTGATGACCTAGGTATGATACTGATGCGACTTAATAGTGATCGGTTGGAGTATGAGTGGTATACCTCATCTCCGCAGGGCATAATGATGTTTGTAAAACATAATCAACCGCGTAGTATATCTGGTTAGGTTAAACTACGAGACACATGAATGATGTTACACTGCATAGTACATATGTTCTTCATATTTCCTAAATGTTGTTGTTCTACTTAATGTCAATCTGCTGTTGATTGTCTTAAAAGCTTTTATTGCTTATGTTGTTCTTAGATTGCTATATAAAGCTTCTAGTGGAGAGTTATAACTCTCACTGGGACAATTATTTAAAAAAAAATTGTCTCACCCCGTAGACTTCAACTTTTTAGGTGGTTGTCGAGGACGAAGGAACCAGTCTGCAGGTGATCAAAACCAGTAGCAGCAGCACCGGGAGCAACAGTGAATCTCAGGTGGAGATACTGACTGCTAAGTCTTGTAGTTAGATAGTCCTATGCCGTCTCTGTACTCTCAGGTCCTTGGAGTTAATTGGTCTGAGATTTTGATTTTCAATCTTGAGATTTTGTATCTGGTTGTATATAATCACTCAAGAAGTGATTTAGCAGAGATGTAAGTTGTTATCTTGTTTTTATGAAAGAAGATTTATGATTTCAAGATCTTATCTCAAAAAGTTTTAATTTTTCATGATTTTTCGTATTCCGCTGTTAATCGAATGCTTCCGCTGAGTTTATACCATGTTTTGGAGATCGGAGCCCACAATTCAGTGGTATCAGAGCTCTAGGTTCGCTGAGTCTACAGAGACATAAGACTTAGGATGTCGAGTCTATTCTTAGTATTTCTTTCTTATCTAATAGAATCTTCTGCTCCTCAGGAGAAGAAGATATATAAGGATGTCTGAGCCACATGAGGAGTATGTGGCAGAAAGTAGCGTCGCTGCACCTCGAGATGGTGCAAGGAACCTAGAAATAGAGCAACCCATACTTGAGCCACCCAGAGAGCCACCTCAGTTTGACCCAGCTGATATGGGTAACCCAACTGTTCAAACCATGTTCAGGCAGTTTATGACTGCCATGACACATATCACCGACAGGATGCCCATGCCTGCACCTAGGGCACCTGTCCAGCCTGAGGGACAAGGTATCGGTAAGACGTTCGAGCGACTTCATCGTGTCGGAGCTATCGAATACTTTGGGACAGCGAACCCCGCATATGCTGATCTGTGGTTAACCGAGTTGGAGAAAACCTTCAGAATCTTGAACATCCCTAAAGATGAGAAGGTTAGACATGCTTTCTATCTTCTCAAAGGAAGTGTTGGTCACTGGTGGACCATGGAAGAGCAAAAGAGACCTGGAATAGAGATATCATGGGAAGACTTTCGTCGGGAATTTGTCCACAGATATTTTCCAAAGACCTTCCTGGATGAGAAGATCTCTCAGTTCGAGAGATTGAGGCAGGGCATGATGAACATTAGCGAGTACGAAGCTAAGTTCATGGAGTTGTTGCGGTTCTGTCTGCACATGGCTGCCACAGAAGAAGAAAGGATCAAAAGGTTTGAGAAGGGTTTGAATGCCGACTTGACTACTCCCGTGTCTGCCCTAGAGAATCAGGAAAGGTTTGCTACATTCGTTGAGTCAGTCCAAAGGAGAGAGAGATCTGTAGCCGAGAAGAGGCAAACCCATAAGAGATATCCACAGTTCCAGGGTTCTTCATCCAATGACTTTAAGAAGCCTAGATTCTCTACACCTACCCCTCCACCACCTAGATCTAGTGCTCAGACACAGTGGGCACCGAGTAGAGGTAGAGGACGAAGCCTACCACTACAAGAGACTCGCAGTTCAACATCAATGTCAGTCACAGGACCACCAAGACCACAACAACTGGAAAGAAGTTGCTACAACTGTGGGAAGGTGGGACATTTGATGAAGGACTGCAGGTCTAGGCCTGTCAGTGTGACACAGCCTCAGAGACAGAATCAACAGGGATCACAGAGAAGGCAGTCTCAAGGAGCAGCTAGAGGACGTGGACAAGCATCTCAAGCTGGATCGTCAGCACCAACTCAACCTCAGGCGACAGCGAGGTTCTATGCTATGAACCCACCAGATGCAGTGGTCAATCCACGGGTTGTGGCAGGTCAGATGGAAATTTTATATTCTGATATGTCTAAATCCTGTATTGTGTCAGTTTTGATTGACCCGGGTGCTACGCACTCCTTTATCACTCGAAGAGTGATTCGTAACTGCAATATGACAGTCAGTCATAGGGCAGATAGCTTGTTGCTTGAGACTCCATTGAGAGGGTCTGCTGTTTTGCAGGAGGTATGCTCTTCCTGCATCCTCTTCTTTTCTGATCATCGCATTCAAGTGGGTCTTATACCACTTGATATGCAAGGATTTGATATAATCCTTGGGATGGATACCTTGGAAAGGTATAGGGTTGTTTTGGATTGTGAATCCAAGTTGGCTGTGTTTGCTGATGAAAGCAACACATGGATCTTTCAAGGAGAAAGAAAGATTCTACCCACCTATCTTGTGTCAGCTATGGTTGCTGATAAGCTGATGAGGCAAGGATGTTATGCATTCTTGGCCCATGTGGAAGATACTACCATGGAGAGTCCCAACCCTGCTGAAGTTCCTGTTGTCAGGGAATTTGAAGATGTGTTTCCTGAAGAACTTCCCGGTATACCACCGCCTCGGGAAATTGATTTTGAAATCAATTTGGTCCCATATACACAACCCATAGCCCGGACACCGTATAGGATGGCGCCTGCCGAAATGGTAGAACTCAAGAAACAGCTTCAAGAGTTACTTGAGAAAGGTTTTATCTGACCGAGTACTTCACCTTGGGGTGCTCTGGTTTTATTTGTTAAAAAGAAAGATGGGTCAATGCGGTTGTGCATTGATTACAGACAACTCAATAAAGTAACAATAAAGAATAAGTACCCTCTACCGAGGATTGATGATCTTTTTGATCAGTTGTGTGGTGCAACAGTCTTCTCAAAGATAGACTTGAGGTCTGGATATCATCAACTCCGTATTAAGGACAGTGACATATCCAAGTCTGCCTTTAGGACTAGATATGGTCACTATGATTTCACAGTTATGTCATTTGGACTAACTAATGCACCAGCTGCATTCATGGAACTCATGAATAGAGTCTTCCGACCTTTCCTTGATCAGTGTGTTGTCGTCTTCATAGATGACATTCTGATCTATAGTAGAGATGCTCAGCAGCATGAACAGCATCTTCGCCAAGCTTTGACTTTGCTAAGAGAACATAAGCTATACGCTAAGTTTAGCAAGTGTGAGTTCTGGTTGCCAGAAGTATCTTTTCTTGGGCACGTGGTATCTGCCTCGGGTATTCGTGTTGACCCTAAAAAGGTAGAATCTGTTCTACAGTGGGAACAACCGAAAACACCGACGGAGATTCGTAGTTTCTTAGGGTTAGCTGGCTACTACCGAAGGTTCATTAAGAACTTCAGTTCTATAGCCTTACCCTTAACCAAGTTAACCCGAAAAGATGTTCCTTTTGCCTGGAGTGATAAGTGTCAACAGTCTTTTCAGCTGCTAAAGGAGAGGTTGACAAGTGCACCTGTGCTTGTGCTACCTGAGCAGGGTAAAGGATATGTAGTCTTCTGTGATGCCTCCAAGAATGGACTTGGATGTGTGTTGATGTAGGATAAGCAAGTGATTTCTTTTGCTTCCCGGCAGCAGCGGCAGCTTAAGAAACACGAAGAGAATTATCCGACACACGATCTAGAGTTGGCTGCTGTGGTTCATGCCTTGAAGATCTGGAGACATTATCTCTACAGAGAAACATTCCAGATTTTCACAGACCACAAGAATCTTAAGTATATCTTCTCTCAACATGAGCTTAACATGAGGCAACGTCGCTGGATGGAGTTAATCAAGGACTACGACTGTACAATTGATTACCATCCGGGCAAGGCCAATGTGGTTGCAGATGCCTTGAGTAGGAAATCAACAACATCAACCATGGATAGAGCACAACTAAGTTCATTAGTATGCTCTAGGAGAGATATGCTTATCTCTTTAAGGCAAGACAATGTGCAGTTGAAGGTATCATTGTTAGCCGGCTTGTTAGCTGAGATGCATATTAAACCTACCCTAAGAGAGCAGATAAAGGAGGCACAACAAGGTGATGCGGCAGTCCAGCAGATTAGATCTGAGTATGGTGATGAAAAGCGAGATGGTTTTCATAATTCAGATGATCAAGTGGCATGTTATCATGGGAGGATGATAGTACCAGATGTGGATAACCTGAGGAAGTTATTCCTGGAAGAAGCTCATTCTTCTATGTATGCCATGCATCCATGGAGCACCAAAATGTATCGAAACTTGAAAGATATGTATTGGTGGCCTGGGATGAAGAAGGATGTTGCTGAGTTTGTTCTAAGGTGTCCTGTGTATCAGCAAGTTAAGGCTGAACACCAGAGGCCTGCAGGAACAATGCAACATTTACCCATACCACAGTGGAAGTGGGACCATGTGACCATGGACTTTGTTATTGGCCTACCCAGGACAAGCAAAGGACATGATTCCATCTGGGTAATTGTTGATAGGTTGACAAAGACAGTGCATTTCTTACCTGTCAAAACAACCTATTCTGCTGAAAGGTTATCACAGTTGTATGTTCAAGAGATAGTGCGTTTGCACGGAGTTCTTGTCACTATAGTTTCTGACAGAGGTCCCCAGTTCACAAGTCATTTTTGGGAGCAGTTACATAGAGCTTTAGGCACCAAGTTAAGGTTTAGTACAACATTTCATCCATAGACTGATGGACAGTCTGAAAGGACTATACAGACCTTGGAAGACTTGTTGAGAGCATGTGTTCTCCAGTTTACCGGGAGTTGGGATCTACACCTAAGCTTGATAGAGTTTGCCTATAACAATAGCTATCAACATAGTATTGATATGGAACCTTATGAAGCCTTGTATGGTAGACGTTGTAGATCACCCTTATGTTGGTATGAGACTGGTGAACATCAGTTGTTAGGTCCCGATCTTGTGCAGCAGACTACAGAAAAGATTAAAGTTATACAACAACAACTTAAGACTACACAGGATAGGCAGAAGTCTTATGCTGATAGACGTCGTAGACCCTTAGAGTTCTAGGTTGGAGACAGAGTGTATCTCAAGGTCTCACCTTGGAAAGGAGTCCTTCGTTTTGGAAGGAAAGGAAAGTTAGCTCCTAGATTTATGGGACCTTATCCAATCATTGAACAAGTTGGAAAGGTAGCCTATAGACTAGAGTTACCTCCAGAGCTGCAGAAGTTACACCCTGTGTTTCACATTTCTATGCTGAGGAAATGTCACCATGATACCGAGTCAGTTCTACAACCTATGGAAGTAGAATTGAATGAAGATATAACTTATGAGGAGGGACCAGTCTCAATCCTTGATAACAGAATTAAAAAGCTAAAGAAGAAAGATATAAGTCTTGTTAAATCCTCTGGAATCACCGTGGTGTTGAAGAAGCCACTTGGGAACTAGAGGAAGAGATGAGAAGGAAATACCCTGCTCTTTTCTCTTAATATGTTTTGTCGATTTCGGGGATGAAATCCTTGTAAGGGGTGGATAATTTGTAACATCCCTGACCTGGGTTATGAACTAACCCTAGATGTTTTGCCTAAATATGTAATTAAATACTTGTGATTACCTTCTGGGCATGTAATTAAGTTCTTGAGGAACATACAGTTTCAATTTTGTTCTGTTTAAACAATGTTATGATATTGTTTTGTAATGTAGGGACCTATGTGCAAATTACCCATATAGAGGGGCTAACTTACAAATTGCACAGGTTAAGATGTTCCTCTGATGATGAGACATCATATGAGTGAATATGTTGAGGTATGATGGATTTCCCAAGCTTGGGCATCAAGATGCAGCTTGTGGAGCAATCCTTGTGCTTAAAACCCTAATTTTGGAGTAAAGTGCAATTTACCCAAAATATGGGGTGAAACTTGTAAAATACCCCTTCTAGAATATCTTTTATGACTCTTGACATCATTTAAAGAAAGAATGATGAAAGGGGCGCTTCAATTGAATAATCAGACAAGAAGAATGACCTCTGTAGTAAAATCACCTAGTATGAGTTAGGAGACCCTTCATATATGTACCTTAGGTCGCATGTTGGCTTTCCTTACCCTTAGATCTTGAGTTTTGATGAACTTTGCTTAAGTTATGATGGTTTGGACGTGCCTTAGAAGGAAGGAGGGACCTAGATGAGAAATTCATAAACTAGAGGTCCTTATGGTGAAAACTAACCTAAGCTATATAAGCCTCTTCCTTTGCAAACCAAGTAAACGTATTCTCTTCTCTTCTTCACTTCTCATCTTGCTCAACCGACCAAGGCAGAGCTCTGGAGCTCAAGGAAATGACCAACTTGTTCTAAGGTGAGAAGAGACCATCTTCTAGCTCGGATTCATGGAGGAATTCCTTGTATAAGGTTGGTTTTATGGTTAAACTCACTTAGGTTTCTTGTTCTAGCCGACCATCCCCATCCTTTTCTTAGAGAATCATCTTTGGCCGACTTATGGAGCTCAAGACGCCATTAAAGGCTTGAAGATTGGAAGCTTGTAGCTCTAGGAATAATGTTTGAGGCGGGTTTTATAATTCTAAACTTCTTGCTTTATTATGCATATCTATGTTCTTGCAATTTATACTTAGTTCTTCTTCTTCCCCATTCTTCCTTGCACTTTTGCAAGCAATCCGTGGAGTAACCGACCTGAACAGAGGTTGAAGATGATAGGCATGAATTCCTAGGCAACTTTATCAAATGAACTTGGACCCTTTGGTCTAAACGGTTTGCAAACCGTTTGAAATCAAACGGTCTCTAACCGTTTGATCTCATGCGGTCTTGCAAGACCGTTTAGAATCAAACGGTCTCAAGACCGTTTGATAGGGTTGACCAAGGGAATACCATTTGGTGGTCTGTTGTAAACATGTTTAGTTTAATATCTACAAAGAATAATAACCTAATTCCAAACCAATCACAAGTTGAAGACACTTCAACCCCCTAAACCCTAATCGGGTTGAATTGCTGATTTCAAGGATAGATTTTGGTGAACTTTGGGTTGAAGGACCCAAACGGTCTCAAGACCATTTGGGGGTTCATCCAAACGGTCTCAAGACCGTTTGGTGACAACCCAAGACCGTTTTGAGGTCTAGGGTTAAGGTGATTTGATGGTTTGAGGGTCCAATCACAATAGGTTGATGAATTGATAAAAATGCTGGTTTTAGACCTAATTAGGGTTCAATCCTTATCCAATCGACTTATTTTTTGATACAACTTTGGGAAAACGGTATCAAGACAGTTTGGAGGATGTCCAAACAATCTCAATACCGTTTGGGCCAAGTTTGGGTCCAATTAGAGGTCAACTGATGGGTTCAATCTCAATTTGATTCACATTGTTGAAAATTGATGATTATCCGATTGAAAACCCTAATTGAGTTGGATTCAACCCTAATTGGCTTTCAATTGAGGGTCAATTTGGTGTCCAATTGATTAAAGATAATCCTATTTGACTCAATTTACAAGTGGTTAACAAGGACATGGCCAATAGAAGGCTTCAACATAGGAAATCCCAATCGATCATAACCTTTGATTTTACTTTTGAGGTCCATGCGGTTTGAGCCCATTTGGACCAAACGGTCTCAAGACCGTTTGAGGCCAAACGGTATCAAGACCGTTTGAGGCCAAATGGTCTCAAGACCGTTTGAGGCCAAATGGTCTCAAGACCGTTTGGGCTCAAACGATCTCAAGGTCGTTTGGACCAATCGATCTCAAGATCGTTTAAGATCAAACGGTTTCAAGTCGCATAGCTTCAAACGGTTTGGAGGTCAACTTTCTCAAACGGTCAACGCACCCATGTGGTCTTGGTGATCCATGCGGTCTTGAAGGTCAAACTATCCAAACGGTCAACGCCCCCAAACGGTCTCAAGACCGTTTGGAGGTTGAAGGTTGAAATCGTTTGGAGACTTTTAGGGATGATTATGCTTAATCGTTTGAAGGTGTAATTGGTTCAATGGTGGTCTAATCTAAACCCTAAATGGTATCCTAAGACATTAAGGGACTAAGTGACTAATGGATTGACCCATGATGGTGAACAATGGTGTACTTTACCAAAATGCCCTTGAAGGGTTCAATCAAATGATACTTTGTTTTAATCAAACCCTAATCACATGATAGTGGTGATTTGGCTTATGATAGTCAATGAGGACTTGACCCAACCTAATCTAGAGTGATGTAATCACCATCTATTAGTAGGAGGAGAGAGAAAGTACCATTTATGGTTGAAACTCAAGTAAAGTACCTTCAATACATATGAATGTGCATGATTAAGGTATGATCCACTTAGGTTAGATCATGGAAACCCTAATTATGATAATTGATGAATCTTAAACTAATTTGAAGGCATCAATGGTGATGTTTCTCATACATGATGATGTTATGGGTCCAAATCACCATGAAGTGAATAGTAAACCCTAATTCTAGGGTGATAACATGTAATGTGAATAGCAAACCCTAATTGATGAAAATCAGGGAACCTATCTCTTGTAAGAGTATGAAGGTACAACTCTTGAAATGAATTGTTTACTATTATTAGTTGAATTAACCATGCAGGTTCTTATGTGAGGATGATCATATCCAGGTATGGATTATGATACCATATTCATTGAAGGCATGTTATTAGCTTATGAATAGTAACATATCGTGTTGCCTAGTAAGTGGCATCTTATGAGAATTGATAGGCTGTAAGAGCCATGAGTATCATCAAGATCATGCTAATCAGATGACTTGTGATAAGATGAAATGATTAAGAGATGATAATTGATGTGAATTAGTCTTGTTACATTTAGTATTCTACTTTCACAGCTACTATGCTAATGATTAATGTTTGAGAACATGTATGATGTTTAAAGAATACTGAAATGTACCTAATTAATCAAGTATAATCATACCATGTAGAGCCCTGATCATAGATCCATCATTGTCAGAAGTTAAATGATGGTGAAATAGGTTTTCCTAAGGGAACTCCTGGATCACATACTTTTGAGTATGTGGGGGAATATGGATGTGTATATCCTTACATCCTAGTGTAGGAATTGATGAAGATGTATCTTAATCCATCAACCCTTCACTATGTGTTTATACCGGGGTGATGTAACACTATTCTCCCGAGGAAATCTTTTATACCGCATAAATGAGAGATAAACAATAAATCTTTCGATGACGAAGAGAGTACAGAATGCCACTGTGACTCTAACAACGAAGTACCAGAATACCCTGGTGAGCTATAGTAGCAGAGACACTAGATGTCCTGCATGTATATCCTCACTCTAACTGAGGAAGATGAGGTCATAAGAATCCGGCTCTTTTGATGACCTAGGTATGATACCGATGCGACTTAATAGTGATCGGTTGGAGTATGAGTGGTATACCTCATCTCTGCAGGGCACAATGATGTTTGTAAAACATAATCAACCGTGTAGTATATCTGCTTAGGTTAAACTACGAGACACATGAATGATGTTACACTGCATAGTACATATGTTCTTCATATTTCCTAAATGTTGTTGTTCTACTTAATGTCAATCTGTTGTTGATTGTCTTAAAAGCTTTTATTGCTTATGTTGTTCTTAGATTGCTATATAAAGCTTCTAGTGGAGAGTTATAACTCTCGCTGGGACAATTATTTAAAAAAATTGTCTCACCCCGTAGACTTCAACTTTTTAGGTGGTCGTCAAGGACGAAGGAACCAATCTGCAGGTGATCAAAACCAGCAGCAGCAGCACCAGGAGCAACAGTGAATCTCAGGTGGAGATACTGACTGCTAAGTCTTGTAGTTAGATAGTCCTATGCCGTCTGTGTACTCTCAGGTCCTTGGAGTTAATTCGTCTGAGATTTTGATTTTCAATCTTGAGATTTTGTATCTAGTTGTATATAATCACTCAAGAAGTGATTTAGCAGAGATGTAAGCTGTTATCTTGCTTTTATGAAAGAAGATTTATGATTTCAAGATCTTGTCTCGAAAAGTTTTAATTTTTCATGATTTTTCGTATTCCGCTGTTAATCGAATGCTTCCGCTGAGTTTATATCGTGTTTTGGAGATCGGAGCCCACACATAAAATCATGATCTTGCACATCTATGACCTCGAGAAGATCCTCCTTTGTCAATTAATGGCTTCTGATGGTTTTTCTAGAAGCAAAAATGTTTTTGTGGTAGAAAGGTTCTTCTGAGGGAAGTGAGGAGTATTTATAGCTAGGATGTAAGAGAAAGAGGTCAGAGGTAAAGCAATTACTTTACCATAGGTCAAAGGTCAAGTTTCCATTTGATTGTATAACCAAAACCTCCATTGATTTACAACCATCTAGTAAATTCATTGGTTTACAAACATGCAAAACTCTCATTGGAAGGCACACACAGTCCAACCATTGGAAGGCACACCCAGTGCAACCATCAGAAGGCACACTAAGAACTTTCAATGGAAGGCAAACCCAATTCAACCATTTGAAGACATACCCTATGCAACCACCAGAAGGCACACCCACTCTAACAATCATAAGGAAAACCCAATCCAACCATTGGAAGGCGCGCACCCAGTACAACCATCGAAAGGCACACTCAATCTAACCATCAACAGGCAAATCCAGTCCAACCATTGGAAGGCACACCCAGTGCAACCATCAGAAGGCAAACCTAGTCCAACCATTGAAGGCACACCCAGAACTACCACCGGAAGGCAAACCCAGTCCAACCCTTGGAAGGTGCATACTATCCCTTCCTCCAAAAATGAACACCAAGGGTCGGTACCTTTATGCAACAAAGGTTTAAAAGCATTGAAATCAAATGAACTTATCTATATTATAATGAATACTATGTAACAAAATATTCATGTCTTAGATTTGTAGTTATGTCCCTAGAAAAGGAATAATTGCATATAGGTTCACACAATTACATATAATGTAAAGACTCAAATAAATGAAATCCTATTTGGACCAAATTTGAAATATAGCTTTGTCAATTGATCTCAAAACACAACCTAATGTTTAATAATTAAACCAAACATCCAATTAATTCAAACAAGTATGTTCAAGCATTAAACCAGGTTAGAGGTCTTAAAGCACATGGGTGATGACTGTCAAAGAAGAGGGGAAGAGGAAAAAAGAGGGTCTCAAAGGAGCCATGGGAAGAGGCACGCTAGTCTTGGATAGATCCCGCAAATTTGAAGGGGTTTGGATTTTTTTTAGTGAATAAGGAAGAAAAATGAAGGCGGCAGAGGGCGAGGACCATCAATGGTGAAGGTTGATGAGGTCCAAGGGTAGTGAGGGTTTACAAGTGTAGAACTATTCTGGTTGAAGTCAAGGTGAGGCGGTAGAGTTGATGGGAGGTTTTGATTAGGATATAAGGCTTAGGTTTAAAGTTTTAGGACATGTTACTCATCAAATTGAGATGGAGAAATGGTAATGTCCTCTTTCTTAGCGTTCAAGGCACCATTGCCCTCAATATGCCCATAATCAGGTCCAAACTGGTGAGAAGAAGAGGTTTGTAGATTTTTCAGGAAGTGAGTGGAGATAGAGCATGAGAGAAGGGTCAGATGTGATTTCCTTAATTGTATAAGGTAGGATAAGATTATTGGATCATCTATCTAGGATCCAATGGGTCGGTGGCCGTGTGACAGGTCAAGGGGGTGGATCTTGGTCCCCTAAAGTTTAGGGTGATTTATCAGTCATTCAATTGTGTTTCTACTTCCCAACCGTAGTCCTACTTTAATGAAACATGTTTTTCTTATATGTTTTGTACATGTATAAAATTCTATACTCACTGAAATTTTGGGAGTTCCTTCCTAAACGCTTTCATATTGTCATGATAAAAACATGGTATTAAATTCAATGGGTTGAAATCCCTTTTCTTGGTCTTCAAGTTACCCCTTTTTAAATTCAAACTAATGTCCACAAGGCCACAAATGAATTTTTATTTTGTTCAAATTTGTGTTATGGACCCACAAGGAAATAAGACAATTAATAGGATTGTCATCGACTATTATTGAAACTAAAAAGGTATTGAAATTATAATTTTACCCATAGGATCTTGAATGTAGAAGCACAACTGAAGTCTTTTATATCATTAAACAAGACATGATTTTAAAAGTAATTTTAAAATAAAAAATACAAAGTTTAAGAATATCATGTTTTGACAAAGGTAGTCAATCATTTGAAACTTATAAGAAATTTGTAAAACATTATTAGTTGCATGGTAGCACACTACTCCTTCATTCCTATCGGAAGACTAGATTTTGAAACGTTCACTCTCTATTTGGTACCGTTAATACTCATCCAAAAGAAATTGACATGATGCACATACCTTAATATAAGACTATTGTTGTCTACTAATTAGGGTTTCAACACACCTTAGGCATTATTTTACAAGTTAGGTTTCATACACACACATACACACACACACACAAACACACACACACACACACACACACACACACACACACACACACACACATATATATATATATATATATATATATGTATATGTATATATATGTATATATATATGCATATATATATGCATATATATATATATAAAGAAGTCCTAAAATTTGATTCCTATAAACCTTTATATTATACCTTAAAACTAAATTAGATAGATATATCTCATTTTTCATATTTCAAAAACCTTATTATTTATGCTTTTCTGATGTTCCAATAATTAGTTGTACATTTTCCAAGTTAATAGTATTTACTGATTTATTAAAAGGAAAATATAGCCAAAAGATAGAAATAGGGGCATGTGAGTTCAAAATAAGAAAGCTAACATGGAAAATATGTAAAAAGAGCATTTGATAACCAAAGCGGTGAAACATATAAAACATGCACAAAAACTATTTTTTCCTCATGCGATAAAAAACAAAGCACAAAGGAAACATGAGGGGTATAGAAGTAAATTCCTTGTGGAAGTTCTTCTCTCCCATAGGCTCCCATCATGGTGGACTACTATACCATGAAGGCATGAAGGTTGATATTAGTTGATGGAGACTGGGTGAAAAGCATGAGAAATCTATGAAAAGTTGGGAAGAGGAGGGTGTGATGGAAGTTACCTATGAGGGAATTCATCACTAACAGAGCGAAGTTGTCATGTAATAAGATTTTAAATAAGATTAGGGATTTGATTGGAGGTAGAAAATTGAGATTTCTCTAGAGTAATTGACAACGTATGAAGGTTGTGGGAGTGGTGGTGGTGTTCCTTCGGTAGATATGTTTATTTAGAGTATGGTTTTGTGGCGCTTGTGGTTTGAGGGCCAAGAGGGGTTCGAAGGAGAATTTGGGTGTTTCTCTAATTAGGGAATCTAAGGCTCAAACCGATAATCATTGAGTGCAAAATCAATAGAGGTTTTCATAGGAAAATAAATCACAAAGAAAGGTGGAGATATGAGAGAGAATGATGCAAAATTGAATCCTCAAGGTCATGCTTACTATTCATGCACCTCTCTTACCTGAGGTCGGAGATAGACCATGTGCCATCTGAACAAGTTCATACGGTACACAGTGCACCACATTGATTAAATTAGAAGGAAATCTAGCATGCCACACATATAAGTAATTTAATGCAATAACTATTTAGTCGTATATAATTGATTTGTATTTTTTCCTTATCAATTTGTTAGTTTCCAATTTTGACACTTTTTAGGCTCCATTTAATAATGCAATTATTCTAACCACGGTCATGCATCCAAGGTAAACCACTATGTAAAATTGTTCTGGTGGATAATCTCAGTTGGGTAATTGCATATGAGTGCAAAAAATATGTAGAAGTTTATCGGTTGTTAATCTTGCGTTTCAGTACTGATATTTTTAGCTTCCCACAATTGACTTTTGGTTTTCTACCGCCACTGGATCTGAAGTAATCACATTGCCAAATGATGTCTTAGTATATGAAGGCACGACTTGAAGGTAAATTCATCTATGAATCTATTTATCTCTTCCTTTATTCATTCCCAAATTTCATTTTTGATTCTTACTTTCCCTCATCTAGCTATAGGAAAAATTTAGAGAACCACATTTAACCTAAAATATTTTATGAAGATAACTATCCTTTAAATCATAACATTACCCCACTTAATTATACTTAATCTTCAAATGAGGATTTTATTAACTAAAACATCACATTTTTAATTTCTTGCACATCCCAATACACTTCAATTTAGGGGGAAATATTAAGATCAACATTATTAAAAGGTCATAAAATGAATACAAACCAAGCTAAACTCCTAAAGATGAGTATTTTACAAAAAACCATTAGATCCCATCATAGTGTTCCGATCCATCTCTTTAATGATACCCATACCTCATCACATGAAGGAGCAACTATGAGAGTTAAGTTGTCCTATGTAGTGAGAAGACCCAAAATAAAAGTTAAGAAAGGGTTATAATCATTAACCACTATTGTATCCTGATGTCTAAAGAAAGATTTAATGTTTCTTATGAAAAAATAGTGGTGATTGCTCAGGTAACAAGGGACAATCATATGTAGTGGATCAATCACTACCTACCTATTGACAAATGAATGGTTGCATGTCACTCCTCATTGTTTTGTGTTTTTTTGGTTGGAGCGGTGGACAAACTATACCGCTTTCTCATCTTTCACTATAGGAAAGTATTGCAATTGCTCATCAGCGATGGGCCATCAATGATGAATACAACCACTTTTCCAAACATTGCATTGTAGTGTGTGGTTGCCACCTTACTCATATCATGGATCCCATTGAATTCATTTTTATCAACATTGTAGATTTTGTTAACATGTGTCTCTTTCTCCTTCCCTTAACAAGGGCATGAAAGAGGAAGGAATTCCTCTTGCCATCTTGGAGTCAATTAACACACACAAATGCACAACTAGTTATTAGAATACGATGATAAATTTTTTATTTTTAAAATAAAAAAATATATCACAAAACATATCAACATCAACATTCTCCCCATGATTCTATCTCTTCCCACCTTTTAAATTATCATGCTTCCCATCCATCTGAGTCTTCTTTATCTGATCATCTATCATATAACCCCTTCCCCACTCTTGTCTACCTCGACGATCATCTTGATGTACCGCCTAAACACTCCAATGTCATTTCTTCCTACTCCTTCACCCCCCTCTCTCCACTATCTTCCACCTACTACATCCCATGGACATGTACATCCAACTCATCCATTCGTCTCCACTCACAACCTTCACCCCCCACTCCTATCTTCACCCTTCCACCAATCTTCTTTAAACTCCCCATCATCCCCCTTTCCCATCCCCCTCATGCTCCTAACCTTCTGACCTCACCTACCAAGTTGTCACCCTCCACCATTAACTATGGCGCTAAGTTTCCTATTATTATCCCTACAAACTCGATGTGGCTGCTAAATGTTTTCACCAATCGTGGCATCCTGGTTTATATAAAAAACAATATAGACAAACATATTGTCAATATCGTAGAAGCCACCTATACCATTGTCTATCTCATATTGGGACACATGGTGCTCAAACCCAAGATCCTACCACTCTCTACTCCCATATTTTGTCCCTAAAGGTATTAATCTTGACCACCTCTTTGGTCAGGTTATGACCATTCCTTGTGGTGACAGCTTTGTCCAAGCTTCTCTATCAAAATGGATGACTGACCAAGGAGCCTCCCTTGTAGGCTAGGGTGGCTCAAGACAAGTCTCCATCTCTGATCTCCCTCCACACTTATGGGAGGTGGATGTTTTCCGATCCTTAGCACATGCCATAGGTGCAACCTTACAATTAATTATCCCCATAACTTTTGAATCCCTTAACTACATTAAAACCTTTTGTGATTTCTCTATTAAGAAATCCATTGAATTACCAGCCACTCTTAGAAGACAATTTAGAGGAACGATTTATACCATCAAACTGATTGTTGAAAACCCTTCACAGTCATTGACTATTATCATGTCACACGTCATCACCAGTATTTCCCTACCAACAAAAAAAAGATCCCAAACCCTGATCAACCTAATATAAGATAAAAATATGGTTCAGGAATGGAAAGACTACCATACAAATCAACTGGAATAATCCAAGCCTACCCCCTATCCCCACACACAAGCAACTTCACATACCATCACCCATACACAAGCCCACACACCTTGCCTTTATTGAAGCTAGAAACCCTTTTCCCTTCCATAACAATTCCACTACCATCACCTCATCATGTTTGAACAAAGATGGCATTGATCGGCTCAAGACTAAAATCATTAGAGAACTCAAATCCTCAGAGTCCCGCCCACATAAAAACCATCAAGGCACCCTCTATGGTCTCATTTTTCTTCTCTCTTATAGCAACACTAGAAGGGTTCAAAAAGAGAACTTCTTCACGGTCGATGATGCAAGTACGAGTTCATCACACTCTATGTTCAATTCTACTAACTTATGTGAACCTATTTCATCTCAAACTCAACATTCTCAAAATTATGACATGCAAAATATTCATAATATCGATAATTTAGCCTCATGGTCTGATATTAATGACTTTACTAGTTTTGCTTCAAAACATGCATTCATTTTGATAATGATTTGCATGCAAACTTTGCCTTGTCAAACATTGAACACTTCATGGGATGGAACAACACTAGACCAATTCACATAGTCGCAAAACATATAGAAGAACTTAGTTTATAAATATCCATCATCCTTCGATAGAGAACACACCTAATACCATGATTATAGGATCATGGAATGTTTGTGGGGCCTATATTGCAAAAAGAAGGAGAGCCATTAGAAGATTTATATACACAAATAAAGTCAATGTCATCACTCTCTTAGAAACCAAACCCCACCTTACCCCCTTCTCTCTAACACCATCAAAGGGAAACACATTAATGAATGGATCCAATTCAAACCAAACAGGATCAAGGGAGTCATTGCCATAGGAATCCACAACAACATCTTTAGGATCACCAACTAATTTTTGAAACTGTACAACATTACTATCACAGTTTAAAACCTCCATGGCCAATATCATGGACATTCCCGGGAGTATACAGGGGACCCAGTCATAACTTTCCTCGAAGAACTATATTACATGGCCGAAACTTATACATTCTTCACTGGGGATCATAGGAGGAGACTTCAAACTTGTCATAAATCAATCTGAAAGACTTAATACTCAACATATCACTGGGCATTATTGCTCCAGATCTGATAGGTAATTCATCATCTCGTCATAAATTTTCAACTTATTAGTATCATAACCACAAATTCCATGTTCACATGCAATTGAGGACAATAAAGGGCTAAGATTGATCGCTTGTTATGTTCACAACAATAAGAGGATACCTATCCTCTTGCATTCTCTTTAGCCACTATCATACACATCTCTAACCATATCCTGATCCTCATCAACACCACATTACATTCTATGGGGATACAAACCTTTGCAATTTGATTTTTGTATTAAACACCATGATTTCAAATCTATGAATACAAAAAAACTAGCCCACACCCACTCATCCTCTAGAACCAGGGTTTAATATCATCAAAAATATATACTTGCCATTAAAACTGATATAGAATGCCTCAATTTACATAGTGAAATCATGTGGAAGCAAAGTTCTAAAATTAAATGGATGAAGGAGGGGCACAAGAATATCATATTCTTCCACAAATGCTACAAAAATAATAGTAGAAACAACTCGATCCACAACCTAAATATCCAAGGACAACACATTACCAATAGACACATCACAAATAGTAGAACACTTTCAAAAACTTTTCAATAACAAACACTAAATATCCCCCTTTAGCCACATTTAGTGGGAGACTCTTTGTCCTTCTAACATCCAACATTCTAACCATCTTATTGACAACTTCACATATACTAAGCTCAAACAAGATATGAACCAACTCGACTCTGACAAATCACATGGACCTAATGGTATTGGCACTAAATTCTACCAAGATATGTGGGAACACATTAAATTGCGTTCATCAATCTTTTGCAATATATGGCACACTAGGATGACATCAATCCACAAATAGGGGTTCTTGATCAAACTCATATTTCATTGATTAAAATGATTTGACAATCCAGAAGATGTTCACCACTTCTGACAAATCAGTCTCACTAATTCATCCTATTAAATTATTGCCAAAACACTGAGAACTATGATGAAAACAAACTTGGATGACATCATTGGGCAACAACAATGTGCATTCCTTAAAAATAGAAATATTCAATATGTGTACATCATTGTCTTTGAAACTACTCATACTTGTCACCACAAGAACCCCCCCCTCTTGACATCGAGCTTGACTTTGAAAAAAAGCTTTTGACAATATCAACTAGCAATGCATCTGTTTGTGCATGGAGGGATATGGATTTTCATATAGATGGATCCATTGGATTCGATGTCGTACATCCATGTCCAAGTTCTCTACCATCATAAATGAATCATCGATATCTAATGGACTCAGGCAAGGTGACTGACACACCAAAATCATACGTGCAAGCGTAAGTGTGCGTGTTGAGTAATATATGCTAATGAGGCCTGAGTGACGAACTCGGGAAAACATTTGCTTGAGACTACTACTAATTGTAACCTAATTAGTTAGGCCTAGATAAAGTGATTGGTTGGTTGTTTTATAACTAAGAACAAGAATAAAACATAAACTAAGTGATAGTGATCATGAATTTATGGATTCCTTAGGATTACAGTTGCACCACAGTATGCATTACAGTCAACTTCACTTTATCAATAGTTATTTACCCTTAACCTTGGACTAAGGACTTATAGAAAGTATTACCCACTCCTGTAGTGTAATACACTACCTATACTAATACAAACCCCACTTTGGTAGCAGTTTACTAATTATCTAGGTTCATTAGTGATAACTCTAGGTTATTCCTTCACAACCATAAGCCCTCTCCCAAAGCCCGATGTGTAAGTCTACATCTTTTCCAACCCCGAATCCCTTTTTTGAAGCAATTAGTGGTATAGTACATTGATTGTGATGATCAATCACAAACAATTCATTAATCAATCATATATTTTCGTCTAGAATTAAAGGAAATATATATAATTCATGAAAGTCTTATACAAAGCAAGACCGAGCTACTCTTGGGTTCTAAGGAGTGGGGGGATTAACCCCACATGATTTCTACCATAAAATATAGAGAGGAAGAGGGAGAAAATGAGCTAAACATTATGAAAACCAATGAAAAACCTCAGAGAAGTGGCCCTGACGGTCCCCTCTGGTAGAAACCTTGATCCACATCGTTCCAGCTACAAATCTGCCTCTTAGAAGTGCTTGGAATGTTAGTACATGCCTATCTCCTTTGCCTCCTTCTCTCTACGCTTTCTGCTCCATTGCAAAAAATAGAATGTGATCCTTTCTTTTGGTGGAACTCCCCTTAGGTCATAAGTGGGACTCAGGCCGTCAATAAGTCACATCCATTGGAACAGTTGTAATTTTCAATCTGCACTGATCGTGCAAAGTTGATACAACTGACAGAATGTCGATGGCATCTAGTTTTCAACCGACTCAAAACCCTTTAAGTGTCAGTATTACTAACAAGTATGTTGGTAGCATTGAGTTGTCTTTTCTGAGTTCTAACTTGCTCTGGGTACAAAAATTAATATCAACGACTGGCATGTCGTTGGCACTGAAGCCATTAAATCTAGTTCTTGATGCTTTCTGGGCAGCGACTCGGTAACACTAACTCCTATCTTTGTTAGCATCGAGTGTCATTTCGGTACCACCAAACAGTGTCTTAATAACACCAAAATATCTAGCATTCCCTGTTGGATTTTTGCATCTTGTCGGTAGCACCGAGCTATCTTGAAAGTGCTCGAATTATTTGAAACAAGGAAAACTCAACATAAGTTCAAATAAAATTTGACAATTTAACATATTATAGTAAAAAAATGCTTATTAATTGATGCAGTGGTGCTTCACGGGCTAATAATGATAAACAAGACATAACTAATGTCAAAATGAACAATTATGCACTAAATACATGAAAAAATAGCATGTGAAAAGCATATAAAACTCATTGCAACAAAATCCACTAAGCTTGAATGTTTTTTACCCTAGAGCAACACTGCCTTTGGATCTTTTAAAATAAGTCAGCAAGAGGACAATCAATATGAACAACATTTCTCAAATACCCCACCCAACGGTCTTGAACCAACCCTTACCAACCATTAAACAAATAACTACTTTGAAGTGATAAAAAATGTTCATTAAACATGTCTAGCCTTAGATCAATGAAACAATATCAATAGAACAACTAACATCATAGTCAATAGGGCATCCACTTGATGCACCATGTGATTCCATATCTACATTGTTGATGTCTACCTACCAAACTATGTTGGAAGCAATTCCATGTATAACAATGCATGATGGGATCAATCATATATGTGTCCTACCATAAAGAGCAATGGGTGGAAACAAAGTAGGTGGCTATGAACAAGAATCACAAAAACATCCAAATCATTCATGCAAAAACAAGATACGATGAACCTACATAATGAAGGGAATGAAAAATGCACGAATCCTAATGCCTAATATCATAGTTGGATGAAGAATACAATAGATGTCTCATGCACATGATGAATTGTGGGTGAAAGAATGCATCCATGTAACTTTCACCGTCTCCATGAAGGAACTCCAGATCGAGTTCAAGGCATCATTTTCTCCCTCTTTATTTGATTTCTCTTTTTTTCCTATCCTCTTATTGTAGAATGATTTATGATTCATGCTCATGCTTTGTTCAACATATATATCATATTTTTCTTTTCTTTTTTTCATTTGGGAGAGATGTGGATGTGTATCCTTTCACTTCAATATTTGGAGAAGGCTACATATATACATGTTGTAAAGAATGATCCAAAATAATGATGCACGAGAAAAATGCAATCCACATGAAATTTATTGCACAACTAATTGATATGCACATCTATATTTTTTTTTTGAACTAATGCACTACAAAGAAACTAGATAACATGCTACCTATTATGCTATGTAATGCATTCAATAAGAAATAATTTGGGTTACTTGATCATCTTGTGATGGTGGATTAAATGTCATGAAAGGTGGATGGAATCACATGATTAAGAGACAATTCCTGTCTTAACTATGATATGTCCCTCTCCTATCAACATGTGTATAGGGCTACCTTAGGGTTTCTTTCTAAAAATTCCATTTAAGGTCTTGTTACTTGTTTGGTCAGTTTGGGCTCAACACTCTACATCATACACAAGTCTTGATTAACTTAACATTTTTATTCATTTTAAGTGTACTCAAGGTGGCTAATCGAAACACTTCCTCCAATTGATGTTGCATTAAACTTTGCAGATAATCTTAAATAGATGTGATCATTTAAATTTTTTAAAATTCATTGCAAGGGAACTGAGCACATTATTTTTTTATGATAGATGAAATCATGGTAGGTAAACTCCATGATTACACTAAATAGATTGTGGATCCTATACTTACAAATAAGAAAAACCAAAATAAAATAGAAAAATAAACAAAGAGAACGTCATTCCAACACCCCCCTAAACTTGAACTTGACTATGTCCTCATAGTCAGAATTAAAATAAAGAGGTGGAATGGTGGTACCCTATACTCATTAGGGTGGTGCTAGTGGCTAAAACGTTCCTAGTGGCATGTGTGGATCAAGCTCCATAGTAGTGTTTGCCGTTATGTATCCATGCCATCGACTTGTGTGTCGGTGGTACCTTTATGACGTCCTTTATCCTTCTTTGAGTTGTATGATCAGTGCCACTAATAAGGTGTGTTGGTAGTATCGACAATATTTTCATGTAGCTCTATAATTTTTCTTGAAAATGTATCCTAGGACTTCGACCTGTCATGGATTCAGTGCCACTGACACGTATGCCGATGATACCGAAAATTTGAAAATTCCCTATTGATCAATTTTAGTAGGTCAGTGCCATTGACTCGAGTGTCGGTGATACTGACACTGCCTCTTCCTGCACTCTACGCAAAGCATCAAGTCACCTTTATACATCAACTGAAAAACTAAACAACTACAAAATGTAACCAATGAAAATTCCTAACAAAAAGCAGATAATAGAAATAAAATTGGGTTGCCTCCTATGAGCACCCTTGTTTAATGTCATAGGCTAGACAAGGTCATTTTCTTCAGTTTGGGTTGTCACGGGATGGTTGTGAAGACTCATCTAGCAGTCTAAACTCCTATCTATCATCATCTATCTTGAGTGTCAAGTAGTCTCTACCCATGGCAATGATCATACTAGTCATATCTTGGAAAGACCTTCTTAGAAATATCTAAGATCCTCACGTCAGGATAGATGAACTTATCGACTTTGACTAAAACATACTCACATATCCCATACATACTCACAATTGATCTGTTTGGCAATCAGATTGTCATGGATGCCTTCCCACCTTCTAAAAGGTAGAGAGAGATGTGAGATTTATGCTCGCCCTAGAGTCACACTACACTTGTTGTAAATGTTTGATGCCTATAGAACAAGGGATGTTGAAGCATCCTAGTTATGTTCTCTTCATCGACAAACTTACATTGATCATATCACTAACCACTTTATCAAGATACAAGACATATTTATATTTTATCCATCTCTTTTCATGATGACATCCTTCGAGAATCTTCTATATGCAATAATCTATTCTATCACCTGGGATATTGATGTGGATCTTTTAGAAGATGTCTAAGAATTACTTAAACAATTTTTCCTCCTTTCTTGGCTTCAGAATATCCAGGAATGGCACATGTGACTTCTCTGCATGCTTGTGATGAGGAATGTAGGTGACATTGGGAATCTCCTACCCTAAGCATACATCATTGCCACCTCCTAGGATAGAATTTGGCATGTCTCCTATGGATGGAATGACATGTGGATGATCCTTCTCGATTGCGAGTACCTCCTTGTTGACTGTTACTACTCCATTGTGAAGTAGATGTTTCACCTATTCTTTTTTACACATGCACCTAATTTGAAGCTGGGGGCATGGACATAGCAATGGTGGAATCTTGAAGTATCTTATCTTGCAAAATCAGTGTAGTTAGGGTGTCCTTGTCGCTTGTATTTACTGAGGTGCATGTGTGAGCATAATGCACTAGCGTTCTGCATCCCCCTGATCTTTTGTATAGGCTGTGAGGAAATAGAACTTCTGGCACATACACCCAATCTGACTATGGAGTGTGATGATCCGGTGATTCCTTAGTAACATGGTTTGGTTCCTTGAGAATAGAGACAACATTTAGTTAATGATGCTAATGGTTGTCTCTGTGTTCCCAGTAAACCCCTACTGAATGGACTTCTTTATGGATGCCACCTCTGCTTCCAGCTGAGAGATTTGATCTTTAATGTTACGGATTTGAGCCCTTGACTTTGCTACACCCTTTTTGTCTGGTCCAGTAAGGCCTCGTTCTGACTCACTAGTTTGCCTATCATGTCTTCAATTCTATCTATCTAACTAGGACCCTTATCCTATTGATATTGTTGTCACATGTACATGCACTCCTCGTCTTCACCTATAGATGATGTGCTAAATTTATCCTCGATCTTCCTTGCGAGTTTGTCCATCTGAGCTTTGAGTTCTACAAACTCCCTAGATTCCATAGCACTTTTAATTGTTGCTGGTGCTTTTCTCTTCGCCCCAACACTAATTTTTGGCCATGTCCTTCAAGATCTCATGACACCTTGTACCTTGTTGTTTAAGAAGAAACCTGCTCCTATAGTGTCAATATTAGTCCTCTTCCCTTCGTGCAGACCATAGTAGAATTGCTTCACCTATCCATATAGGTCTATCCCATACCTTCCTAAGCATGTTTTAAAATTGCTCCCATGCTTCAGAATAGGACTCCTCAGCATGCTGCTTGAAGTTGTGAATATTCCCCACTAGCTCATTAGTCTTTTGAGGTGAAAGGTATAGCTCAAAAAAGGCATCAATAATTTCATCCCAAGTCTTTGTTGATTCTGGCGAAAGGATAAGGAACCTGCATTGGCTTTGTCTGCCAGTGAATAAGAAAACAACTTCAAGTAGATCATTGTATCTAGAACCGTGTCAAGTTTGACCACATCACAAATCTATAAGAAGTTGTGGATATGAGCCATTGTGTCCTCCATGATGTGACCAATCAATGACTGAGATTTCATTAGTGCCACCAATCTAGGATCTATCTTGTAACTACCCACATTGACTGCTTGCCGTTTGATCGACCCTGTTGCATTGTGGCTGAAGATGCTTTAATCTTCTCCCAGACACTCTATTTCTCAAGCTCTTCCTCCACACATTCTTCACCATTCCTAGCCATATCCACAACTTGTGCCTACTTTGCTTGTGGTGGTGAAGTTTGGATAAGCTTCTCAACTGAAGCTCCAAACTCTCTTGCCTTATGAAGAATTTCCTCCTGGCCTATACCTATTGGAGTGGATTCCCCGTAGTTTGTGGTTCTAGTATGAACCATACACTAGTACATGAAAATGAAATAAAAATGTAAGAGAATGAATACTAGAAAATTGTTGTGACAAAAAGGTTTTCAATTATGTACAATTTCAAGGAAAATATTTGAATGTAAGTAAAAGAAAAAGAAATGGCCTGGATGACTGGTCAAAACACTCTTAGTATTAGAGTTCCTGTTTCCCCATCAATTATGCCAAAAACTAGACTCGCCAAAATTGTGTGTGCAAACATAAGTGTACCCGACAAGTAATATAGGCCTACGAGGCCTGCTTGTCGAACTCAGAGAAATATTTTCCAGAGATTAGTACTAAATGTAACCTAATTAGCTAGGACTAGATAAAGTGACTGGTCGGTTGTTTTATAACTAAGAACAACAATAAAATCTAAACTAGGTGAATGTGATCAGGAATTGACAAATTCCTTGAGATTACAGTTTCACCACGGTATGCATTGCATTCAATTTCACTTGTCAATAATTATATACCCTAAACTTGGACTAAGGACCTATAGCAAGTATTACCTACTCCCACAACATAACACACTGCCTATACTAAGATAGACCCCACTTCTGTAGTAGTTTAAGAGCTAGCTAGGTGCATTAGTGATAACTCTAGGTTATTCCTTCACAATTGTAGACCCTCTCCCGAGGCACTGTATTGGCTGTGCAAATCTGCAACTTTTCCAACCCCTAATCCCTCTCTGAAGTAATTATTAGTCGAATACATTGACTGGGGTGATCAAGCACAAATAATTCATTAAGCAATCATAGATTTCTGTCCAGAATTGAAGAAAATATATATTATAAATTTATGAAAGTCAAATATAAAGTAAGACTGGAATGCTCCTAGGTCCTAAGGAATATAGGGATTGGTCACACATAATTTCTACCATCTAATACAGAGGGAAAGAAGGAGAAAATGATCTAAATATTAGAAAAACCAATGAACACCCTCAGATAAGCGGTCTTGACAGTCCCTTTTGGTAGACACCCCGATCCACAATGTTCCGACTACAAATCTTCCTTGTGGAAGTGCCCCGAACCTCCAGTATGTGGCTATTTCCTTTGTCTCATCCTCTCTCGACTTCATGCTCTATTGCAATGAGATAGAGTGTGATCCTTTCTTTTGGTCGAACTCCCCCTAAGTCATAAGTGGGACTCAAACTATCAAAGTCGGCACTACTAACGGGATGTCAGTGACACTGAGTTGTCGACTGACTCGAAATGCTTGATAAGTGTCAGTGTTGTCTTCAGTGAGTTCTGACTTGCTCAGGGTACAAAAGTCATTACCACCAACGAGAATTTGGTTCTTGACGCTTTTTGGGAGGCGATTCGATAACACTGAATCCTATCTCTGTTAGCATCCATTGTCATCTTGGTAGCACCAAATATTGTCTCAATAGCAATGAAATTTTTGCCATTCCCTGTTGGGTTTTCGCATCATGTTGGTACCATCGACATATATGTCGGTAGCACCGAGATGTCCTTAAAGTGCTCGAGTTGCGTGGAACAAAGAAAAACAAACATAAGTCCAAATAAAAATTGATAATGTAACATAATTTGGTAAAAATACTTATTAAGTGATGTACTAGTGTTTCAAAGGATAATTATGATAAATAAGGCACAACTAATGTCAAAATGGACAATTATGCACTATACATATGGAAAAATAACATGTGAAAAACAACTATAACTCAATGCATCAATGAACTCATTTCCCCATATTTTTTCATCATTGTCACATCCATTCTTACCAATATGCTCAAACTTGGTATCCAACATGGATCAATCACATCTCGTCATTATTGTAAAGAAAACATCATTCAATATGTTCATGCTACCATCATCTTCATCCACCCTGATGACTCAACATTATCAATACCATCCCCATCTTAGGTATCTTCTCTTATATCTTGTGACTCAACATCAACCTTAAAAAATGTGTGATTATCAGTACACATGTCAGCCTCAAGAAGATCCGCTGATACAAATCTCTTCTCAACTTAAGATTGAAGACTTCCTATTCACCTACCTTAGCCTTCTTATTCCCCCCCACACCCACTGCCTAAATCCACCTGGAACCCTATCATCACAAAACTTAATTACCACCTATCCTAATAGAAAGCCAACTTCTTAGATGTAGTTGGTATACTCCCACTCTTCAACAACTCACTCACTTCAATGTCCACTTGTTAATTAGTGTATCCCCTCCCTACTCACATGCATAAAACCATCGATAAAATCTGCTAAAACTTTCTACGTAGACACTATTAGTGCACCAAAAAAAAATGGCGGATGGGGTATTATCAACATCAGTACACATACTATTTTCTTGATCCTCAAATTATTGTAACACTTTGTTTGGACAGAAATTGCATTTGAAAAGAACACATAATTGATAAATACTATCACTGTAAAAATCCTTGGTAAAATCAAACACAGATGAGGCTCATCATAATGGAGTCACATTAACCATCACATACCCTTTACACAAAACCACAATCTTACACCACCCCACATTGCCAAAAACATCAAGTTTTGGTCCAATCCCTGATTCCATGGACATCCATCATTCATCAAACCATGCATTTCTATATCCCACCCTCTATATCCAACATCATCATTGGAAAAGCTCTAAAACTATTAGGAAGCCGTCGAGATAACGTTATCAAAAGAATCATCACAACCTCCTTCTTGAAATCATCTTAACAAAACTTACTAGGAACCTCATAACTAATGCGCAAAATCACATCATATGGAAATTGGGTCCCACTTTCTCTCCTAAGCAAGAATACCACTTTTTTGCATATGGAGGACAATTATGCCCTTCAAATTCCATCTAGAATATCATAGGACTACACAAAATCAAACTCCTCATGTGACTCATTTGGTACAACAATATCCAAACTGACAACAATATGAAGAACATATGTTTCCATGGACCATGTATGTGCCTTATGTGCTTCTAACATGAGGAATTTACAACATATTTCTTTATCATCTGTTCGACATCTACCCTTATTAAAGACCACTTTTTCCTTCCACAAAGCTTACACACATCAATAGTGACAAACTTCCAACAAATGTTTCAGATCTCTCAGCTCAAACATCAACACATTTATACAAAAACCCTACTAAAATCCTTGATATGGATCATATGGACCGAAAGAAATAAAAGAATATTTAACTATCAATATAGCAACAATAACATACTCATACGAAATGTCATAGATTTATATCACATGATTTTACAATACATGTCATCACGACACCACAAAACAGAATAAAGAGAACGTGCATCCATCGACACATTCTGGAGATAAGAGGACAACTCAAAGAACTTACACCATTGAGGAGATCCTTACTAAGACTGATGATTTCTGGTTGTTTTTCATTTTTTGAGGCCTACTGTCTGGGTGCCTATCCCCTTATTTGCTTCATCAACCATACATTTGGTTCCATCATATGTGCCATTGACTCATCTTTCTACAATTGAGATCTAGTGCTGACAACACTTTTCTCACGACGTACTGACACAATCTCAACTGTCTGTACTCAAAAAATTCCTCTAGAAATCCGTGTGCACAGTGAAATGTAAATGCGTTTCACTGTGCACACGTATCTCTGGGGGGGGGGGGTTGAAAATGTACGACTGAAATTGGTGTCAACACCGTCATGAGAAAAGTGATGTCAGGATCTTTTCCGATCTTAAATTATGACCCGGCTCCACCTATTACTCTATGTACTTGTTATTTTAACATGCAGTTGTATGTTACAAATTTATCTATGATATTCATTGAAAAAATACTGATGAACTTCCCTATTTGAGCGTTACAACCTTAAATGTCACCTAGAGTTGTAAATGGGTAGCGTATGGTGCGGGTATGGTCATATCATAACCGTAACCGTTTAGTTAAGTAAATATGGGTACGGTTATATACCCGCTTCGTCAAAAGCTATACCCACAACATACCCATATCCGTATAACCACCAGGTATATGGATGAGTAATGGGTATATGGCTGTGTTCCACTTGCTATAATAATACACCACAAACTTTGAGATATAACAAATTACCACACTTAAATAGATAGGTTATGGAGAAATATCATTCAACGCAGAGAGGAGAGATGAGCAGAATGAGAGAATGACTTTATGTCTTTCTTAATCTAATGAAATGTACTTGTGTGGCTATAAAGCTACATCAATGGATTTGTTCGTTATACTACTGCAAAATACTTATATTTACCAAATGTGAGCGCTAGGATATGAAGAACTACATTCTAATATAAATGTTTACTATTTTAATGTACATATACTTGCTAGCTATGACTACTACAATTTATACCATTACATTTTAATGTAAATTATTAAAATAAAAATATAAGTAAATGGGTATACAAGGTATGGATATGAGGCGGGTATGTGGGTATAAGGTTAAGCGGTTACATGGTTATAAAAATTTATACACATGATGGGTTTAATGGGTATGGGTTTGAGGGTATGCGGGTATACCCATATCCATCTACTTGTCAATCTACCTTGGCCACGAGCCGTGCACGTGACAAGGTGTTCAAGAGCTGACAAACTGCTAGAGTTGTGCTGGTAGAGGAACCCTAGTCCTAGTGGTGGGGTTCCGTACCTGGCAATCCCGCTGCTGCTACAAGCCCACGGCAAAAGTCGTAGCCGGGTTGGAGCTAGATCTTGCAGTTACGCTTTCGGATCGGGCGGGCGTCGAAAGTAAACGGTCTGCCCTGCGGACCAGGATTCCACTAATTTCCGCCGTTTTCGTGTTCTTACTATCTAGCTCTTCCGGCCGGGGAGGACTGTCTACCTTCGCAATTTCGCAGGTCCTACAGCCGTGCCGGCTTGGTTAGAACACAGCAGCAGAGATGGCCTCGTCGGAGGAAAACAGCTCCCTTTTTCCGATCTTCATCCTCACAATCATGGCGCTTCCGCTGGTGCCATACACGATTACCAAGCTATTCCGCGCGCTCACCAAAAAAACCAAGAGCATTAACTGCCAGTGCGCCGTCTGCGGCCGCTCGGGGAAGTATCGTAAATCCATATTCAGAAGGGTGAGTCTCGTAGTAAACCCTTCTTCTAGAGATCTGGATCGGAGTTAATCCTCTTTCCGAATGCACGCCTGAATTCTGTATATTGATCTTGTCATTATGAATTCTCCCAGATCTCTAACTTCTCCACATGGAGCAATCTGACTCTCGTGTTGCTCTGGGTTATTATGGGTTTCCTGGTTTATTACATCAAACACATTAGTCAAGAGGTAACTGTTTTTTGCATTCACTCCATAGCCCTCTTTACTATAGTTAAAACATAATTATACATTCCAAATATCGCCAGGTTACAGACTGGAGGCTAGTCAAATTTGAAGTACAATGATTTGGCTAAAACGGTTTATTATCACAAATGCCAAACTATAGTGCTTTTACTTGCTTTTCCTTCATACAAATGAACCTTTACCTTTAGAGTTATCAATGTACATTGCCTTTTTTGCATGCTTCCTTACACAAATAAACCGTTACTGTTAGAGTTATCAATGTCTTAACACTTTTTCTGGATGTTTCTTCTCACAAGAGTGATCTTCACTATCTGAATTTTCAAACTATAATGTTTTTTCTTGATGCTCCGTCACATATAATTAACGGCTGTAACTATCATAATTTAACTCACTCAATTGTTGTGCTTTCAACGCAAATTTTAAAGCCTAATCGTTTTTGGTAGATTAATGGGCTTTTCCTGGTTGCAAATTGATCCTACTACCTCTGAGTCGGGTGTATCTATCTCTAAAATCCAGCCCTGAAATTTTGAGGTCAAGAAAAATCCAACGAAACCTGTCAAGGCCCTTTATCCCTGCTATATTCAGTTTTATTATCCTGTTCTATGAGTTAGCAGCTTAACAGAATTCAGACTGGAATATGGAAACTTCCTATTCCGGAGTATCACCCATATATCCTACGTCCCAACCCAGTTCGAAACAATTACACACTGTCAGATATAATCCAGTAAGGCTCTTGGGTATCAGCTCTTCAATTCCACAGTTTGGTCAACCAAGTTATATAGGCGATGCCAAATGAAACATGTGTCATTGTCTCATTGACTTAGACATGTCTACACGGACATGCTTACATTCATAGTCACAAATTCGGTATTCAAGATACGTTCAGTAGAGCTAAAAATTCAGGATTTGGTAAATATGCGGGAAATTTGGGTAAAAAAGGTCAACATACACTAAAAATACGATCAACGATTCATGAAAAAGTCAGAAAAATGTCGGAGGATATAATATATATATGTGTGTGTGTCTATATATCTATATAATTTTATTGCACATATATAAATTGCACACACACATATATGTATGCATATAGTGCACATATATAAGTACGTACAATACATCTATGGCATACATATATTACTCTCACACACGTATGTATAGGATTAAGAGAGAAAGATTTCTCCCCCCCCCTCTCCCGTGGCGGAGGCCGGACGCCCGAGAGGGTGATAAATCAAGAGATGCTTCTCCGTGTGGTTTCGAACCCAGGTCCCTTCATTGGGGACCAGCGGAATTTGCCAACCAGGCTATTCCCTTGCCAGCATACACATGTATGTATGTATGTATGTATGTATTTACATACACATGTATTTACTCAAATCAAGTCAGTCTTAAATAGTATAAAATGAGAAAGTACGTGAAAAAAACATATGAAATGGGAAGTAAACATCACACTCAAATAATTCGTGAATAATACGGGAATAAAATGTATTATTTGGAAAGTAGGAGTTATTTGGCTGTTTGATATGTCTGGGAAAAAAATTGCGTTTAAAACGCTACTTATTCAAAAATTCGGAGTATATTGTCACTAGAGTTACACTTGCCAAATAATATGCAGAGGGAACATACATCTATCATAAAGAAGTTCTACTATTATATTACATGATTCATTCACTGATTATGAGATTAAGCATCAACCATATACATTAGTAGCAGGATAAGAAGGGATAATCTTAAAAAAACTTTCTAATGAAATTGGTTTCTAAATATATAGTTGAAATAAAAAATAGTTGTTAATCAAGCAAAAATGTATTCACTTGTAAGAACTAAGAAAACGCAATTGCTATCCAAACAGAAATTATTCACTTGTAATGCAAGTTTGTTGATCAAATTGCTAATTCAAAATTCGGGATTCAGCAATTTATTGGGCTGGTCAGAAAAATTAAAAATTCTGAAAAAATTGGAATTCGTCAAAAAATCGAGAAAATTCGGTCAAAGTTCGGTCAACTTTTCAGAAATGATCGAGAATACATCATCTATATATACATATATATGTGTGTATATATATATATTATATATATATATATATATATATTATATATATATAAATATATATATATATATATATATATATATATATATATATATATATATATATATATATATATATATATATATATATATATATATATATATATATATATATATATATATATATATATATATGCACACATATCAGATACATGCAACTATTAGGGTCACAAGACATACAATCTCATTGAGTGAAAAGGTAGGAAAAGAATTAAAGAATAGTTGAACAATAACAACGGACTATCTAAAGAGTAGGAGGTTGGAGGTAGTATATATTAGGAGTTGTGTACATGGTTTAGTAAAAAAAAGGCAACTTAAAAGAGAAAAGTCCTGAAAAATTGTGAAAAGTCAAGAAGAACCGTGACCTATTGTATAAATCACGAAAAATCCGGATAAATCTTGAACAGTCGCAAAAAATCGGCGATTGGCGTAATAATCGTGCTGCACATTCTGTAGCCTATAAAATCACGAAAAGTCATCAATTTTTCGTAAAATTCGGAGATTTTTGTTACTACGTTTACAACACCGCCCAAAACCCAAAAAACTTTCACTGGTAATAATATAGAGGATGTGGAATGAATCACAGTGGAGGTATTGCAAAATTGTCTGCAATATCACTTTTGCTTTAATGTTTTTTCTTGTTAAGATAGGGGAAAAGATGCATCTGAATGTTAGTGCCTACTTGATGTGGTAGTATTTCAGTTGAAAAGGACCTTTTTATGGAGCTTTTGAAAACTTGGGAGTTCTAAAGTGAATTTGAAGGGTGAACTCTAGGATTTGGAAAGTGTGTAGCATTAAGCGAGCGACCAAACCTCCATGGGCGCTTAAGCGGGAAGTGGGTTTTAAAGTGGGCGCTTTTCAAAAAAGCGGTCATCATATTGAAAATAATGGATAAGTTATATTCTAAACGATATTTGATAGTTGTGAGAAGAGTATCATAAAACTAAATGCCAATATACATCCTCATTGCATATGAATATTGTGCCAACAAGCTATAAAGAACTCAAACATCAAAAAAATCCAGAGCCCTTGCTCATGTTTACAACAATACACAATACCAATTACATTTCTACAAGAAATATTCACAACAATACATTCTCCCTCTAATTTAGTTTACTGATAGTAGTTAGTAATAACTCTTTACGACTATATATTCTGCCCATCAACTATAGTTTATTGATATTAATAAAGGTTAACAACTCAGCACGACTAAACATTACATGCAACCACTAAGTATACTTTACGAATATCATAATCATCATCATCATCATCATCTAAGCTTCAATCCCAACTATGTTGGGGTCGGCTACATGGATCCTTCGTTTCCATTCAGCTCTATCATGGGCCATATTCTGATTGAGATGTAGAGATTCAAAATCTCTCTTTATAAGCTCATCCCATGTTAATTTAGGCCTTCCTTTTCTTCTATTTATAGTGTTTGGCTCAATAGCATTGCTTCGTATAGGCGCACTAGTAGGTCTGCGTTGCACATGTCCGTACCATCTGAGTCGGCCCTCACGCAACTTGTCCTCAATGCTCGCCACCCCCACTTTATTCCTGATATAGTCATTTCTCAAACGATCTTTTCTTGTCTTCCCACACATCCATCTCAGCATACGCATTTCAGCCACGTTCATCTTGTTGAGACCTTGTTTCTTCACCGCCCAACATTCACTCCCATAGAGCATGGCTGGTCGTATAGCTATTCTATAAAACTTACTTTTTAACCTGAGAGGGATCTTCTGATCGCATAAAACTCCAGTTGCACTCCTCCATTTCAACCATCCTGCAGTGATCCGGTGACAAACATCATTTTGGACATCCCCGTCTATTTGAATAATAGAACCTAAGTAACGAAATTTGTCACATTTTGGTATATCTACTCCGTCCAACTTGGCTCCATCATTCGCACTGCGAGATTGGCTGAAATTACCATGCATATACTCAGTTTTGCTCCTGCTAATCATCAATCCATTTGATTCCAATGTCTTTCTCCAACATTCAACTTTATCATTCAATCCATCTTTTGTTTCGTCAATCAAAACAATATCATCAGCAAATAACATACACCAAGGAATATCATCCTGAACATTCTTTGTTAACTCATCCATAACCAGAACGAATAGATATGGGCTGAGTGTGGATCCTTGGTGTACCCCAACTGTAATAGGAAAAGTTGGTGTCTCTCCTCCAGGAGTCTTGATACTTGCAGTGGAGCTATCATACATGTCTTTGATCAAGTCAATGTATTGGATAGGCACACCCTTTTTCTTCAAAACCATCCATAACACTTCTCTGGGTACTCGATCATAAGCCTTCTCTAGATCGATAAACACCATATGAAGATCTCTTTTGATTTGTCTATACTTCTCCATAAGCCTCCTTATCAGAAAAATATCATCTGTTGTTGATCTTCCAGGCATGAAACCAAATTGGTTGTTTGATACCTGCGTTATAGATCTTAACCTCTGCTCAAATATTATATAGAATCAATAATGTTAGAGTGTCTGTTTATTGTTGTTATTAGTGTCTTTGTTATATGGGCCCAAGTGTCTTGGCCCATTAGGGTTAGTCTTATGTCTGTATGCTTCCTTGTCCTCCTATATATAGGAGCAGGGTTTCTCTTATCTAATACAACATGTACCCGTCTTTTTATTCTCTAAGATGGTATTAGAGCAGCGATCTTGAGCCGCCGCCGTATGTGACAGAGAGAAATAAGAGGGAGGTGTAGTTGGCGGGCGACCACCCTTCTTCCTTGTGGGTCGGCTGCTTGCAGACTGTTCCATGGTCTCCGAGGCTATTTCTTCTCCATTTTTTTCTGCTTCTCCTACCTCTATCTCGCCTACTACTACTCTACCTGCTGCCACCCCGACCCCTGCTGCCTGCAACACTCTTGTCGTCGCCACCTCTAATCGGGTGTTGCTCCATACGCTGCTGTCGCTGTCGCTAATATCTGCCTACACCCCCGCCTACTGCCTGCATGCGCCGTTGCTGCTCTGTGCGCCGCCGATACTGTTCTGTGCGCCGCCGATACTGTTATGTGCGCCGCCGATACTACTGCGCCCTGCTGACGTGTGCCCCGTCGTTCCTGTCCCCTGCGCCGCTCCACTTCCTTCCGCCAACCCACGCCGCCATCTACTACTGCCTGACGGCCTCTGCTGCCCTTGGCCGCCGTAGTTGTTACTGCCTTCTGCTTGCCTTGCAAAGGCTGTCATGATCATTGCTCACTACCTGCGCCTACTCTACCCGCTGCTGCTTGCATGTCTGCCGCCGCCATCACCCTTTTGCTGCTGCGCCTTATCGCTCCCGCTGGCCCGCCGTCCATAACCCACTACTTTCTGTTACCCACCCAACTGCGGCTACCCACCGCTAGTAACCGTAGCCCAATTTTTTTATGTTCCCCTCAATATTTTTGCTGCCCCTCATATACATTCTACATTTTGTGCTAATCAGATTCAATTTTTTGCCCTACCGGGCCAAACAAATCCCCTTTTTGGGTCGACAAAAGATCCATTTATTTTTCTATCCAGATCTGCCTATTCGGGTCGTTTTCTACCTTGACTCGTGTTATCGGTTACATCCTCCACATATTTGCCTACACAAGCCTTGCCTCTACCATTGTTTTGACTCTCCACGCCAACCACTCTTTGACTCCTTCCGTGCTTGGCGTGAGGGGGAGAATAGAGGATGAAGAGTAGAGGGAAGAGATGAGTTGGAGGAGAGATGCAGAGAAGAAGAATTTTATTCTGCTGTTCTATTGGACTTCATGCCACATTTACTGTTGATATATGGTTTCTTCTGCTGTTATGTGATGCTTGCTGCTGCTATTATTGCTTATTCATCATCTACCTCGACTACTGCTATGAAGTTACATATTCGGACGTCGTTCTTACTACTTGTTCTATGATTAGCACATTCTGTTTGCTGCTTTGTGCTTTTGCACTTTCTGCTGTCCGCGCTTTATTTGCACATTGACTTTCTTCTGTGGACCAACACTCTCTGGACTCTGTGGACCAGCACTATCTGGACTTTGACGTCTGCTACCGTGATGGATACTTTATGAAGAGGGAAGATGATGAAGACATTTGTTGCTAACTTTACATGGAACTTCGTCTACTAGAGTTATTTATTTGCTTGCTACTCTGCCTACTGGTCTTCTATCTACTTATGTCGTCGACTTTTGCTGTTGTGCGCCAACATTCTTTGGCATGTCCGTGCCTTATTTGCACGTCGACTCTCTATTCTGTGTGCCAACATTCTCTGGCTCGTCCGTGCCCTGTTTCGTACGTTGACCCGTCCGTACTTTATTTGTACGATGACTACTACTGCTACTGTGATCCAACACTCTCTGGGCTTTGCTACTTTGCCACTGTGACCCAACACTTTTTGGCTACTACTACGACGACTTTGATGAAGACCTTGTTGCCTATCAACTATTTTATCTTTTGCTCCAGATGATTGTGTTGCTGCTTATTTATGCTCTAGATGATCGAGAAGCTTCTGTGACATGCTTGCCTGCTTGTTTGGAGTATATACTTGAGGGGGAGTGTATATGAGTGTCTGAGTGTTTGAGTGCTTTAATTGTAAAATTAAAGAGGAGAAATTTTTTATATGGGCTTGGTTTATCCTTTTGTTTTGTTTCTTTGTTTTCTAGTCTGACTCTCTGTTTGCAAGCTGATTTGGGATTCTCCCAACTTCAGCTTGAGGGGGAGTGTTAGAGAGTCTGTTTATTATTGTTATTAGTGTCTTTGTTATATGGGCCCAAGTGCCTTGGCCCATTAGGGTTAGTCTTATGTCTGTACGCTTCCATGTCCTCCTATATATAGGAACATGGTTTCTCTTATCTAATACAACATGTACCCGTCTTTTTATTCTCTAAGAAATAATATAGTATGACGAAACAATATATCCAACCACTAACTATAGCTTAGCGACCACATACTTTTATTAGGAATATGCAAATTACAAACAATGGAATTAGAGTAACTATTTCTAATTACCATCCTAGAGCATAACTGAGATTAGGATTACCACAATATATCTTATGATATATTAAAATTACCATAAGAGATATTAAAAGCGTTAACTCCAACAATACATAGAAGCAGTACAGATATAGCAGGGAGTGAAGCAATTCATAGCAATACATAGCAGGGAACAAAGCAATACATAACACCACTACATTGAGAAATTGATAAAACATAAAGCGGCTTGAAGCGGCTACCTAAGCGGGGCAAAAAGCGGGTTTAAGCGGCCCTAGGCGGCCACTTCCTGTTAAAACGCTTAGAGATCCGCTTCAGCCTAAAAAACAACGGCCTGGGGTGTTGGCCACTCAAGCGGCCGCTCCGAACGCTTTTTAATCCACTGGGCGAATTTGTTGCAAACTGATTGGTTTAGAATTTGAAGGTGTTGACTTGTCCGCATTGGCTATTTGCATAGTACTTCTTTGTTGTTTACTTTCACGTTTGACAATTTTGGTGTAGGATCTTGACTTATAGTCGACTAACACGCGTCATGCACAAAAACGGAAGTTTGTGGAAGCTTCGAGGAAGCTGGTGAATAAAACTATAACATAAAGCTAAATGTCGAGCAAAGTGAGATTGTAAGCAAATTATGTATAAATCATGAAAATTTGCTTAAACAAATACACAATCATTTTTCTCTTTGATACGAAATCTCTAAAACACATTTATACAAATACGTTTACTGTTCTTCAATATGTCCCTCATTTAACATGAAAGTATGCATGATAGATTTTTTTTGATCATTAAGCGTGCCATGATAGATATTTTCATTACAAATAAATAACAAGTCTATGACATACACATCTTTAAGTATGCGAGACGTTACAAGGCATGTTCACCTCTGTAAGGCAAGGTGTAAGCCTTGAAATATGTATGAGGCGTTTGTAATCAAGTGAATATATGCACGTGAACATATTTCATATGTATATATGTGTGTATGTTGTATATACGTAGACATGTATGTTTGTAATATGTATATCTTTAAGAAAAAATAAAATTAAATAATATCTTGTCTCTAACGTAACAAGGATAATAGAGTTTAAGGGCAAAATTAATAACAAATACCACGATAGTGACAAATATGGGATTTGGCAATTTTTCGGCTAGTTGAAAAAATTCAAAAAATATGTGAAAAAATCTATATATTTGGTCAAAGTTTAGTCAACTATTAAAAAATAATCTAGAATAAGTCGGCTATATATACCTATATAAATACATATATATACATTTGCACGCAGAGACACACACACACACATATACACACACATGAGAGACACATGTAAATATTAAGGTCACTAGACATGCAATGTTATTGAGAGAAAGTAGTAAAACAATTAAAGAATAGTTGAATAATAACAATGGATTGTCGGGAGAGTGGAGGATTGGAGGTTTAGTGCATACCAGGAGTTCTATGTACATGGTTTGGTAAGAAAAAGAGCGACTCAGAAGAGAAAAATCGTGAAACATCATAAGAAGTCATGGAGAATCATGAAAGATTGTATAAACGTGAAAAAGCAGAAAAAACTGTGAGACGTAGCGAAAAATCGTCGACAAACATATTAATTGTGTTGAACATTCAGGAGCCTATAATAAAATCGCACAAAATGCCATTTTATTCGGTAAAATTTGGAGACTTTTGTTACTATGAATACCACCACATAACAATATAAAATTTGTAGCAAATAACGGGATATGAATGCTTTGTACCATTACATCTGAATTTGTAAATGGACACTGAAAATTTGGGGAAACATAATTTGGAAATAATAGGAACTAGGGACAAAAATATATAAAACCGAGAATTGAATATCATTAAAATACTAAAGAAAAAGCCATAAAGATAATGTAGCAACAAGATTGCTTTAAAAATTCAGAAGTAAATTTAAGTTGAGCCTTTGAAGGAGTTAAAAATATCTAATTGCATCAATGAGAATGAAAACCAACCACTTTTTGTTGAAGAAAAAGAATGTAATGAGCTCAAAAGCAAAAAAAAATGGTGGTATTCAGACATTATCATACCGAGTTGAGGCTTGCGACTCAGCTAAGCCTTAGAGACTTGGTGCCTTGAGGTGAGCCTCGTAATTTTTGAGGCATAAGCCTCAATTTGGGACACCGATGCACAACCCTCGAGGTGCTAACACTATAGCCTCACCTTGAGACAAGTTTCAAATACCATGATAACATAATAAATAATGGCGACAATTGTCTGATTGTGCAATAATTAAGTTGTTTAATGCCCTTGGATGTCCAACCAATGCCCACTAATGGTGGCGAAATTGAGTTTCTATATGGGTTTGTGTCGGCATTGTTAAAGATGGGACAACAAGAGAAAATGTGGAAGTTATCCATAATTGACCACCATCGACATAAACATTCTCAGTGATTTTTAGCCTGTACATTTGCTAACATGGTGAAAGTTAATGTTTATTGCACGCCTTATTTGTGAAGGTCCACGCTTGGGTAGCGGTCTAGGCTTTAAGGTGGCTAAAGGGCGGTCTGCCTTAACCCACATCTTGACCTATATGGCTATATTCTATCTTTGGTCTTTCTCTTGGTCCTCGGTTCTATATATGGGTGTTAATGTTCTTTACAAGCATCCCAGATTTAAATTAAGTATTTTTGTCTATATTAGTTGCATGATATCACTACTCTAGGTGATATACTCTGGGTTGGTCTTCGTTTTGGAAGGTGAAAATAACATGTAATATAAAAAATCTGTCTATGCTATGAAAAGGTTGTGTTATCATAAATTCCTTTAATTGAAAGATAAAGGAACTTATAGTATCTCTTCAT